>OZ024928.1:185326700-185704483 GCA_964017235.1 Sabellastarte sp. h YS-2021 | reverse complement strand
CCCCCCCCTTTCCTCCACTTTCTACTTATTTTACATATTTTTCAGGACCCTCTGAGTAGCATCCTTTCTCAGCTGCTAGAAATCTGCTTCAAACTGGCCCAGTGGATTGCGGGACTGAGTAGAACAGTTTTTGTCTCTCCGTGGAATCTGTATGCTGTTCTTGATATACTCCGTCTATCTCTAGCTGTTTCTTCTGTACTTCGGGCTACTATATATGGCTACTCCATAAAGTAGTGATCCTGTAAACTCTGTCCCCTAAAACCCCTCTTCCTCTTTTAGTTTAGTTCCTCACGTTTTTATTTCAAGGAGACAGTGTCATACTGGCACAAAACAAGAGGGTTGGCATTAAAAAACACACAATAGCACAGCAGCATGCTTACTAGATGGCAGTTGTTAAGGCTACCTCTTGCCAGAAATGGGGAGGGGCGGTGGAGACTCAAGCTACCCTGTTTTTCTCTACTGCTCAGATATTTGCCAGCAAAATCAATGGCTATGTGTGTGTGTGTGGTGTGTGTGTCACAAAGAATAGAACACATTTGTGTCATGGCTTTTGTTGTTCTTTCATTCCCAGAAGCTTGTCTTTTGATCTTCCCCATCCAAAATGTCAGAAGGTGTGAAAATAAGATGATACAACACATCACTTCTCGTCCAAATTCTGTGTCAAAAGAGGGAGTTTAACCTTATAGCCCATTCACATTCCTCTGATTCAAATGAGACATGCTGGCCAATGTAGTGACATGGAAATGAATTCCTTTTCATGCAAAATAGTGGCAGCTCCTCATAGGATGTGCTCAGTTAACATTAACCATGTTATCTAGGAATCCATGCTAAGTGGCCATATTGCATAAATAGAGGACAGCCATGGCATGTCCAAAAATGGAGGAGGCACCTTAAATTGGAATAAAATGGAAAACAACAAATGCATTCTGTAGCCAATACAGGTGACCGCTTTGTAAGCTGTATGGTAATTATCTCTGTCCAAGAAGGATATGGTAGTTTTACTGATATGTGTTTGTCTGTTTGCAAAATCGCTTGAAAAGTTATGGACCGATTTTGATAAAATTTTAAGAAAATGTTGGCAATGACACGTGGAACAGATGATTTGATATTGGTGATGATCCAGATTAATGTCTGGATTCAGGAACTTTTTAAGAGGATTTTTTTTTTGTCATTTCACTCATAAGATATACTGGAGGTATTGGTTGTTGGTGAAGGTTTGCGTTCTCCGAGTGCTCTTGTTGTTTATGTGATGAATTAGTACACTGACTTCATGTGGGTATTGTACGATAGCCCATAGTGCTTGGCTCTGGTTATTTACCTCCAACAGGCACAAAGGTCAAGTGGGAAATAGTACTGCTTTATACTCCAAATAAGCAATTACTCTCCCCCTTCACAAGTACTCGAGTACCCTCTAACAGCCCTTGTGTCAGTTAAATTCACTATGTCTGGAGTAATTTCAGTGTAAAACCATAATCTAAAATAAAGTATATATATCTTTATGCCTTGAAAATATGTTTATTTCTTTTGCCTCTAAGCTTTTTTGTTTCTTTTTTCTTCAAAAGTATAGTTATAATTTTGATTTTATAGCAATAACATTTTAATAATAAATTGGCAATTATTAAAAATTCTAAGTCCCTTTTTCCTGTATCCATAAAACAAATTGACAAAGCAAGACTAATGCTGCAGTGGTTATATCCCGCCAGGTGAAAGTGGCAGCAGGGTGACCTTGAAATGGAGTTTGATGCCCAGAGACCAGTAATAAGGCCTTTTTAGAATAATGACCCAACACGACCTTGAGGCAGGGATTAAAGGTCAAATTTTCTATCAGTTGTTGTCACGTTTTGAAGCTGTAGAACCAACGATAAGGGAGATATTAAGCCTTTATAGAATGATGGCCCATCTGACATTAAAGCAAGGGTCAAAGGTGAAATTGGACAAAAGATTCACAAGGTATGACTTCCTAGAAGTTGTTTTCACATTTTAAAGCCCTAGGACCGATAATATAGGTTGTTTTAGTATGATCCACTTTGACCTTGAACCAGGGGTTAAAGGCAACATTCAACACTTGGAATAGATTCACAGGCTATAATTTCATACAAGTTGTTTTCACATTCCGAACTTCGAGGGCCAATGATAAAACAGATATAAGGTCTTTTTAATATTACGACTCCCACTGGACATTAAAGATGTGATTTGGTGGCCATTTTCAACAACATTTTAAGTTTAGGACTATCTTAATGATTTTCACTGAATCAGCTATGGCAGCCATTTTCTTTTTCATGATCGGACAAATGACACAGAAGGTGTTTTATAATCTTCCATCCGGGTCTTCAGCCTGTGGGAGATAATCATCCATGCTGTAGCATTTCTGGTATGTTTAGATAAGCCATCATTGGTCGGTTTCACGTAACCTCCTTTGAAAAGGACCTCGTTTAGGAAAGGAAGGTCATTTTTATTCCTTTGGAAAGGTAGGTCCTTAGCTTCTTTGAAAGTTAAGGGAGTTTTCAAGGTCACCTTTAAGGAAGGAGGCTTTGTGAAACTGAAATTTTTTTAAAAGAGGGAGAAATTCAAAGAAATCCTTGAGTCTAAGATGACCTTTATCTTAAGGAGGCTTCTTGAAACTCAGGCCCCTGAACTCAGGCTAGTATCACTGGTTTTAGATGACAATTGAAGATTTAACTGTTCTGAATGGCTTGCCCCTCCATAGTCTTCCCCCTATTGGACACTAACTTGGGGACAGACTCTCTGTGGTAACTAGACTACCCATGTTTAGACATCACAGCCTTAGAGGAGGTTTACATTGGCACTCTACAAATACTGCCTATTATTATCATTAATTAGTATATTGTATAACATCTCACATTGGATCAATGAGTACAGGCTTTGAGTTATTTTCAGTGGATTCTATTTACACAGTGGTCTCTGTGACCTGTTGGTTAGCTTGTTGGATATCAGAGCAGAAGGTCCGGGGTTTGATTCTTGTCTGGGTCATGGATATAGTGCCTCTGAAGAGGTGCTTTACCCATGAGTACAAAAGTCATAGACACTAAAAGGGAGAGGTAAACCTGTGACCGTCTACCATCCCGTTCAGGGCAGTAGATATATTCTGAGTCAGTTCATGACACACAAGCCACATGGACCACTAAGCCTGAAGAATGAGTTTACCTATTTCACCTGGTTCATCCTTACAGTGGCCCCCTGTGACAAACATAACAGCTTACAATGACTGTCCCATTTTTTTTAAACTCTGTCATCCTTCCATGCCGGAGACTCCTGTGATATACTCCTCATTTGGATGTCATTAAATTCCCTTGCCCTTTTTCCACTGATGCTGAGAATACCAGTCCTGGTAGGTATGCACCTGCACACTGCATGTGACAAAATACTCAGCAGAGATTTTTTCAATGACTAGACGCCACCAGAATAACTGAATATAAGGTCAAACATGCAAACTGACTATGGAATTTTTTTAATTGAATGACTGAGAAAAACCAACTCAGACAAAAAGTCTCACAATCAGGATAAAGTTCAATATTGGGGTTCAATGACCTTTTCCACCGCAAAGGGTCACAGCTGGCAGAAAACAGCACCAAAAGTCAATTGCTTTATCTCTGTACCAGATGTAACTTCAGAGAAGCTATTTTGTGTATTATTTTGACAGCTGTTTATAGTTTTGTTTGGACACCCATGTAATTACAAATTTACAACAATTATTATGAAAAAGATGGAGGTTTAAGTGGTATTACACAACGGGGTTCACCTTCCTATGAGACACTGGCCAGTACTAAACATCTATTTTTCTTGGACGTTGGCCAATGCCTGCGGCCATCTGAGATCAGCATTCAGTTCCACATGGTAAGCTATTGTAGCGCAATAAAATAAGTATTTACAACAATAATTATAGAGTTATTTTAGATGTAAGTATTATAGTTATCATTTTAGTAGAAATACCCAGAACACATGAGCTTGATCGGAGTCCACTGTCCACAAATGCACATCCACAATCATAAACAAATATAAAATTTTTCCAATAGGGGAGATTTCTCTCACATTCCGACATCATTCCTGAACACTGGGGAGCATTTTGGGGAATACCCCGTGTTCTGGAGGTACATTGGTCATATCCTCAAATGTTTCATACAATAAGTAATTATAGGGAGCAGTTCCTGATTCAACAGATTGTTCTCAACATTCCAAACTCACCTGGGACACCGAAGCATTCCTTAGTCAGTCCCAATCATTTTTTGATCAGCATCCATTCCTTATCAGTCCTAAAACCTGGGTCACTGTAGCCTAGTGGTTAACACACCTGCCTAGGAACACAGAGGACTTGGGTTCAAACCCAGGTACAGGCAGATACATAGTGGCTAGGATGACCACTTAAAATGGTGGTCCTCTGTCATTGGGTCCTATCCCCAGTAGCAGGATAAAGAACCTCAAGGATGATGATAAATGGTCATCCTTGAGCCTCTGTCTTTCAGTTAGGGGAATGTCAGTCAGTTGAGAGTTTGGGCTGTACTTGTGGAGTTAGATATGGCCTACATGTCGTACAGTGAGATATTGCGCTGAGTATAAATACACAATACATACACACCTGTTCATACTCGAGTCACATGCTACAACAGAAAAGGCTTGTCAACCTTGAGCTGTAGTTTGACCACATTCGGTCCACTTCAGATTTTGGTAGGACACATTCCGATTTCGGTAGGAAGCCTTTGGTACAATTATACACAACTCAGAAGGCGTTCTCTGTTAATCTTCAATACTCTGATGACAACCTCTTAAAATTTCATAACAGAAAGCAACATTCATTAAATCTCTGTCACATTTGGGGTCCACGTTGAGGGACACTCTCCTCAATAAAATCTATGCTCACAGTTGGAATTTTCTAAGCATCTGAACAGATTAATTCCTTATAATTTTAAGATTTCTGAAAGAAAAAAAGGTAAAAAATCAGATATAATATTGTCTGTTGTTTACCTAGAAGTTGTATTAAAAATGTGCTAGGTTTCTCCAACAAATCAGATAAATGGACTAATACAGTCAAATAAATCTCAAACTGAACAAAAGAATGTCACGCTGAAATCTGTGACAAAAATCATCATTTGAAAGATCATTACACAGTGTTGACAGAAATGTTGTTCAAAACTACGTTATAATGCGCTCATATATAACTAGAAGCCAGCTTACTCTTCTCTTTGGCAAATTCTTACTGAACATATGCCGTGAAACTCAAACTGCAATATTCTTCCTGGGAGAAAGGCTTCGGGGAGGGGGTGGGGGGTAACTTTTGTACCATCCGTCATAAAACAATTTTGGAACATTTTTTAAATTGTATGAAAGTAAAACCATTCCAGTACAATATTAATATACTGACCTCACTTGAACTTGGACTCATATAACCCAACCTCCATTTCACTGAACATTGTGTATAACACAAACTTGTATATTTTCAAGAATTTATGATCATAACTGTACATACCGGACAGATCTGATACAATCCAATACACTCACATACCAGTCCTCTGTAATCTGGGGAAAACAGAGACAGCGATTCCTCAAAAAGCCCACTTCTAAGGAGGTTTTTTGGTCATTTTAACAGGTGGCCCACACAGAAACTACCATAATAATCTTACATGAGTACATCATGGCTGCATTCAACTCTGTGAAAATGTTCAAGCATTATATAAATATAAATAACTAGCAATACCACACGGAGCTACTACATTGTAGACCTGTGCAATTTGACACTGCATATATATTTGTCCACATTTATTAAACGTTTTCTTGAAAATCCAATTGTAGCCGTTATTTTATTGACATAACAGATGAAATAAGGGGTTATAATTACAAAGGTACCAACACATAAGGTACCTAATCCTCCATCGCCTATAGTATCCTACACTTTTCCCCTGGATACAGTTATTCGGCCCAGATCCCCGCCACCTTACTTTCTGAATATCTTTCTGACAAAACACTAAAAATCAACTAAAACTGAGCTCAGACCATCTGAATTCTGGACGTGATATGGGAAGGTACATAGTTCATAGTGTACATAGTGCGATTCCACCACACTATAACCAAGACAAGGTACTAGGTCCGCCCTAGCCATATATGGTAAAATATGCTGTTTCAAGGTTAAGTATGTTTTGTTTTTGGCCATAAAAGCTGATCCAATCAATGTAAGATTCATGTAAATACAAAAGCAATTCAACCTTGTGATTCCCTGAAAAACCTCCAGCTGAAAAAAATTAAACTGCAACTAAATTCAACACAAAAGCATAGGGTGATTTATTTGGACCTTTATTTCAACATCTATGGCTAAACAATGCTGGACATTCCAGATAAAAAACCCTATCAAGGAGTTGCTGCATATGCCTTTTGAAAAGACCTCGGGAGCAGGGAGTACACTGTCAATAAAATCAATGTCACATCCTTGAAACAAAAACATGAAAAGCATTCACTACTGTAATAAATGACATATCTGCACACAATCAGCACAAATCTCCATTAAACTACTGTCACACTGTTTTGTTCTAGGCACCACGTACCAGAATAACTAGACTAACCATAAGTTTCACTGTCAGCAAACAGAAAGATGTCAGACTAGAAGAGCACATAATGACTATCCACGCCACAGAATAACTAACAAGTCTCAAAGTCAGTTTATAAAACACCGTGTCATAGCATCTGGAAGAGCACATGATGCACTCCACAGCATCAGACTTTATTTTATTTATTTGGGGTTTGATGTCGGTTTCAACACTGTATAGGTCATATCACATCAGGTGTAAAAGTAAATCCTCATCCCCTGGAAATCCTCCCCCCGGGTGGAGAATTTCCTAGTAAATTCTACCCCCCACCTCTTCAAACTGAAACTTCTTTAGGGTTAAAAATGAAAAGGTCTTTCAATTCTTGGTTAACTTTATTTTACATAAACCAACATATTATGCATAGTTAAATTCATATAAACCATCATATTATGTACAATTAAATTCACAAAAAATAAATCACCTTATTATTATTATCACACCATTCATTCACACAAAAGGGGGCTACTCTTTAAAGCACATATATACCACAGTACACTTTAAAAGCCTAAGTACATAGCAGATTTAATGCAATTGGAATTACCGTGGGTTACAGTTAAATAGTGGACATGAACTAGTGCCCTTTGATCAGTTAATAAAAGGGGGTGTTCTCAAAGAAAGGCATGCAAGCAGAATAAAGTGTAAGATTATGACAACTGCACTTGTAAAACTTAATAAATATTAAATAGTGTACAAAAATGAGGAATATTCACACATTTTATCTTCATCTATTGACGGACTCCAAGGTGCATAACACCAAAAAGCAGAGATCTATAACTATTAAGCCAAAACATCACAGGGGTCAGGACCACACAGAAAGACTGAGACAAGACCCGAAAACTGGGGTGTTTATGCTTTTGCAAACAGATAGGTTTTTTATTTCTTTCTGAATGAAGAGTCAAAGTTGGGGTTTTACGTCCCATTCAACAGCCAGGGTCATATTGGGACAGGTCCTCAGAATTGCCACTTGTGGGACTCGAACCCACAGAGGTGACAGCCTATGATTAGATGCCAAACTTGCTAACCACTAGGCCACTGAGGACCTATTTCTGAATGAAGAGAAAGGCTGCCATAAAGTGTGTGAGGATACAAAATATGGCAAGGAGGCTAGAGCTTGGGGGGAAAGATCATGGTCTGCTTAAACAATGGGAAAAAAGGTGTGCACATACATGCACAGGTACTGATTCAACATTTGTATATTGTATGTTTGATTTTTTGATCAAATATTTTGGACTTTGTAGATATCAAGCAAGCATTAAGTGCCGATTTAATATTTGTCTATTTTGTATTTCAATCAAATGACTGACAGTAAAACATATATTATTTCTACTTTTATTACTGCTCAAAAAAACGGGGCTTTTCTTCTATATTTTTCAAAACAGACAAGGCTTTTTTTCCACCAAGAGTGACCTTAATTTGAATAATTCCTACAGAAACCTATTGAAGTTCAGTCACAACACATACACAGCCAAATCAGACGGCATGATAACATAATATCTAGTCTACACTTATTAGGCTTTTACTACCCTACTTTCTCAAAACTGACATTTTACATTTTGACCAATCTTACCACACATCCAGACAGACACCCGACAAAAACATCATATCAAAGTAATGACATGTCAAACCAAGGTGGGACTTACTAAAATACCTTTAATCAACAATGCACTCGGTTATGGCATCTGATGGCCTACATGAACCTTAATGCCCTAACACAATGAATTCACACATCTGTTTCCTGAATGGCATGGTATGAATCGTTCAGTTGTTTTTATAGTTTAACGATGTAACACACTAAAAGTGTAATGACTGAAACAATGAATCAACCACTGGCTTTGTTTATTTGAGTAAGTTTTTTACTTAAAACTATAAAACCATTATTTTTACATGACATGAAACATCAAGTATTCTAATTTCGAACTCTTTCTGAGTCAGAGTCACTTTTATATTAAAAATAAGCCTGATGACATCAATTTTCAACAATAGTACATGCTAATCTGGTTCATGTACCATTTTTTCTGTTTCAATTTTCAAGTGTAATCCACTATTTTGGATAATTAGTGTTGGTAGTTAAACTCAACAATACAACAGGACAAATGTTATATAATATTTTTTACTCAACTCACAAGTCTCATGTGTTGAATGTTTTGATATTATGTCCCCTTTTTGATGTGTTGTTGGATAATAATAAGTTTAAAGGTTTAAACTATTCACCATCACTCACAAAATAAGCTTTTCAATTAAAAGAAGTGCCAAACTAAATGTTATTTTATTTCATTATCAATAGTAAATGTTGTAATTCTGATTATGCATTACAAAACAAAGATAATAAAATGGATATAAATAAGATAATTTGTTTAAAAACATCACTGAATTTCTTGATTGACAACCACAATGTAATGTAGTTCAGATAGAGTTGGTGAAGGACAACATAGGACAGTAAGATACCAGTCACTTTTCTTCAAAAGTGGACTGGTTCTCAGTTTATATTAAATATAGAAATGGATCAATACATAATATGTATATGATAATATGTATTTAAAGTAGACATACATGTTTGGTAGAAATAATGGAAACCAGAATCCTGAACTATTTTTCAAACAACTTTCAAATGCAAATCTGTTCTAACCATGGTAACAATACCTTTCCATGCTTGGCTGCTCTTGCTGAAAATGCCTTGGTTAGTAGTTGTTTGGACTATTGTAACTCCTGTTCAGAGGAGTGATGTGATGTTTCAATCAACACAAGCTGCAGAGTATGCAGAATACTTTTGCAAGTAATTGCCAAAAATCATAGAAAGTATTCTCATATTACGTCTATCCTAAAGTGACTTCACTGGCTGCCTGTCAATTGCCATTGTATGTTTAAAACTGCAATACAAATGTTTACAGAGTGGTTCTCCTTGCTATTTTGGACCATCCTTGTCTGTTAGCAGTTGCTCCTACAGCACCAGCCGTAGTCATCCTGTCATTACCTGACGGTTCCTCCTTTCCACTCCTCACTTTACAAGTCAGACAAACACTTTGGTCCTATTTTGGCTTTTGATGCTCTGAAGATGTGGAATGATCTTCCGAATGATGTACATAGTACATCTATTGCCTCATTCAGGAAAAAGCTTAAAAGCTACCTGTTTGCAGAAGACTATCCCCCATAGCCTCCCTGTCACCCCTGTGTCTTCTTTGTTATGATCTGGCTTTATTATTTGACTTAACAGTATTCACACTGTTTTTGTACAGTTGCGCCTTAGAATCTGTCAATTGATGGAGAAATTAAGTCCTATAAAAGTCCACATTAGATCAGATTCGATGGGTCATAGGCTACAACCAAACAGTCTCATCTAGATCAATTTGATGGTTTGACTGTATTTAATACCCTTCGTATATTGATAGGATGCATTCAAGGGATTCACACTGGTTAGGATGCCTTTGGTGTGATTGAACAACTCCGAATGTGTTTTGAGTTAATAACCCCTTTTTAAAAATGTTTTAAAATATACACACAGGAGGTGTGAAGGGTGGATATACAGGGCAGCTCAATCTTCAATATGAACTAGCGAGAGATGAGGTCTGTTTTCGATAAAAGTCCAACTGTTTTTGTACAATTTGTTACAAGCCACATACAATAAGACACATCACACACAATGAACTCTGTTGAAAATAGTAATAATAATAACAGATGATAATAACAGAAAAAATTTATGCAGCATAAAATTGATAAGGATCCTCTAAATGTGCTGGAATCCAAAAATGGACAGTCCAAAACCGAAACAAAAGTCTTAACTTAGAAATTCTAATTGTAAGTTTAATAGTACCTTCATAGTGCTTAATCTTCATCTACTGACTGACTCTAAGGTGCATAACACCAAAAAACAGAGATCTATAATCATAAGCCAAAACATCACAGGGGTCAGGACCACGGACAAAGACCGAGACAAGACCAGAAAACTGGGGTGTTTGAAGAGAGAAATTTGGCTTCTGGAAGATGGAAACTGACAGTCTATTTCCATCAGTCAGACTAGTAGACTTGACATAGTAGCATAGCTGAGTAATATAGTTAGAAATTGTGTAAAAAAACACTCCCAAAATCCTCATTCAGCTTTACTTTGTGGAAGTTAAACCCACTTTATTTGTTTGAATCTAACTGGTACACACACCAACAAATGCAAGTTCGAGTAGGGGTACTCCTGCATCAAACAACAAGTTGTACATTGGAATGAACTTTCTCATTTCAGATCCCTCAATATTTGAACCTTTTATTGACTATTTAGGTCTTCACTTGAGTCCACACAAGAGATATTGCAGGCAGGATTGGACTTTACTTTGTATGCTGTGACTCAGCTACTGACCAGAACAAGCAAACCCTTTACATGTTTAGGGAGTGTCAGCCAGATAAAAACTTTCGTGTTTTCACAATTTCCAGGATCTGTTGGATTAGTAGAGAGATTATACCCTATGTGATCAGTTTAAATTTCAAGAAAATATTTTGAAAAACTGATCAACAATTCTCAAAGTAAAATTTCAGTATTATTTTTCCACTTTAATGATGTGACCTTTTTTCTTCAGTTTCATTTTTATGAACAGGTTACTCCTCTTTTCATATCCTGATATGTTGACAAAGTCACTCCAAAGAGAAGTTATTTCAGAACCTGATGCAAACAATCCATCTCATACAGTGTAAAATATATGTGGGAAGTGATGACTCACTGTCAAAACCTAAATATTTTGAAATGACATCACACTTCACAGGAACAGACAAATACTCTGATGCTTACTAAAACATGCTAAAAAACAACAGTGATGAAACAGTTGATGCACCATTTTCAAGGAAACAGGGGAAATTGAAGTCCTGCACAATTGGATGAAAACAAAATATTTTAAGGTCCTATTTCCTCAGTCCCGACAATAGACGCATGACTGCTGATGTCGACACTAGTGTTTCCATACACTGGACATTAAATCTTAATCTTGTATACTGTTACAGTCTATATGATGAAAACCTGAATGCTTTCCTCCTGCTTTACTTCTAATATATCTGTTTTCAAACCAGGGCTTAAACTCCAAATGGCACCAACTTCGAAAGTAACCATAGTCTAGGTGGTTCCCTACCACCCTGTTAAGTTTCAGATTAATCAGCTGAAGTGCCTTCGAGTTAGAGTCCGGAAACAGAATTTCAAGTGACGGCCATGACAGCCATCTTGTTTTTCCAAATTTCACCAATGTCAAAAGCAACCTAGCCTAGGTGGTGCCCACCACCCTGTCAGGTGTTATATTGATCTGCAGAAGCGTGTTCGAGTTAGAGTTCGGAAACCAAAATGTTAATAGACAGACACATCAATCTAATGGGCAGTATTTTTGGACTTACTTCCTGTACGTGTTAACAAGTTACCGATATGGCTGAAGAATTAATGATGAAAGGTACTTCATGGTATACTCTTGATTAACTGTATACATCTACTCTAAAAAGTGATCATGTAAATGTTCATTAAAAATTGATGTTAAAAGTGTTGGAATCATAATAAGCCGGGGGTGTTACAGAAACTGCACATTTAATAATATAACATGTAAATCCGCCATTTCACTTTTCAGCTAATCACATGTTTAATCACATGTAATCAAATCTGAAGCCATCTGGTTCACAACATCATTCTCAGTTTATCTCATCATCCTCAGTATGACCAGGCCTTCACATTTTTTCTATTTCTAGGTTAATGTCTAAGGGTAAAAATAAATACTAAAATCACTGTTCAAATGTTTGCTCACAGTATTTTCCAAACTACCAAAATGTACTTAGAATTTACTTGAAAAGTCACTAAAAGTACTGTAAATGTTCACCTCTCAAGTGCAAGCATTCAAAAACTAAATTGGGCCAACTCGGCGCCAACATATCTCCAGACAGGTTATGACTCATGCAACATGTTTTCACTGGGTATTTTTGTCATGGGACCCCTCCTGTGTGATATAATTTTGAGGGAAAACATGATCAACCACTTATATAAGAACTTGAGTAATTCAATATACAATATTTTTATTTTGCAAGCAAAATGGTATCCCCAGACGAATGATACAAATTTGCCCACAAGAACTTTGCCCAATGCAAACTCTATCCACAGGCACTTTGCCCACAAGGAAATTTGCTGCCCATTACAATCTGACAGGGTAGGATGTTCACCCACAAATCAATCAATCAATCGATCGATCGATCGATCAATCAAACAATCAATCAATCAACCAACCAATCAATCAATACTCCATTCAGATAACTACTCAGGATATATAGTGTTGAAAGAGATAAACATTAACTGAACTAAAGTTGCACTATATAAAGTATGCAAGTTGATTTCATTAGCATTTAATTCACTGTTGATAGATTTACATAGTACTGCAAAATGGAAACAATAAAAATACCAGAGGTGGCCAAAACCTTTGCAATAAAGAATGCATATGTCGTGACAGAACTTCCAATTCGACAGAATTTCAAATTCTGTCAACAGAATTAACTTCCAATTTGAAGTTCTGTCGACAGAATTTCAAATTCTGTTGGCAGAATTTGAAATTCTGTCAGTATTTTTGGTCAGAACTTCCAATTGGAAGTTCTGTTGACAGAACTTCAAATCCAATTTCGTCCCTCAGAGCAATATCCCATTCCTCATCATTTCAGTTCAGTTATTGCTTTTCATTTGTTTTTTTAACTACATATTATTGTTGGAGTTTAACATTCAAATTTATTTTGGAAGAATTGTATACAATGACTCAGTGGCTTTTATAGGTACTATGTAACAAAGGTTAATCACCTGCTCTGGCTCTCTCTGAAGTACTAAACCACAAAGCTTAATTACCTACTCTGGCTCTCTCTGAAGTACTAAACCACAAAGCTTAATTACCTACTCTGGCTCTCTCTGAAGAACTAAACCACAAAGCTTAATTACCTACTCTGGCTCTCTCTGAAGAACTAAACCACAAAGCTTAATTACCTACTCTGGCTCTCTCTGAAGAACTAAACCACAAAGCTTAATTACCTACTCTGGCTCTCTCTGAAGAACTAAACCACAAAGCTTAATTACCTACTCTGGCTCTCTCTGAAGAACTAAACCACAAAGCTTAATTACCTACTCTGGCTCTCTCTGAAGAACTAAACCACAAAGCTTAATTACCTACTCTGGCTCTCTCTGAAGTACTAAGCCACAAAACCAGTTGGAGTTAATTGCAATCCAGTATACCCCTTCACAAGTATAAAACCTTGAGCTGGCTTTATTGCCTTCATTGTAAGCAAAGTATCACAATGGATCAGAAAACAGTTTTCTATCAGTTGCTTGAACAGCATATTAATAGTGTTAGCGGGAAATTTCAAGATAAATTTTGTGTGACCCAGGAAAGTTATGATCAAATCAAGGAAGTGCTAGCAACAGGAAAAGGAGAGAAGTGTCAATTTGGATCTTATTTCAAATTTTGGTGCAAAAAAAACTATAGACTGGAAAAGATTGGTTCACTAAATGTTGTGTATTGTGTCAAAACTTCATGCCCAGTTGTTGCAAAAGAAAGCATGTTTGAGACACTTGTCAAATGTCACGAACGAGTGGGACATTCAGGAAGACGCAAAACCTGGGATGAAGTAAAGAAAAATTATGCTGGAATCAGGTTTGATGTAATACCTCTCTTCCTGAGTACCTGTAAACAGTGTAACGAAAGACGTCCAGCCAAGAATCCTCCCAGTGGAAGGCCTATGATTGCATTGGGGTTTTTGACAAGAGTCCAGATGGACCTGATAGACTTTTCCAGCCGCCCTGATGGTGATTACAGATACATTCTACATGTCCGGGACCATTTTTCCAAGTACAGCTGGGCTTTCCCTCTTACATCAAAACGAGCCTCTGAGGTAGCTGAGAAGATAGTGGAGTTATTTTGCACATTTGGACCTGCAAAAATTCTCCAGTCAGACAATGGCAGAGAATTCACTGCATCTGTGATTGAGGACATCAAGAAGTTATGGCCAGATGTGATCATTATCCATGGGCGTCCACGCCATCCTCAGTCCCAGGGGCTGATTGAGCGTGGGAACGGCGACCTTCAGCTGAAACTAGGCAAGTGGATGGACACCAATGGAGAAAACTGGAGTAAAGGCCTAAAGTTTGTGATCCATACAATCAACACATCTGTATCCAGAATAACTTCAAAATCTCCTTATGAAGTTGTGTTTGGACAGACACCACGCTCCGATTTCCACATCCTTGAAGATGCAGAGTTACATGAAAATCAACATGTTGTGTGGGACCGGGATCAACTTATTGATTCTGGAGAAGGGAGCTCCATGCACAAGGCAGTGAGACTTGAGGCTCAAAAAAGCTACTTAAAGGCTGTAGCTGCACAGAGGAATAGACACAATATTCAAGTAACCACATTTGTGAAAGACTATGCTGTTGGTGATACAGTAGGAATCAAAATCCACAGTGCAGATCGCACCAATACTGATGCTCGACTTCTACCCTGCAAAGTCATGGAAGTTTCAGTGAAGAATGGAAAGAAGTTCTACAGAATTTACAGTGCCAGTGGTATTCTGAAAAACAAATTTACGGGAGAGGAGTTAGCAGACATGAAAAATGTAACATTTCCAAGCCTTTCTTCTGCAGACCCAAGCAATTTAGAGGAAGTGTCTCTTGTACAAGCATCCAGGGCAACAACCAACTGGCAGGCCAGTAAAAAGGTCCATGATGTATGTCAGTGCAAAGGGAGCTGTATCACAAATCGATGTTGTTGTAAGAAGAGAGGCATTAAATGTTCTACCAAGTGTCATATCAATAGCATGGCATGCCAAAACAAAATATGAACTGTGTTATTATTTGTGATTAAGTAGTACTGATACATTATGTGTGATATTTTTGTGATTATTAGTTTACTACTACATTAGTTCTAATACATTATATGTTTTATTGCTGTGCTTAAACAAATTTGAGTTATTTGATGTATCTCACTTAGTCTTAATTGTGCACTCAAAATGATCTGAATAAAGATGAAAATGAATGGTGTTATTAATTTTCAATATTACTGGAAGTTCTGTCAACAAGATTTGAAATTCTGTCAACAAGATTTGAAATTCTGTTGACAGAATTTGAAATTCTGTCAACAGAACTTCTAATCCATTAGAACCAATGAAATACAGAAATTGGAAGTTCTGTCAACAGAACTTCCAATTGGAAGTTCTGTCAACAGAATTTCAAATTCTGTCGAATTGGAAGTTCTGTCACGACACATATATACAAAAAAGGTTTCAAGAAAGTCCAACAGTCATTAAGAATATTATTACATTGTAACATTACATACTTAAAATTCGATAAAATAATAAGAAGCTGACCTTTAATATGGTAGATATTGTACACTTATACTTCAATAAAAAAATTAAAAAGCTAATTTTGTGGATATTATTTCATATCATTATTTTATGCAAAGTTCCTCCCCTGTAAAAATGCGGTGGGTAAAGAGTCCTTGTGGGCAAAGGTCCACACCCAAGTTTATCTGTTTCTATGTTTTAATATATTAGTGGATAGATGAAACATTATAAAACAAATATGCAATTAGATTTGTTTTTTCTTCTTCATAATTTGACATGTATCCTTCCAAGCCTTTTACAAAGTAAATTAAAGCTGGTTTCACAGTTTCATTTATAATAATAAGAAACAGTAAAATCTGACAATATCACTTCTCAGTTCCTTGCAAACAAAATGAAGTTTTAGTTTATATAGTGCTACATATGCCGGGTTTTAGGCAAAATATGTGAAAAATGTCTTAAAAGGGTCACTCGGGTGGGTGTTTATGGTCCTCATACACAGGTTAAATGTCTATTAAAGACCTAAATTTTAGGGTACATATAAAAATACATATTGATATATTCCCAGATGATATTTCCCTTAGATGAGAGACATAGTTTGAAAGCTACAGTGCTTGAAAGTGGCAAAAAGTCCATAAATTGGGTCTCTGTGGGCAATTTTGAGACCTTAAGTCGACCTTATAGATAAACCTACAGCCTTTAAATTTTTCACTGACAAGGATTACACATAAAAGTTATACCTAATAGTGCTGGGATGATGTTTGCAAACTTCGGTATTATTGCTCGCTGGCTCACTGCCGATCAATGACTGGTAAAATTTAAGTACAACCGATGTTTGCTAAATTAATTTCTTTGTAGTCTTTTGGTCACACTAAAACACCAACCGTATTAACATTTTTTAAAATCTGAAATATTCATCAGTTTAAATGACAAAACTAGCCGTGAATGCAATAAATAGAATGTAAATAGAAACACCTTGGGGTTTTCCCACAGTTGTCAAGGTAATCATAAAATTAGCCAATCACAAGTGGAGATACATCAAGCATGGTCTGTTAGTGAGGGAGACGTCTGTGAATGGCTTTTAGATTATATTTTGGTTATATTTGTGGTCATTTGTGTGCATTTTACTTGTTATTATTTAATATTTGATTTTTCTGTCTGGTTTACAATTTCAACTCCATGATCAGAAATGTTCGAAGTTTGCTCACAAATTTCCGATACGAACATCGACAGGTAAAGTCATGGCGATCTCCCAGCACTAATACCTAGTGCAGTTTGAGACTCATCAGAATTACCACTTCCAAATTACAGGGCAAAATGTGTGAAAAATGTAGGAAAATATCCCTAAATGGGGTCTTTATGGGCCTCAAACACAATTTTCTCCTCAACTTAAGGTCTTGATTTTCGACACATGTACTAAAAATATATTAATGTGTTCTCAGGTAAAATTTTAGCCAGACGAGCCTCATAGTTTGTGACCTAGAGGGCTCTAAGTGGCCAAAAGTCAAATTTCTGACCTTAAGGTGGCCATAAGTTCTTTATTATTGGGAGTTTAAGGTCACCTTAAAATAGGGATCTTCCTTTGGGCACTCTTAACATGTGTACCAAGTTTGAAAAAAAATACTGATTCATTTTTGAGTTATCGCGTACACAAGGAAATTTCTACGGCGGCGGCGGCGCGACGGACCTGAATCCAATATATATAATGAGTATTTAATCATAAAACCAAGAACCCAGGTTTAGTATTCGATGAATATTCAAGTATTTACCTGTTTTAATTGCACTATAACCTGGCCAATTTCCAAAGAAACATAAAATTGTTTGGTACTGCAACAATTTTTGAAGAAGTTCAATAAGTCACGCAGTAACATTCCTTGAAAACAAACTTAGGTTCAAACACCATCTAAAATATGGACTTGGTAAAATGTTTTGAAATAACCCATAGAAAAGATGCTATTTTCACCAAACTATAAAAGGAAAACATACAGAAGAATATGGTAATATTTATCAAAAATCCCCGTAGCTAATTGTCCTTTATTTGTATAAGTTACTCCCAATCCAAGAACTCACAGCACCAGAGTTCCCAGTTATCCATTACGGTATTAAATTTTACACACAACTACAAGAAATTCTAGTAATATATCACAAGTTTAAAGAGGACAGTTTTCATTCTTGAATTCCTGGCTATATCTCGTAAACTGTAAAGTTTAGGAAGTTGATACTTGGTAGGGATATTGGCTAAAGCAAAGTCCCATTAAAGTTCACCTTTGGCATGTTTGTAGGGTGTTACCTGCAAGAATAAACAAACTCAGCTGGTGTATGAGGTACTGTACACAATTCGTTTGACAGTAAAATCCTCTATAAACCCCCTAAAATTCACAGCACAGTGCCACTGCTTTGAAATGTACATTAATTATAAGGCAATTGTGATACATATGTCAGGATGTTTACATGATCATTATGTTTGAGTGAGGAATGAGTCACTGACAGCATTCTTTAACCCTTCAAATCTTAAGCTCAGACGACACACCGCTGAAGGTCAATGTTCGGAGTTAGGGTTCAATCCAAAGTTGGGATTTCAAACCACACAGAAGTGATAAGCAGCGATTAGATACCACAGTTGCTAACACCTGGGTAGAAGCTATAAGGGAAGAATGAAATAACCACACAGGCTTATAATGGACTGCTAAAGGCACTACCAAACACATGTTGTCTTCACATGTTGCTAGTATACAAACCATAGCAACATGGAAAAGAATTAAAAGTCAGGGCGAATAAAAAAGAAATTTCTCCATTGCACAAACTTTTACCTTGCTTGGCTTCAACACCGATAACTTCATGCCACAAATTTCACAAAATATATGTACTTTTACAAACAGCTGATAATGAAAGTATTGATTTCTTTTAGTCTTACACCCAAGCTAACTGGTAAGGATCCGGTCTGAAGCGACACTCTTGGCTAAACATGACTTAATATATTGCACCTACCCACAATACTGGCGTGCTCCTGAGACTTCCCTCTCTTGTATGTCCTGTTTGGAGGCGTGAGGTGTACAGCAGACTTAAAGTGACTCCGACTCACCACCGAGTCGCTGCCTGCCCTCTGTCGTGTCGCACCACTGCTCACTTCCTGTCGCCTTCCCCCAGCACAAAACAATAAGTCCTTCCTACTTGCTCTGCCATGTAACAATGGCTGGCTGGCTTTACTGTGTGAACTGCTTTCTGCCGTAGCATTCGAGGGAAGCTCAGTTTTCCTGGAAATTACTTGCTGGTTTCTCATCTCTTTACTTTGAGAATAGTTGGCTATGTCTGACTGTAACAGAAATTCTTTTTTGCTTGATGTCACTTTCTTACAATTTTGACCAGAACAAACACTCGCATCCATTTTGTCTGCACTATGCTGTGAGTTTGTGGAATCCTTTCTGCCAAGGCTTTTTTGTGGCCTTACTGTATCACTTTTAATTCTAGAATCATTTTGAAGCTTTGACCCTAAAGTCAAGTTACTTCTACAAAATTTCACTTCCAGGCTAGAATTCAAGACCAAGTCAGGAATGTTTTGATGGTCACAACACAAGCCGATCTCTTCAGTTTTTGGGCTGGGAAAGAGGTTCAAATTACCTGTGTCACGTATACTCTTTGGACTGATGGATGAGATGCTCTTCCTTTCTGCACAGTCATTCTGAATATCTTTGTCAGAATCCTGTTCATCACAGACATTTTCTTCACAAGGACCAGATGAAGAACCAATTGCCTTGACGCTCAAGTGTGGCATCTCTGCGCCAACTTGATGCTTGGTTTTCTGCTCTATCAGAGTTCCAGAGTTCAAGACATTGACCTTGTCAGGTGCTTCATGACTCCGACTTGTAGCTTTTTGCATGGAGGACTCCTTGTCAGAGCTGTTATCCCTTACAGTATCACTGGATGAAAGTACCGTGCTGTTTCCTGGACTCTGTGTATCGTGCTGTGAAGTACTGGCACAAGTGGCAATATTTGCAAGATGCAGGAACATGGCCGAAGTATTTATAATGCTATGCTCTATAATTTCAGTGGTGATGCCAACTTTTCTGTTTTGCTCAGTTTTTACAGGTGTGAAGACTGGAGAATTGTGAAGACCAATACTGGGAGAGCCAATTCTGGGAGAGGACACTGTATCTTGTCCAGAATCAGACACCACATCCTGTGGGCTCCTTTCTGTCAGTGTATCAGCCGGACTACCAGCATGGCGAGTATTACAGGTATCCTTTCTATCCTGGGCTAGGTGACAACGGTGACAATGCCCATCGGGCAGCTCTGATAAGTTTGTTTGATCACTGCACCCACCTTTTCTCTTTCTTCTTACCTGAGACATGATCTAAATGTTCTTCTGTCTGTAAACAATTCAAGCCACTGCTTTGGGTAGATCTGCAGCGGCATCTGGTGAATCAGAAACAACTGAGCTAATCAGGCTCACTTGGTCCACATCAAGATTTGAGTTAGAAGATCATGGCAAAACAGGTTTGGCTTGCACTGTATCTAGATTTTGAGTCAGAAGTATACAGTCAAACAGATTTTACCGGGACATTCAGATTTTGAGTGAGAATAGCATGATCAAAGAGATTTGCTTGAACCTTATCCAGATTTTGATTTAAAAGTACTTATTCCAACAAACTACGCTTGGGCTATATCAATATTCTGAATCCAAAGTATATTAGCTAACAGATTTTGCCTGATTCACATCCACAGAAGAAGTCTTTGGAAAAAAAATTTTAAAACTGGCAGAAGGATCAGATAACTTATCCATTCTTGCTCTAATCTTTTTGGTACATATATGTACCATGATATAGTCTTCTCATCAAATCCTATTCCACCAAATCTATTGCCTCAAATTTGCCTCAACTGGACCAGTGTTTTCAGATACCAGATACTTGTTGCATTCTGTTGAATCACAATACCTGGAAGGGCCTTCCAGCTACTATTTTGAGAAAGAATATTCGGGTATTTTATAGGTGTAATATAAAAAAACCATGCTTGTGATCCATGATCAGAGGAAACGCATCATACCACACTCTGCCACACTGACATTAAAACATATCACAGAAACTGATAAGTTCGCCATTATACCTCTAAGGTTCTGTTGTGTTTAAATATTTATCCCAGAAATTGTCCCAAGCTACTGTGAGAAGTAATGACATTACAAAACATGGAATGACATCATTCACAACGACTCCTTCTTGACAATGACAATCACAGAGAAGGATTTCAAATGCAGCTTAAGAGTTCTGATAACAAAAAGGATGTTCATTATGTCTGATATTTATGGAATAATTAAGTAGCCAGAAAAAAAACAATAGAAACCTCACAGTATGATGTTGTTGTACTCAAAAAGACACTGATAACGTCTTATTCTCTGTATCCAAAATAAGAATGTGAAATTGACAAAAGCAGATGGAATTTTCTTGCCGAGGGAAACCCCCTTATTTTACTTGAGATTTCACTAGTGTAACAAATGCAGGTTACTCTACTGCAGAATTTTTTCTGTTTTTACAGGGGTGACCCTAGCCTTGCTGAAGGCTCAAGTTTCTTTGCAGTTAGGGAAAGTTTTCAGTTCAGATAATGGAGTTTCAGTTTCTATAATGTACTCATACATGTACTGACTTTTAAAGCAACATACAGCTAAGAGAAAGATAAGCTTCTATCTCATAACATGTATGAGTGCTTTATGAATACCAAATATTTGTGTGCATGTTTGAAAAGATATCATGCAATTTTGAGCCTTAAGCAAGGCTAGGGTGACCCTATGAAGAGTTTCTGGGTTTTGATTGTGTTTCACTTTCATTACATTATAACCAGGTTAATGCAGCAATTATATCCACCTAACATAACAGAGTTAGGGTAACTTGCTTACGCTCTGTTCACACTTCTCTGGAAGAGTGAGATTGTTTCACTGTTAAGGATGATATACCAGATATCCATTATTTGACGGTGGTTCTGTCTGAATATCATTCAACATCAAATACCTTAGTTTATTTTAATTATCTAAAAAAGTGGAATTCATTTGGCTCTAAACAGCAGTTATCCTTGTGGACCAAATCAAAACAAAATTGGATCCGTTGTACTGGAAAAGTGTGACAAGGCCTTTAGCAACAAGGATACAAGATCTATTATAAAAACAATTTTACCAATATCTCTTCATTATAGTTGTTTTAAAAGTCTGTTTAGCTTTTATTCACACTGGATTTCAACTCGCTTCCATCAGATTTCAAAGTAACATTTGCTAATCCATGTTGATGAAACAAGTGATATGCAAGTGCCAACAAAACTAAATAATCCAATTTACATCAGCAACACCACGTTTACAGTAGCTGTATCTGCATATAGAACACATAATTCCATTATGTTGATTCTTCCTAGTTCAATTCACAGCACAACTTTTTACACTATATCCGCCACCAATTTCTTTACAACTGTTTAAATCTAATCAAATAATCCTTTGCTACA
The DNA here is from genome assembly GCA_964017235.1 of Sabellastarte sp. h YS-2021. Taxonomy (NCBI): domain Eukaryota; kingdom Metazoa; phylum Annelida; class Polychaeta; order Sabellida; family Sabellidae; genus Sabellastarte; species Sabellastarte sp. h YS-2021. The sequence goes on along the minus strand of OZ024928.1, from coordinate 185,682,098 downwards.
CATTAAATGTCAATACCTCAAAGATAGTTGACACCAGCACCCCAACATCCCTGTTGCCAGTTGCATTTAAAGTACAAAGATCAGATAGAGTAGACTGTCATTATTTCCTTCAAATGCTGATTTCAAGATTACTACTATTATATTGTGGTAAGATGCAGTACTGAGTACAGAGGGTAGCCCTGTTGCTGAGATAAACCCCTGCAGTACCTGGCCACCTCACATCTGCTATGTATTGGTGACTACTCTGTGCTAAAGTCACACCTCCCCCCCCCCCCCACCACACCCTTTTCTTCTTTTCTTGCCTTTGGGTGAAACAATCTTTCTGACCCCCCCCCCCCCCCCCCCCCCCCTTTAGAAAAAACCCAACTGCAATTAATCTCAGGTTTTACACTAGTGTGGGGCTCAATAGCTGAAGAGTTGTGAAATCACATCTCCACATCTTTTACTGTGTAAATGAACCATTCTCATTAGCACAAATACCCCCTCCCCTCCATCTTCTCAAAGTAAAAACACCTCTCCTTGGTTCGTAGAATCTCCCACCGAGTAAACAAAGCACACAGCATTTCTGTGTACACACTTAAACATGTCATCTGCATGAGATCCCTGACTGTGTCTGTGGACGGTTTTACCCTTAAAGCCTCAGGTTTTCCGAGTTTCATTATTTTTTCTTTCAACTTCTTTATAATAACTTTCCCAGCAAATGGGAACAGCTATAGAATAAAACATGTGATAAAGCTTTATGTTAATTTGTCCACTTTATGACCTCATTTCTACTTTCCAAAAATTCCAATCATGACCTCCCCAGGAGTTTGGGTCAAGTTTTGATGTACAGAAAAAAGGGGCACAGGAAAAAAGGACACAGAGAAAAGGGGCACAGGGAAAAAAGGACACAGAACAAAAGGGGCACAGGAAAAAAGGACACAGAAAAGAAGGACACAGGAAAAAGGGAGCACACAGTTGTTGTTTTTTCGGAAAGGGAAAAAAGGGACAGAATATTTTTTATAAATTTTAATTTATGGGTCTGTCATTACTTTACTGAAAGTAGATGATCTGTTGTGGACTTCATTTGAATAGCACTAGTTAATAGATATCTAATGCCCAGGTCCCACATCAGCAATTTTTTATCTTGACTAAAGACTACTTTGAAGTCTTCCCATTCTATAATCTGCTAAAGTCTTTATTACTCCTATTTTATCTTCATTGTCCGCCGCCTGTCTTGCTATCACAGCAAACAGTTTGAACTATTTGAAAAATTTGCGGTCAGTCCCCACTCTAATCTTGTTGTACTGTCACCCCCTTTCCATAGTAAACAAACCAATTAACTTAAGCCTGTAGCAAATCCATAGTGATGTCATCATATGTCATTGTATCAGTCATTATCATCTGAAGAACAATTTTTGAAGATCTGTCACGATACCTGCAAGACACAAGTCTACAAGTCTTCATGAGAGGCATCTTGGATTGACCTTCATAGGTCATCAGTTCTCTTATCACTGTCTTCTGCAGATCGCCGACAATCTTACAACTAAGGTAGATCTTCGTACAATTACCTTCATGAATCTTCCTGCTTACATTGACCAATCATACACAGTTTGGCTTAAACTACTGCATTAATGTAACAGAGTAGTGATAGATCCCTAAGGTACACCATGTAACCCTATTTTCTAGCCCAAATTCAGTGACTGATAAAGAATTGCTATTCATGGCTAGTCTTTGTTTACTTTATTTACAGAATTGCCATAGTGTAGTCTTATATATGGGATATGGACATAAGCAATTCTCCAAAGATACTCAGGAGTATATTTTCAAATGAAGACCCTTTTGAAGAATTCCTATAAAGCTACTCTGGGGCCATTTTCACAAAAGTTCTTAGCCCAGTCTCAGACTCAAAATTATTTATTTGGCTGTTTCAAAACTTTACTTGGTTTCAAAACAGCCGTTTCAAAACCTAATCGATCAGAGTTAGTTGAGCTATGATCTTGAATATGGCCTTTGACTTGAAAGGATTTCATATGCAGGCAATTAGTGACTGCAGCAGCAATAGTAAGCCATGAACTTCAATTGTGCCTGTTGTTTTAATAGACTTATTAGTTTGTGATTGGTCTATTACAGACAATACCAGAAATTAAATGCAATTAACCTTTACATCTAAAAACAAAAACAATCCACACAAAAGGAATGGCTTCCTCCCTGACCCTGTGTTAGTTATTCCTTTGATGGTGATTGGATAATCTTCCTTTTAGTTATCATTTGATTGGATTTCCTCTGTTATTAACAAATCGAAGAAAAGTCCTTTAATTCTCACAAAGTACAAACTGGGTAGGGTTAAGACTGTTTTTAACACATCTATTAGTTTAGCCTACTTCATTCCATTATTATGTTAAGCCTGCTATTTGTGAAAGTTTTACTTTTACCCCAACATTTGTAAAACATTAAAAACAAAAGTGGTCACGTCCAACTTCCAAGGACTTTGGTCCCCTGTTTTAATACAAATTGTATAATCAATTCATGAAATTCACTGATTATTTAAGATTTCCTAGTGACTTTTATTTATTTTTGATATTTTAACGGATATTGTTTTCTAAAATCCTGAAAATAAGTTTTTAGACCGAGATAGTCAACATTTTGTGTCGCACTAGAAATAAAAACTGCCACATTAACCATACTGGGTAACGAAATTATTCTCACCAGCAGATTCTGTACTTAAAATTTCAATGAACTTCCTCTGTGGCACATCGTGTCTTTTAATAATAATAACAATACAAACATAACATAAACTGAACTTGACAAGATTTTTTACTTTTAATATTCTTTTTTCTATGTACCTGTTACAGTTTTGAGTTGCAGGTCCACTCAACTTTCCAACTTTTTCACAGTGTCAATTACCACAAATCGGCATAAATCCTTAGTACAACAACAGCAAAATCCAATCAAATAATACCATTTCTAACATTAAGGCTACCATTTTATTCAGAAAAGTTTGACAATATCTGCTTAAATATTTCAATTAATATTTCTACAAACTGCAGAAAAAGGAATATCATTACAATGTTAGTAAGACAGGTTAATCATCAGTCCTCATCAGTTTAAAACATTGGTTATGAATGGTAGAAAGGCTTTTGAAGTTTAGATTACCCATATTCTCCAAACCAGAAGTGTTTTAAATAGAGAAATAAATTGTTAAATCATCTTAATAACCATTTGATACCTTTTATCATTGCTATGCACCATAATGCCTTATCGTTGCAATATAACCTACCATTTGTGACTAGTATAAATTGTTCACATTTTGCAATTTTTACCAAGGAGGTTAACATGTAACTGCTGTATGTAACTCATGTATTTGTCTGCCTGTTTGCAAAATAACTTGAAAGTTATGGATGCATTTTGATGAAATTTTCAGGAAATATTGACAATAGCACAAGATCAACATCTGGATCCAGAAATTTTTTAAACTCTGTTTTGAGTTTTTTCATCATGTATTAACGCACTAACTTGCAAATTTAATAAGTAAATTAAATTTTTATAAGTTAACACCCAATCCAATGGACAATAGCTTATCCAGTCGGCGCAGACCGGCCCGCCAAATGTCAGAAAAAGACGTTCTGTGTTTCCACCAGCTTGCCGGTCTGTAGTACTAGTGCACTCATCAGATGGCGTGTCGTACTTCCTTCCTGTGTAGACAGCGTGACGTCATAGCATCTTTTTCATTGTCTAAACCTATTAGACCCCTAGTAAGCTGATAGCGGGGTTGGTGGGAGGGTCTTGTGTGTCCATTGGATAGGGTATTAACTTATAAAAATTTAATTTACTTATTAAATTTGCAATTTTATTGCGTTAATACATCCTATCCAATGGACAATAGCTGAATAACTACCGCTTGGTCGGTATGTCAGGTAGAACTGGGTGAAGGTGTTGTGTGACTTCCAGTGACAGGCTGATAATATTTGTTCCAGTGACACTCCTGACTGGAAGGCCTTGGAGGCAGCAAAGGCCCTGATATCATGGGCTTTAACCTGATGCAGGGTCAGGGCCTATTGGTCTGAGAGCTCGTAGCATAGGATCACAGTTTGGATAGGGTATTAACTTATAAAAATTTAATTTACTTATTAAATTTGCAATTTTATTGCGTTAATACATCCTATCCAATGGACAATAGCTGAATAACTACTGCTTGGTCGGCGGGTAAGTTACTAGGGACTTAAGTGAACTCATAGATAGAACTAACAAAATTTCATCCAAGCCTGGGTCGACCCTGAGGTCAAGAAACCCTTAAGGCCATAGTCGGTCAACAGAGACCGGTGAAACGGCCCAAACCCTTTTTTGACAGACCTGCTCTGAGGTAGGGGAAGAGAGGGATGAGTTCAGTCCCATGAGAAGGAAATAAACCTCCCGAAGGAAGCACGTCTGAGTGTTTTTTGTTTTTTTTTAATAACTATGTCAGGTAGAACTGGGTGAAGGTGTTGTGTGACTTCCAGTGATAGGCTGATAATATTTGTTCCAGTGAGACTCCTGATTGGAAGGCCTTGTCCTGAGAGCTCGTAGCATAGGATCACAGTTTGTTTGATCCACGAGGAGATGGTGGCAGGTGAGATGTCCTTGTCAAAACCTTTCTTGAAGGAGACAAAGACCAACTCCTTATTCTGCCTTAGGTCTGAGGTCCTGTCCAAATAGTAGCGTAGAGCTCTGACTGGGCAGAGGGACCTATCAGACTTGAGGGACCTGTCCAGAGTTGGGGCCAGGGCAGGTATAACCACTGGGGCCACACTTTCAGGACCTTCTTTGACCAGCTGGTTCTCAGAGAGAAAGCTGGGTGATGGATACAGGGACACCTTTGACCAATCAGATTGGTGTCTAATATTTTTATTTTGCCAGGCATGAATCTCACTTCTGCGCTTGCCTGATCCAAGGGCCAAGAGGAAAACAGTCTTGAAGGTAAGGTGCTTGAAGGAGGCCTCTTGGGTAGGTTCAAATGGAGCCTTGGTCAGCTGGTGTAAAACCAGGAATAGGTTCTAAGAGGGGATACCCCTCCTACTTTTGGGTCTGTCTCTATGGAAACTATCCAGGAGACGAGTGAGATTTTCGTCTTTGCTGATGTTGAAGGGGGAATTTCCCAGTTTATCAGCAATGGCCGACCTGTAACCATCAATGGTGCTGGGCTGTAACTTCCTGTCCTCAAAGAGTTACAAAAGGAAGTCAGCAACTGACTTCACAGGGGGTACCCTGAAGTCCACCTGATTAGTGACGCACCACTTTGTAAAAAGGGTCCACTTTGCCTCATAGACTGATCTGGTTGATCCTCTTTGGGGAGCCTCAATTCTCGCTGCCACTGCCTCAGAGAAGCCCTGCTCCTTGATTGCTGTGGCTCTAGGAGCCATGCATGGAGATTTAGATTTGTCAGATTTTTGTGAGGGATCTGATTGAAGGGCTGTGTCAACAGGTTGGGCAGATTGGGCAGACTCGGTGGGATCTGTCTGGACATGGCCACCAGATCCCAAAACCAAGGCATGTTGGGCCACCCCGGAACAATCAGAATGATTCTATTGCATGGGGAGTCCTGGAACTTCTCCACCACTTTGCCCAAGATGGCTGCTGGTGGGAAGGCATAAGTGTCCAGATCCTCCCATGGCAGACTGAGGACGTCCACTGCAGTGGCCAGGGGATCCGGTACCGGTGACACAAACTGAGGTAATTTGTTGTTGAACTTCGTGGCAAATAGGTCTATGTTGGGCCGGTGCCACCTGCTGCATATGGCTTGAAAAACCTCTTGAAGGAGGGACCATTCTGTTTGAATGGTCTGGCCTAGACGGAATAGCTTGTCTGCTACCACGTTCAGCCGGCCTGGGATGTGTCGGGCTTTTAGAGTTACTTGATGGCTGGTGCACCAGGTCAAGATTCTCCATAGAAGGGCACAAAGTGGACCTCATGCCTCCCTCCTTGTTTATGTACGACACTACTGTAGTGTTAGTTGGTTGCCACAAGTACTATTTTGTCGGTACAGAGGTCTTGGAATTCTTTCAGTGCTAAAAAGACTGCTTTTAGTTCCAGATAGTTTATATGCAGCTTGCTTTCTGGTAGGGACCAGGACCCTCTTGCAGTGCTTTCGTTTAAGTGAGTGCCCCACCCTTCTTTTGATGCGTCTGTAAAGATTTGCAGAGCATGTTGTTATTGGATGTAATGGTTGGCCTGTGAGAATGTTGTCCTCCAGTAGCCACCAGTGTAGGTGAGGGTGCAATGATCTGGGAATTGGAATCACCTTTTCTAGTGACTCTGGTACCCTCCAGTTGTTTTTGAGATGCCACTGTATGGGTCTCATGTGTAGTTAGCCTAGGTGAACTTGCTTTTCTGTGGCTGTTAGCAGACCAATAAGGGACATGAGCTGTTGGACCGGACATGCCGGTAGTGACAATATTTCTGATACTTTGTCCTGAAGGTTCTGCCACCGGTCCGGTGTGGGTCGGGCCCGACCGGCTTTGAGATCGAACTGGTAGCCTACAAAATCGAAGATCTGCTTGGGTTCCAGTTCTGACTTGGCCAAATTCACTAGCCAACCTAGTTCTTGGCATATCTTCACTAGATCTTGAGTATGCTGGAAACAGACCTGGTGGGATCTGGCTCTCACCAACCAGTCGTCTAGGTATTGGTGGCTTCTTATACCCTTGTGTATGGCCATCAGTTTCACCTCTTTTGCTACCACAGTGAACTCCAAGGGTGCTGTGGACAGACCGAAGGGCAGTGCTTTGAATTGATATGTCTGCCCCTGGACGTGAAATCTCAGATATTTCCTGGATTGTTCCTGTATTGGTATATGAAAGTAGGCGTCCTTGAAGTCTATCGAGGTGACCCACTCCCCTTGTTGGAGGGATGTCCTGATGGTTTCCGGCGTCTCCATCTTGAATTTTTCTGCCTTGAGGAAAAAATTCAGATTGCTCAGATCTAATATAGGTCTCCACTTGTTGTTTGGCTTTGGGACTAAAAATAGTCGGTTGAAAAAGCTCAGAGAGGTTTTGTTTCTTACTAGTTCTACTGCATTTTTGTCTATAAGCTGATGTAATGCCTCCAGCAGGTAGCTGTTCCTGTGGGGATTGACATAACAGCTTATGACTGTAGGAGACCTTGTGAGTTTTGGCCGGATCCAAAAGGGGAGGGTGTAGCCCTCTCTCAAGATTTGAACTACTTTCGGACCGGCACCCAGATCCAGCCAAGTTTTCCAAAAGTTTTGAAGTCTGGCCCCTACAGGCAGATTTGTGACAACAATTGGGACATTTGTTACAGGTTTTACACAAGACAATTGAGTGACACAGAAAGCACCTTTGACATATTTTAATTTCTCTTGTATCAAATAACAACCTGCTGACACGGGACTTAATTCTTTCCTTTGTGAGTGCCCCGGTGGGCAGTATGAACAAGATTGGCAACATGACAATTTACATTTAAAAGGTTTATTGTCTTTCTTTGCACTGATGGGCTCCCGGTCAACAACCTTTCCTGTAACAAAGTAATACATTGATTGTCATTTATAAGGCTGTTGACCCTTGGCAGATTGCGATGAATACTGGTGCTTGCCTTTATTCCTCTTGTTGTGACCCCTTGATATGTTCTTCCAAGCCGGCCTGTCTTGCTTTCTATTATCCGACTTGCTTTCCTAGCATTCATAAAGGTGGTAGCAACCTTTCTTGTAGACCGACCCTGACCGACCTTTATCGTAGTTGCAGATATCTTCTTCTGCTTGTTTCAGTGCCGTATCCGGAAACAAGGTGGAGATATGAAGTGGGGCAGTCCTGAGAGCTGCCAGGGTATCCGCCTTGATTCCTGCCTTCATGTAAGCTAAATACGAGTCCCTTCTGAGAAGTGTGACATTTGCCATATTCACAAAAACAGAGTCTGTCAAATGCTCCATGGACTTGGCCATAGCCTGGCAAATGCTGGAATTAAAGTCCATGAGAAACTGTAACTCTTCTGTGGCTGTAGACAGTTTCGAGGAAGACTTGCCCTTGTGTTCGAGTCTAATGGCTTTTAGCTGGGACTGCATGTCCTGTTGTACTTTCATCAAGCATCTATTGAAACCTGCAGCCTGGTTGCAGATAACCGACGACTCCCGGGCGGATTTCTCCCACTTTCTCAAGGTATCTTGAGAGATTGGCCGCGATTGGGGAGGGCTGGTGGCGATTCCAGCCTGTCTTGCTATCCTCAGGTAACCACTATTGAGCTTGCATGAATCTGAACTCCAGGACGTAACAGTCTCTGTAGTGTCACTCTTCTGCTGAGGGTGGCAACCGTACCACTTGGTCTGAGATCTAGGTGGCTTTAAAAACTGATCCCTCTGTAATCCACCGGCCTCAGCACTGCGAGATGGGTATCCATCAGTGAGGGTTAAGTTCAGTTTGGAGAGTTTCCGGCAGAGCCACTCCTCAGTAGGTAACTGAACTGATATCTTGCTGATAGTTTGGGTCCAGCAAATGGATTATCTTCTGAAGAGCCAGTGGTTGTATCCCTATCTGGAATGTGGGTCCATCCCATGAAGGACCGGATTCCCCTCATTGTTTCTCTGTAAGATTGTTCTTCTGAAGGGGAATGATCCGGATCTGTGACTGTAGCATCCAGTTCATCCGACAATTCTCCCTCCTCAACAAAAATATCAACAGAGTGTCGGTCAGATACAACACTGTCTGAGTCCGATTCACTGGAAGAGTTCTTTCTCGTCGGTTGAAAGGCACTGGATATGCTGGTAGAAGGTCTATCAGAAGCTGCTAGTCGGTCTGATGGTTGATGTCGGTCAGACTGAGACCTAGAGGTCGGCGGGTCGGTGGTGGTCGACGCAGAGGGTCAGTCAGTAGATCCAGAGGGTCGGTCAGAAGCCTGAGAAGTTGGCTGGTCAGTAGGTCTGATGAAGGGTTCCGACCTGATGACACTAGCTGGTGGTGAGTGAGCTGGTCCAGGGTTCTTGCTAGTAAGAGGGCTTTCAGCTGGTTGAACCGGTCTGACCATTTCTGATCTAACTCGTCAAACCTCTGGTCGGTGGACACTGCAGCCGGGCCGGCTAGCTGAAGCAGAAAGCTTAGACCACTGACTTCTTCTTGTCTTCTACTTTTTTCTTCTTTTCAGACGGCTGTGCACTCAAACCAGTGTCCTGGCCATCCACTGCCCTTATTACCGACACTCGTGCCAGGTCCACAAGGGTGGGACTGAGAGTGACTTTGGTAGATGAAGCGTTCTTTGAAGGGGTAGTGTCAGACTTGTCACGTTTCTCCTTCTTTAGTTTGTAGGAAGGGGTGGATAGTTGTGCAAGTTGCTGAGGGGTCAAGGCTTTACATTGCTGGCAATCAGATCCTGGTTTCTCAACACAGGGGTCCTTAGCCTTCTTTTTGTCACAACAGAGTGCGCAGACACCATGTAAATCAAAGCCTGCCATCATGTGGCCACACCCTCCACGTCACTGACTAGATGACATAAGGTGCTATACACTACCAAGAATCAAAAAATAAGCTTTAAAAAGCAAATTCGTAGATATTCTCACCAAAAAACTGAAAACTTTAAACTCAGAATAAATCCGTGCACACTGTACATGCGCCAACCGAAAAAGATGCTATGACGTCACGCTGTCTAGACAGGAAGGAAGTAGGAAACGCCATCTGGTACTAGTACTACGGACCGGCAAGCCGGTGGAAACACAGAACATCTTTTTCTGACGTTTGACGGGCCGGTCTGCAGTGACCGGATAAGCTTTTGTCCATTGGATAGGATGTATTAACGCAATAAAAATGTAATATTAGAGGTGTTGGGCCTTGGTGGAGGTATGTGGTGCCTGATTGCTCCTGTTGTATATCATCTCCTGCCACCTTCCAGCACTGGTGTGAGACTTGTCAGATGTGATGGGAAATAAACCACCAAAATTATATAGTAAAATATAGGTGGAGATTATGGAATGATTTACACTTCTGAGTTACTCAGCATATTCATGTTTAATGACCCAAGTTTACACTCTAACTACATGAGTTTAGACTTCGAGTTAACCTGTACCTCACCTGGCGACCATGGATTGCTTAAACTACCTCTTGGGTACTGGGGAAATTGGTTGTTGCTTGCCTGTTGGGTTTTCAGAATAAGAATTAAAATTAAATGTTTAAAGAATCAATCAATATATGATTATGGAATAGTGGTTACATTTAATGCACCTTAGAATCTACTAGATCAAAGATTAAGTGCTATGATTTGATTAGATGGCATGTTGTCACATGTTGGTCTATAACTATGAAAGGAGAAAATCTTAAGCTAAACGATATTAAAACTTGATGAGAATTCTCGAAGGACAGTTGGGTTTCCTGGGCAAAATATAAAGTCACAGCTTCCTATTAGAAAATGTGTGGGTTATAACTTATGAGAGAAGAAAGAATAGCAAAAATAAGGCTATTTCTCAAAAAAAAACAAAACAAAGACAGACTTGTATGAATGACACATCAGCAAGGCCAGGTGGAGGCTTCATCACACATCCATAAAGCCCATCCTGTTTTCTATGTCCTGGAATTTTGAAGAAGAAACCAACGTTCACAAGCTAAAAATAACTCCCAAAACTAATGACAAAAATCCTGATGACGCATTTATGGGTTTAGTGGAGATGTGACTTCCAAATTGCCTTTAGTTAATGTGTTTTTCAAAGTAGTTACTGTTTCTGGAATACACAAGATATTGAGTGTACTTAATATGCAGTGTTGGAGTTATTGGCAAACTTCATAATCTTCTTCAAGTTCCACTCTTATTGTATACTCGGGTAAAATATAGAAATTACAAAGGACATAATTAAAAAGAATGGACCCAGAATGTGTGTAGAAATCATAAAATGAACGCAATATTTTCTGCTAAGAAAGGACAGTCTTTATTTGGGCTGAACTTGACCTCCAGAATGACCTTGCTTCCTCATCAGTCCCCAACCTATGCTTTCAGAAAAAAAATAAATAAAATAAATAAATATTAGAGAGAAATTATGTATATTTAATCACACCAACACATAATGATGTATTGCTCAGCCTTTTTGTCATTATATAACTCTAAGCCTATTGCCCTCTATCTTGACTTTTCGATCTCCCAGGATTTCCTGTTTATTGGCCTTAGCTCGCACCTCATCAACCCCCTCAGCATCATATCCTTTGAAGTCAGAATAAGTCTGTAACCTAGCAACTCTGATGTCTCTGGTATTGATCTGTGGCCTCTGTAGGTCATGTGACCCCCTTTTCTGACTGCTGCAACCTCAGTATTTAAAAAGAAAGGGCTTTCAAGGCAACCTAATTGTCTCATTAACTTCTCCATTTCTGGGAAGATGACGTCTGTACACTTTGAATAGCACTGGCCTTCCTCCATACAGAGAAAATGATTGAACGAGATTCAACACATGTAAGACATTGTCTGTGCAGTAAAAATCTCAAGACATTCATTCTGTTGTAGATTAGTTTACAGAAGAGGCAAAAAAAATAAATACACGTATTCTGTTTAACTATATTGGGGTAAAAGAGAAAACTTGTCAACCAGCATTAATTTTGATATTTTTTTATATTTGTAGAAAATTAAAGATTTCAATGATCATATTAAAACACAGTAACACAGGATTATGCTCAACTCATTCAGGCTGTAATGAGCTACGTACATACACATATTTTGTTTATCTATTACACCAATAATACAACTACTATGCAAACTTCTCTTGTCTTATTATCTTACACTACAAAACTGACTCCTGTCACAATGACAAGTAATTGTAATTCTGTTTGGACTTTTATAGCAATTAATCTCCTCTTTATAAAGGAGATACTGAGCAATAACGGTGCCAAGACAGTCATGCCAATTTCAGTGCCCAGGGACAGAAAAGAAGCCAACACCACAGAGAATGCCACGGGATGATTAAGACCAATATGTTTTCAAGTTTTCATATAAAGACAAGGTACTGTAGATTGAATATGAAATCATTAACATTTTAGTGGTGGCTGTACAACAAAATACTTTGACTTTAAAATTAGAAAATGTTTGTGTGACACTTGATTCATATTTGCCTGGTGGTGTTAACTGATACTGGGATGAATCTTAACACTTCAAAGTCACAACATGACAACTACCCCAACAGCAATTAACACTGACCGTACATTTGGACCACATCTATAAGAAAGCTCACTGATAATAATGAAGTACTTTAATACCAAGAAAATATACAGTTCCCAATATATATAAATTTTGTTGACGTACCTGCTTATCAGTATATGTGAGTTCAAGTTTAAAGTAGTTAGTGAGACTTCAAATGAAAACTTCAAACCACACTTTAATAGGAGTTAAAGCAATTATCTTAATATTTATTTTTTAAACACTGGTCTGCTCTCCCAAATTTATCATTTTGACTGTTTTGCAATAAAATAGCTCTTTTATATTAATTTCAGGCCTCGCTTGTATGTAGGACTGTTATAAAGCTTCTACTGTATGAACAAAATACCTCTCTTCTAACATGTCTTGTAGCAGTCTCACAGTAGGGCATGGCTTTGCAATGACGGGTTAAATAAAATACACCACTACTCTCATTTTGAATTGTGGTGTGTTCCGCTAACATGGTTTTTTCCTATATCCTTTCATTTCCACTGGCTAGACAAAAAAAAGAGTGATGTTTTTGTTTGATACATCCATTAATTTACTTGTGACTTTTCTCAAAGAAAATTACTGAAAAAAAGACAAATCATTGTATTAAATCCTGAATCAACACCCTAGCTCTCTTGCAAGATTCAGACACTTATGCCAGTGGAATTATTATAGTTTAATACTGGAATGGGACAGTGCCAAAATTATAATGCAGCGAAACAGTTTGGGGCAGGACCAGTGTGATCTCAATGGCCTTTGAAGAACATCCACTCATTTTAGTCATCATACATAAGTGCATAATGATTTCAACAAATACAATGCATCCCTGATGCCAAGAAGTGTTTGTCACTGTTCTGGTTCTAAAGCAGAGTCTATGTCTTATTACACAGCTACACTGGCATTGTGTCGTAAATGCAGACATTAAGAATTGTTGGCAAATCAATGCTCTCATAGATATTTACCACAGTGAAATGGTATAACCATAATGTACTTGTGTATGGCTCCTTAAGTGGACAAATGTCAAACCCCTGATATTTACTTACATCTCTGTGTATATAGTAAAAAAAAATCTAGAGTTACTGTTTAGCCAGTGATGTCTGTCTCACAGTGAATTAAGTTTATTACATGTCATAAAATCTTTCAATTGCAAGCAATATTTATATTTAAATTTATGGAATGAGTGCTTGCCACAATAATGGGTAATTGTACAATGAAAGTTAAGATTGAATGTTGTGACAAAAGGCAACTGAATTCACTGGGTAACAAACTCATTTGGGTGAGCGTGGAAGATTTTTCACTTTACATTTTGAGAATTTACTATTTCTGACAATAAATGCTAGGCTTTCAATTGGTGTTTCACCTAGACCAAGTAACTTACACATTTAATATGTAAAAGCCTAAATGACTGTATATCAGTGCAAAAATGAATTAAAGTAGGAATGCCATCTCATATTTTTTTAAGGAAAAATATTTTTACATGTAAACAAACTGGTTGATTACTGGAATTAAGGAATTTTTGCTAATTGGAAGTTTCCCTGTAACTTTTCACTATTTGTATAGGAATTTGGCTATTTGTCTTTGAATATTTGCCATTTATCTTGGAGTTTTCACTACATGGCATGGAGGGCACTTACTGGTAAAATGCCAGTACAATTAATGAATTTCCTGTACACGGGTGGACACAAAGATAAACAGTCTTCAGAAATTTGTATATCTTAGTGGTAAAAACAATGCAATTGCACAAACCTTTAACAACTGGCATGATAAACGTTGTCAAAATGTCTTTGTTTGCTTGTGCAATTTTGTTGTTTATACCAAATATATTTCAAAAACTCTGAAGCATGTTTATTATCATGTTTATCTTTGTGTCCACTCATGTACTGCATAAATGTATGCCGGTTTAAAAGAAACAAGCATTCTGACGCATGCATTTATCTCCAACCGTATAAATTAGATGTACTAAAACATAGTGGAATATAAATTTTCTTGTGAGATGGAGGCACATGTAGAAGTGACTACAAGCAAGAGGCACTTTAATGTTTGATTGCAATACTTTTAAAGACAAAAGGCATTTACTCATTTAGTAGCTATTACTCTGCCATCCAAAGAGCTACAGTTCTGCAACTTTATTATGTAGTAGATCAACCCAAAGTAGGTGAAGGACATATTTAGAAGAAATTGCCTATCTGTAACACTTTTAGAGATAAAAGACATTTACTCATTTTAGTGGCTATTACTCTGCCATCTGAAGAGCTACAGTTCTGCAACTTCACTGTAGTAATAAATACTGAGTGTGAGGGCGTTTGTTACAGGATATACGCCCGGCAAAAATTCCAAATAATGCCAGAGCGCCGTTAGGCGCGAGGGCATTATTAAAGAATTTTTGCCGGGCGTATATCCTGTAACAAACGCCCGAGCATGAGGTATTTATTACTATTATAAAGATCGGCCTATCTGGTTTCAAGAAACATGCCTTTATTTTGATGAGGTGAAACGAACAAGGACGCCGCCATATTGTTTTGAATGCATGATCGCTCTCGTAAAAGCAGACAATCTTACTACCGACACACAATCGAGCAATCGAAACAACACTTCCGTTTCTGAGCGGGCCGTTATTGGAGGTTTTACTCCGTGCTAATTCTATGCGCACAGACGGATTTTCGTTCACTGCGCACTTCCGGTCTTTATAATATGTGGTAGATCACCCAAAAGCAGGTGAAGGACTTACTTAGAAGAAATTGTCTATGTCCAATACTTTTAAAGATAAAAGACATTTACTCATTTTAGTACCTGTTACTCAGCTATGTAAAGAGCTACAGTTGTGCAACTTCACTATGTGGCAGATCACCCAATAGTAGGTGAACAACTTATTTAGAAGAAATTGCCTATCTGCAATACTTTTAGAGATAAAAGACATTTACTCATTTTAGTACCTGTTACTCAGCTATGTAAAGAGCTACAGTTGTGCAACTTCACTATGTGGTAGTCTGGTAGATCACCCAATAGTAGGTGAACAACTTATTTAGAAGAAATTGCCTATCTGCAATACTTTTAGAGATAAAAGACATTTACTCATTTTAGCAGGTATAAGACTCAGCTATGCAAAGAGCTATAGATGTGCAACTTCACTGTGTGGTAAATCACCCAAAAGGTGAATCAGTTATTCAGAAGAATTTGCCTTTTCATAACACTTTTAGAGATAAAATACATTCAATAATTTTAGTAGCTGTTACTCAGCTATGGAAAGAGCTACAGTTCTGCAACTTCACTATGTGGTAGATCACCCAAAAGTAGGTGAATGACTTATTTAGAAGAAATTGCGTATATTCAGTACTTTTACAGATACAAGACATTTACTCATTTTAGCAGCTATGACTGAGCTATGCAAAGAGCCATAGATCTGAAACTTCACTATTAGGTAGATCACCCAAAAGTAGATGAATGACTTATTTAGAAGAAATTGTGTGTATGCATTACTATGCAATACTTTTAGAGATAAAAGACATTTACTCATTTTAGTAGCTATGACTGAGCTATGCAAAGAGCTAATTATCTGAAACTTCATTGTGTGGTAGATCAGCCAAAAGTAGGTGAATGACTTATTTAGAAGAAATTGCCTACCTGTAATACTTTTAGAGATAAAAGACATTTGCTCATTTTAGTAGCTATTACTCAGCTATCCAAAGAGCTACAGTTCTGCAACTTCACTATGTGGTAGATCACCCAAAAGTAGGTGAATGACTTATTTAGAAGAAATTGCGTGTATGCAATACTTTTACAGATAAAGGGTATTGACTCATTTTAGTAGCTATTACTCAGTTATGCAAAGAGCTACAATTCTGAAACTTCATTATGTGGTAGATCACCCAAAAGTAGGCGAATGACTTATTTAGAAGAAATTGCCTACCTCTAATACTTTTAAAGATAAAAGACATTTACTCATTTTAGTAGCTATAAGTGTGCTATGCAAAGAGCTACAGATCTGCAACTTCACTATGTGGTAGATCAGCCAAAAGTAGATGAATGACTTATTTAGAAGAAATTGCCTATCTGTAATACTTTTAGAGTAAAAGACATTTACTCATTTTAGTAGCTACGAGTGTGCTATGCAAAAAGCTATAAATATGCAACTTTACTATGTAGTAGATCAGGTAAAAGTAGGTGAATGGCTTATTTAGAAGAAATTGCCTACCTGTAATACTTTTACAGATAAAAGGCATTTACTCATTTTAGTAGATATGACTGAGCCATGCATAGTGCTATAGATCTGAAACTTCACTATGTGGTAGATCAGCCAAAAGTAGGTGAATGACTTATTTAGAAGAAATTGCCTATCTGTAATACTTTTAGAGGTAAAACGCATTTACTCATTTTAGTATCTATGAGTGTGCTATGCAAAAAGCTATAAATCTGAAACTTTACTATGTGATAGATCAGGTAAAAGTAGGTGAATGGCTTATTTAGAAGAAATTGAATACCTGTAATACTTTTAGAGATAAAAGGCATTTACTCATTTTAGTAGCTATGACTGAGCTATGCAAAGAGCTAAAGATCTGAATGAAACTTCACTATGTGGTAAATCACCCAAAAGTAGGTGAATGACTTATTTAGAAGAAATTGCCTATCTGTAATACTTTTAAAGATAAAGGGTATTGACTCATTTTAGTAGCTATTACTCAGTTATGCAAAGAGCTACAGTTCTGCAACTTCACTATGTGGTAGATCACCCAAAAGTAGGTGAATGACTTATTTAGAAGAAATTGCGTGTATGCAATACTTTTAAAGATAAAAGGCATTTACTCATTTTCGTAGCTATGACTAAGCTATACAAAGAGCTAATTATCTGCAACTTCACTATGTGGTAGATGAGCCAAAAGTAGATGAATGACTTATTTAGAAGAAATTGCCTATCTGTAATACTTTTAGAGATAAAAGACATTTGCTCATTTTAGTAGCTATTACTCAGCCATCCAAAGAGCTACAGTTCTGCAACTTCACTATGTGGTAGATCACCCAAAAGTAGGTGAATGACTTATTTAGAAGAAATTGCCTATCTCTAATACTTTTAAAGATAAAGGGTATTGACTCATTTTAGTAGCTATTACTCAGTTATGCAAAGAGCTACAGTTCTGCAACTTCACTATGTTGTAGATCACCCAAAAGTAGGTGGATGACTTATTTAGAAGAAATTGCCTATGTGCAATACTTTTAGAGATAAAAGACATTTACTCATTTTAGTAGCTATGAGTGTGCTATGCAAAAAGCTATAGATCTGCAACTTCACTATGTGGTAGATCATCCAAAAGTAGGTGAATGACTTATTTAGAAGAAATTGCCTACCTATAATACTTTTAGAGATAAAAGACATTTACTCATTTTAGTAGATATTACTCAGCTATCTACCTATCAGCTATTGACCTAGATCTGCAAAAGCAACAAAAATATAAAGGACACAGGAAAGTAAGCTTATCAAAAACTAGATGAATAACAAATGAAAAGATTTGCCTAACTTTAATACTTGTGAAGGTATTTGACATTTAATTCCATCATAATTTTGCTACAAATAAGAAAACAGCTATTGCTCACTTATGACATGCAATGGAACCCCAAACGATATGCCATGTTATAGTTAAGGAAAAAGTAGCTCTACGCACAGGCATCATTTCATAATCTCCCTCCCGGACTAAAGCCTGGCGAGAGATAAAAAGAACACAAGAAAAGTGTTACTAAATCTAAAAAAGCATTAAAGTGTTAGTCACAGTATCTAGGATGACTGATTGACGTAAAATTGTATCGCTATTTTTGTCAATCTTTACTTTAACAAATGCTTATAGTCAGTGTGATAAATTTGTCATTTCAGCAACAGAATAATTCTGTTAAGTTTCTCATGTTAAATTGCCATAATTATTAAAACCATGCAGAATTACATGTACATTGATGTACTGGGGCCAGTTTCATGAAGCCTCCTTTGGAAAGGATATCCTTTAGTAAAGGAAGGTCATTTTTTTCCTTTAGTAAGACCATCTTAAATTTCAGTTTCACAAAACCTCCTTTAACTCTCCTTACCAAAGTTTTTCCCTGAAAATTAAGGAGGGAGCAAACTTATTAGTAACATTCTTTGAAGGGCATTGAAGGTAGGTCCTTGGCTTCCTTGAAATTCAAGGGAGTTTTCAACAAGGTCTCCTTTGAGGAAGGAAGCTTTGTGAAAATGAGATTTTTAAAGGAGGGCGAAATACAATGAAATCCTCAAATTTAAGGTGGCCTTTATCTCAAGGAAGCTTTGTGAAACCGGCTCCAGGACTGGAGAGTCAATCTTACGTACATGACAGTACAACTGACAATTACGCCATTTTACCACCTGTCCGTTGTATTGTCCTTTCCGTAAGTCTGCCCATCCATGTAATCCAATGCTTTAGTGGTGGGGGACCAGTTCACGCCCGGTGTAGCGCGAGATAATGACTCCCCTATATTTGTCACTAGGGGGGTAAAATATTGCAGTGGGGGTTGAAATATTTTAACCCCCCCTTGCAAGATTTGGAATCCCTCCCCAGATTGATGATTACTATTGTGTTGGGGATTAACTTACAGCAAAATACTTGTATTCTATTATTGTGGATGTGAGGGATTAACTTGAAACAAAGCACATGTATTCTGTTTATTATTTATTTATGCTGAGTTTACATTTTTGCCTGGTTAACAGAATCATGATTATATTAAGTGTCATACAAAAAGTGTCTTTTGTTGAGCTTTTTTGCCATGAATAGTAATGCTCACACCAATTATTTTATTATTTTATATTGTGTGTTACACTTAAATATGGATTAGTGATTATTAATATTCCTGAAATATTGAGGTTCAATTAGAGCGTTTTTATAGGTGTTTAATTAAAATTTGTGTGTAATATAAATGTTGGAGCCCAGCTTAGGAATCAGCCCATTTTAAGATGATATGCACTGACATGAACATAAAAATGTACTTTTTGTTTGGTTATATGGGTCATTGTCTATTTAGAAACTTAGCATGTAAACACTTAAACATTATGAACAAGTTAATCACTTTGCTTATAAACAAATACATATGTTGAGTATTACCACAAAACACTCTGAAAAAGTCTTAGACATTTTCTTTAATCAGAATTGTTAGTGATACACATGTATTGACCTTGTCTAGTTGACTAATAAACACACTAGTGTATTGTCCCATTGTCTCTTTCAACAATAGGGGAGTAAATATCTAGCAGGGGGTGATTTAGACCGAGTTTCTGTCCCGTCGCCAATTACTATTGATATTCTGATGGACACAATGGCGAGGGACAGAGCTCACATGTACTTGTTTTCTGTGTAAATTTTGAACGGCATATTTGTACACATAATTTCTGAAGTATAAAGTGTTATTTACATTCTTTGAGCTATGTATATGTGCCGTTCACTAATATTTAATGCCTATCCTACTGGTATGTGTATAGTTCAACCCATTTTAAAAATGTAATCAAACCTTTAACAGTGCACTGCTATCTGCAAAAAAGAAATTCCTGGCTTGTAAAAGCAGTTTAGTGTAACAACATATGTATTATAACCTAGATACAGCTATGTAGACGTATCAAAGAATTTTTAAGGTTAATGCAATAATTTCCAACAGTCCAAATTTACACAGAAAACAAGTACATGTGGGCTCTGTCCCTCGCCATTTTGTCCATCAGTATATCAATAGCAATTGGCGACGGGACAGAAACTCGGTCTAGGGGTGATTATATATATCTTGCAACCCTGTCTGCAATATTCTCACCCCCCTAATCCCTCTATTGTTAGGGGGTGCAAAATCTTGCTTGCAAGATAATTACTCCCCTAAAGATCAAAGGAAGGGGTGCAAAATATCGCGGGAGTCATTATCTTGCGTTACACCGGGTACCAATTCAAGCCCACCCTCAATTTTCTTGAAGATTTATGATTTTTTATAGAGATGTTTACCAAATTATAGATAATCATCAAATTGATCATATACATTTGTAATTTAAGATAAGATAAAGATAAGATAAATAGATTTTATTTCAATCTAGTTTGACATAATCAGTTGGATATTTCTACAAATTATTAACAAAACATAATTCTACTCCTGTCTTCATTTCAATAATAGTCGCCTATAACATCCATGAGTCTCCGTGCTCCGTCCTCCATGCTCCGACCTAATTTCCTCCGACCTCATTTGCTCCGACCTCAACTTCACCACAATGTCCTCTTCCAATATTTTACAACAAGAATAATTTTTAAAGCTATATAAATTGTAGTTATCTTGACTTCTTATAAATATCAATATTACTCTAAATACAACTTTTACAGAGAAAATAAAGTCACAGGAGCATATTAATCTATCACGAAACCTTTAAATCAATGAAATATTATTTGTTGAAGAAATAATTTTTTTATATTCAGAATAGTGTAAATGTTGCTGCAAAAAATTTTAAAGTCTCTTCTTGTTCACAATTATTCAAGAGGACATTGTAAATATTTTGACTGTGTTTTGTGGTGTAAGATTAGGCCCACTACATATGTGCTATAGTAAGCCAAAAGTAAAGCTATATTATAAAATTGTTTTTTGAATAGAGTACTGAACACTTATTGCATATGACAGACTAAAATGGCAGGAGGAGCAATATTTACATGGAGATTGTTTACAGTTGAATAAACAAGGCAGATTGAGGTTGGAGGAGGAGCAATATTTACATGGAGCAGTTGTGCAATCCATGGGCTAAGGCTGCTCCGTGACACATCTGCTCCTCCTCTGACTTCATCCCTCTGACCTCATTGAAACAATAGTGTTGTTATATTTTAAAAATCCTGTTGCTTAAAAATATTTATTTTTAGTTAATAAAGTTATTCAACATATTTTGACATGGTCTTCAATAATATCATGTCCCTTTATCATAAACCACTCCATAGTGCAGTCAAACTGAGGTCAGAGGAAATGACGTCAGAGGAGGAGCATATCTTTCATGGAGCAAATTTTGATCCATGGATCACACAATGCTCCATGGTAATTATATCACTTCTTCTCCAACCTCGCCGTGGCTTATTGATTCAACTATAAAAAGACTCCATGTATATTGCTCCTTCTCAAATATGTTGGAGTGATATAATTACCACAGAGCACTGTATGGTCCATGCAATAAAATTTGCTCCATGAAAGCTGTGCTCCTCCTCTGACTTCATTTCCTCTACATGATATTATTAAAGGCCATATCAAATATGTTTGATAACTTTATTAACCAGGAAATAAATATTTTTTAAGCAAATGGCTGTTCAAAATCTAACAATATTGCAGTTTCAACGAGGTCAGAGGAAATTAAGTCAGAGGAGGAGTAGATGTGTCATGGAGCAACCTTAGCCCATGGATCATACAACTCCTCCATGTAAATATTGCTCCTTCTCCAACCTCCCTCTACCTCATTTATTTAACCATAAACAATCTTCTTGTGAATATTGCTCCTCCTCCAACCTTCCCCTGTCATATTTATTTCTTTAATTATATATACACAAGAAAAAGCTTATAAATAACTAAATAAAGAGCTAAATAAACAATTTACGTTTTAAAATATAAAAAGTATACAATAGTCTAATAATAACTCCAGGTGTGTGGTGTGTTTTTTTTTTTCTTCTGTGCATTTATGGTAATAAGTTATGGAAAAAGGATAGTGAGGATTATGAAAATATACAAGTCTGTAAAATAATTTATGTGGATTCAGATAATATAAACGGTTTTTCAAATAAGTCTGAAACTTTTAGAGTATTGTTGAATTAAACTTTTGACTTTTTTGGAAAAAGAAAATGTCAATATCAAAAGATACAAAGATCTTGTAAATGGGTCATGGCCCTGTGAATAAGTGTCAATTTGGTTAATTAAACATGCCAATTTGTGAAGGCCTTCCAGATGGCCCTTGTCCCCAGAAATCTAGGGGTAAAGATGTGAAGTTCAGGTATGCTGAATTGAATTTGTGTGCAATGTGTGAAATGACCAGAAGAGTACAAGATGGTGCTTTTATTAGCAAGAGTTTAATGGAAGAAACAGCACAAAAGAAGGGCAAGGGTCCTGGAAATCTGAATGATTCAGTTCTGCAAAATGCCAACAAAGCCAATTCTTCTATGGGCACAGCTGATTTAAGTTTACAAGGGGTACTGGGTGCTTGGGGTGGCCCTGGAACTTATAACACAGATCTGAATAATTTCTCAGAGGATAGTGACAACGATGATGTTACAAGTGTCAAACAAAGGCATTGTGATAAAAAGACAGTTAGTCAGTCACATCAAGCACTCTTTCTCCAGCCTCTTGTTGCATACATGATATACTCCTTCCAAAGTAGCTCATTTGATAACATAAAGATAGCAGTGATGGGCCACTTTTCACTGGAACAGATAATTGGGGCCAAAAAGGACTTGTGGGACTTCTGTGGTCCAGATATTATAGGTGAGAAGTTTAACAGAAAGAACACTAATAACAGATCCATGTTACAGACATTCTGAATGCTATAGTTAAGCTGGATAAGGCTGAGAAGCTCCCATTAACTGTCATTGATACTGCCTCCCTAGGGATCATACCTAGGTCACATCCAGAGGAATTGAACAATATTTCTCTTTGCGATAGGCTCAATAAGTTGGAGACAAGAATGCTTTCAATGCAAATTGCCATGGATAAGACAATGGCCAAAAACTTTGAGTTGGAGGAAAGGATATCTCATATGGATAGTTACGCCGGTGTTCTCTCAAAGAGAAGATCACAAGGTGAGCAGAACAAAACTGTACTGAATCTTCCCAAAAATAAGAATACTAGCAACACTCCCTCAAATAGTGTGGACACAACCACATCTGCTCATTCTGGACAGTTCAATGCCATGGCATCACAGAATACTTTGGTGGAAAACTCTGTATCTCTTTCTGAAACTGCTGTTGGTAACATTACGGCTACTGAAGCCTCAAGAAGTGGACAGAATCCTCCAATTGAAGTTCTCAGTACTCAAGAGAATGTTCCTGGAAGTCTGGATGGGGATTTCCAATTTCCTAAGGAACAAACCAAGCGTATCAGAAGGCAGGAGAGAAGAAAGAACATTGTGCAAGGATGTGCTAATATCTCCAACTGCAAAATCAAAGGTGCACCTGAACCGGAGAGAAGTCTGTTTATCTACAGAGTGGACAAAGATACGGACAAAGAGGATCTTACAGAATATATCAGCCAGCAAGGGTTTCTTGTAAGGCAGTTACAGTGTGTGTCTAAGCCAGAGTCAAAATTTCTATCATTCAAACTGACTGTGCCTATCTCGCAATTCAAGAAGCTGTTTAATCCGTCTCTTTGGCCTGAGGGGATCAGGATAAGAAAGTTTGTGGTAAACAACCGAGGCAACAACAATCCAAAGAACACAGATCAAACATGACAAGAAACATAAAGATTGCTTCATACAACAGCCACGGCTCTGGATCTGGTCGCCTTGAGTATATCAACAAACTTTGTAATGATCATGATATTGTCTTAATACAAGAACATTGGCTTGTTACCCAACAGTTACATATTTATAACAATAGGCTAAGCAACTTTAATAGCCACTGTATATCAGGTATAACTGACAGTAAAATTTTGCATGGCCGCCCTTATGGTGGTTGTGCAGTGCTCTGGAATAAAAATATGAAGGCTTCAGTGACTCCTGTAGATACACACTCAAAAAGAATCTGTGCTGTTAAGTTGTTAATTGATAACTTTTCCGTCCTTATTTGTAGTGTGTACATGCCTAATGACTCATCACTCAGGAATGAAGACTACAAATCAACCTGTTCTGAATTATCTGCTGTCTTAAGAAGTGTTGATTGTGACAGTGTGATAATTGGTGGTGATTTTAATGTCTCATTTTCTAGATTTAGTAGAAATCTTGAAGTACTAACAGAGCTTCTCTCGGAGGAGACTCTAAAGTGTGGTCTGCATCATGCTAAATCTAAAGTGATATACACTTTTGAAAGCAAAATATCAGGACATAAGTCATTGATTGACCATTTTGTATTAAGTGAAAATCTTTTTGAAAGAATGACATGCTATGAGTCTCTATCTGATGTTGATAATATGTCTGACCATCTTCCTGTAAGCTTAGGTTTAGACTTAAATGTAACTACTGTAAAAAATAACATTCCAAAGAAGTGTTTCATTGATTGGAACAAAGTACTTGAGCAAGATATAAAAAAGTACCAACATAAACTAGATACTTTGCTAAAAGATGTTGTTCTTGGTAGAGATGTTCTTAATTGTTCAGACTTTGATTGTAAAAATGAAAGCCACAGATCAGATATACAAAACTATTTTGTTGGTCTCATTAATGCATGTATTGCAGCAGGTGGTGTCTTTCCAAACAAAGTTAACAAATCAAAAAGAAACATAATTCCTGGTTGGTCTGAAGTTGTAAGTGAGTCGAAAGAAAAGGCACTGATGTGGCATTCTATTTGGAAATCAAGTGGTTCTCCCAGACAGGGTATTGTTGCCAGTATTCGACGTAAAACTAGGACAGAGTATCATAGAGCTGTTAAGTTTGTGAAAGCAAATAGAGATATGTTTACTGCCAATAAAATGGCTTCAGATTTTAGTAACAGTAATACTAGTAATTTCTGGGATGCAGTGAAAAAGGTTACAAAAAGTAAAACTTTATTAGTGAACAATGTTGACAATTGTTCCAGTGAGGAAACTATAAGTAATTTATTTGCTGATAAATATAAGAGTTTATACAATAGTGTTTCATATAATATTGAAGAATGTAATAACTTGAAAGTCAGAATTAGTGAGAACATAAAGGAAAAATGTGCCAAAAATAAGTGCTCTGGTGGTCACAAATTTACTCTTACTGAGGTGATAAATGCCATCTCCAGTATGAAAAGAAACAAGATTGATTATGATGGTGAATGTAACTCTAATCATTTCATATATGGTAGTCACAGACTCAAGGTGTGCTTAATGTTAATGTTTAACAGTATGCTCTTGCATGGCTTTTGTCCCAGTGAATTTCTAAAATCGGTTGTCATTCCTATTCCAAAGAATAAAAAGAAAAGTC
The DNA here is from genome assembly GCA_964017235.1 of Sabellastarte sp. h YS-2021. Classification (NCBI taxonomy): domain Eukaryota; kingdom Metazoa; phylum Annelida; class Polychaeta; order Sabellida; family Sabellidae; genus Sabellastarte; species Sabellastarte sp. h YS-2021. The sequence continues at coordinate 185,656,915 of OZ024928.1, read as the reverse complement.
TTAATAACTCTGAAAACTATCATGGGATTGCCCTAGGCAGTATTACTGGTAAAATTATGGATATAATGATATTAAAGAGTAGTAAAAATATTTTTAAAACTTGTGATCTACAGTTTGGGTTTAAACGAGACCACTCCACTATGCAATGTACATTTGTTGTGAATGAAATTATTCAGTATTATAGAAATAGAAACAGTGACGTATATGTAATGTTGTTAGATGCCAGTAAAGCTTTTGATAAAGTGCATTATTTGAAATTATTTAATCTTTTATGTAAGCGGGAATTTTGTCCCATGTTGTGTCGTTTACTGTTGTATATTTATACCAGTCAAATTATTAGTGTTAAATGGGGTAGTAAGCATTCCTGTGATGTGCCTGTCTCTAATGGTGTTAAACAAGGGGGGATATTATCTCCTGTTTTGTTTACAATATATATAGATGTGTTGTTTGATATGTTGAGAGCAAGTGGCCTTGGGTGCTATATTGGTACTAAATTTATGGGTGCTGTTGGATATGCTGATGACATTACTCTCCTAGCTCCTTCAGTCATGTCATTAAAGAAAATGTTACAAATATGTGATATATTTGGTGCTTCTTACGATGTCACTTTTAATGTTACTAAATATCAACTTGTGCATTTTAGCAATAACAAGGATGAAAAATTTAATGGTATTAAACACTGCAGTAATTTCATTCAAAAGTCTGATTTTGCCTGTCATTTGGGAAACATTATTGGTCCTAATCCAAATAAACTGTATGATGTTGTCATTAATAAATTTGTCACCATGTTCTGTGTAGTTCTTTTTTTTTTTTTTTTTTTTTTTTTTTTTTAAAAGTAACATTGTACATGACTGTATATATCTTGTATGTACGAGAAATAAAATAAATAAATAATAAATAAATAAATAAATGCACATTAACATAACCTATCCAAATAAACCATTGACTATTATCCAGAAACTTTGATATGCATGCATGTTAAAGCCTCTTCTTGTTCGCAATTATTGAAGGGGACATTATGATGGTTTTGAACTCGGAGCAAATATTGAGAGCGGAGTCGGAGCATGGAGCACGGAGCTTCATGGATGTCATAGGCGACTGCTACTCCTTCATATTTTAACATTTAACTAAATAATATAAATATATTTATTGTTTAACTGTGATTGTTTTGGATAAATTTAGGGGTGGGCGTGAATTGGTACCCGGGCGTGAACTGGTCCACCACCACTAATTCAATTACTGTGAATAGTGTCCACAAATTTAATATTACTTGGTTTTTAAATGTTGTTTGTGGCGCTGATACTTCAGACATTCACGTGCGCGTTATGCTTTGTTTATCGTAAACGGGCTAGAATTTCCCACTTGAGGGTTCGTAATGTGTTATCCCAAAAACCGAAAGTTACTGAAATGTACAAAGATCCTATTCTTAAAAAAAGATAGATCTGATTAGAAGGGTCCACATTATGCAAAAGGTAGATAAGTCACTTCACCTGCTTTAACGAAATTAAATTTTTTCAAATTGTTTCAAATTATTTAGTTTTATAATTCTACAACAAATTTATTGTGATGAATTGGGGAAAAACTCTCAGAGTTATGGAGATGGTTGCATATGATATTGTTTTAATTGGAATTGCACTTCAGAAATGTTTTATTCTTTATCCGAAGCCAAAAACAAGATCATTTTAAAATATCCCATTTTAAGAGATGAAATTTTATCCTCGTGTGTATTAGTAAATGCATGGGTTTCCCTATTTTTTCACTGAAGAAGCAACAGGAAGACAAAAGATTCAAATTATGGGTTTTCAATACGCAAATATGTAGTTACTCAATACTCATAATCTATAAGTCAATGTAACAGTGTGCATCATGGGGATATGTAACAGGAAAAAAATTACTACTTGTCCTACAGGACAAACTCCAATTAGGCTTTGTCCAGGACAAGTGTATCTGTTTAGGATAGAAATCAATGAATTTATCAACTCTGTTTACAGTTACAGTGATTATAAATATTACATCATTCAGAAAAATCTATACTGTTAAAAAAGTGTTACATGAAATATAAGGCTCTCTTGTCTCATGTAGGTAAAATTGCCCAATCAAAGTTTTTCTTTCAACATATGTATATTCAGTAAGAATGACAATGGAAAGCCTGTGTAATGTTATTATTTTGGGGGATTTGGGGTGTATATAGGTAAATATTGATCTCTTTTGGTCATGGCCGCAGACTTGGACCTAACTAATGATACACAAAGCATTACATGCAGGATAATTACAAAGTTTCCAATATATAATTTTCATCACAATGTCATGCCTTAGCAAATGTATAACTTTTTTGTATTTTATCAATTTTACAACCTCATTCGTCTGGGAGGGGCCATTTTTAAAAATGCAAAGATCATGTAAAACCTTTCATCAACATCATCATGTGATGTCAGGTTGATATGTAAAACAAATCTGATGTGCCCATTCCAAGGTTAACACCTGATATATCTAACAAAAGAGGGTTACTCAAGTTCTTTGAAGAGGCCTTAGTTGACAAGTAAGTGCACGGCTCAATTTATTTTCAAGTTTGCATTTAATCAATGGAACCTCACCGATGTGGTCTTGGGTGTGAATGTAGGGTATTGCTGCCCTTATATGACCATAAATATTCAAATGGACAAAAACAGTCTATTGATTTTGATTTTGATCCTCAGACTAATTAGTGGTATAATAGGTAAGTTGATTGCAATAGGCTTATAAGCCCTAGCTGGTTATCATACAGTACCACAATGTCACAATTCTGTGTAAATAAAATTTTCAAGAAACCTCAATAATAGCAAGACACACAGATGATTCATTTTTGATGGTAATATAGATCACTATCTGGATCCAAGAATGTTTTAAAGATATTTTTTTATTTTGTCACTCATGGGAAATATTAGAGGTATTGGACCTTGGCAGAGGAATGCACTCTCAGTGAATTTTAGTACTTTAATTTTTCAGGATACACACAGTTTTTGTGCATTCATGATGCCATAAGCTTTACTTCATATTTGTGTTTTATATTATTATCAAAGTGCTTGGATGTAAAATAACTACTTTTACATCACCACAAACTTATGCTGAACTAATTCATGTTTGGCTCAATGTCAGTATATATCCATCAGTGTGATGTTTGCAGCCACTGCTGCCACAATAACTTTTTGACTGGCAGACAATATGTCAGTCCAATGTTGGCTACGCACAGATAAGAATTATACTCCCACTGTGGTACAAGCTGATTAAATTGTAGATCGAGTTATGTGACCATTGTGCAGAAAAGGCCAATGTGTAACTGGTTGTCACAAATAAGGGAATTAATCAGCCTGCTTCTTTTGTCATAGATAATCATTATCAATGCAGATGGGGGTTTCAAATGGTATTTCATAATCAGGTAATAAAATTATAATATTAAATAACTTTTCCAATGTAAAATTATGATGAAAATATTATTTTAATGTCTAAAATTGATAAATAGTGCGTTACAAATTGTTGGTTCAGAGAATTCTGATTGTTCGACAGACTATAATAAGTTATTTTATTAATTCTTCAAATATCCTATTATCTGACTACCATCTTAAATAAAAATCCACTATTGGCCCAACATTAGTCAAATCACCAACCATGTTATTTTTAGCTAATATTGGTGTGATAGTAGCATATAAGCTACCTGGGAAGTTAGTCCGTTCAAGTCAGTTCCATTTAGTTCTATTGTGTTCTCATAGACCACAAAAGACATGTCTGGGCATGTAAAAAAATGATAACATATGCATTTCAGGTGAATAAATATATTCAATTTGTCAACATTAAATTCTTCAAGCACAAAAATAAAAAAAAAACAATTTTTTCTGTTGTTTCTTGAAATGTCTCTCAAGTACTGGATTTACTTTCCATCTGTCAGGAAAGATTAATATTTAAAATGTTTGTGACACAATAAAATATATATAACAGCTCTCTTCCAATACCTAATTCTTCACAGTGTCTCATTCACAAAATCAAACTATAGAATGAGTTATCATAATGTGATTGGTGCTAAACTCAATCAAATCAAATAAAAAATATTAACTGGATATTGGTAACAATATAAATTCATTGCAGCCATTAGCATGCATGTTGGATTCATTTTTTCTTCATTTTTAGACTTATTGTGCAATATACTTTGTGAGAATGTTTTTTGTCATCTAAAAACATACTAGTCGGAATACCAGTAACCAATTAAGGAACTATAGCAGTTCTTTGTATTTTTAAACACATTTTTACCCCACAGCCCTTAAGGGCTGTCAGAGTATTGTTTTCACCCATGGTGTCTGGATGGGCGGGCAGGCATCCGGGTGGGAAGAAGTTTGTCTAGGCTATATCTCAGAAATGGTAAGGTGTAGGAAGATGATACTAGGTAGGGACATTGGTTAGGAGGTGTAGGTGTGCCTAGTCATGGTGTGACCTTGATTTGTCCTTTGACCTTGCCTCAGTGACCTTGACCTATAAAATCTTGTCCTGGGCTATTTTTTGGGATTCCATAAGGTCTAGAAGGTTGACACTTGGCAGGGACATTGGTTAGGGGGTGTATGTAAATGTATGTGTGCATCATGGTGTGACCTTTTTGCTCTGCCAAAGTGTGTTCAGCTGCCATATTTAAGACATCTTTCTTTTATAACAAGGATATATGGATTCCTGCAACTGATTATTATATGCACTTTTACATAATTATGCTATTTCCATTGGCAGCTATTCTCCAATTAATAAATTTTACAGCTTCATATTTTTTAGTTTACTGATTAATCATGTCATCTTGCTATAGAATTGTCTTGTTTTAGTACTTTATCTTTACATACATTTTCTTTCTCTTAGATGTTATTTTCTCTACTTAAACATTATTTGGACCTTTATATACGTGACACTGTGTTGAAAGTATTCCGGTCTTTGTACTATTTCACTACTTTTATATGTCATAGTGTTGAAAACTATTTCCCCAGGCTGTGGGGTATGGGTATCTCTGATGCTATTTTTAATGGGATGTGAACTTGTATGTACCTGACCTGAATCACCAAACATTTCAGCATTATGTATTGGAAAGCCTAATCTTGATATAGTTTCAATAATTTAATTATTTATATTAATTTAATACATGTTGAAGTTACTTTTACACCATGAAATCCAATTTTAACCATGGTATATTTCTAATGAAATAAAGTAATATTTGGTTATACCTTTTACATTTAGAATCAAAATCACATTTTTCGAAATAATAGTCACATTTTTACTCAACAAGTATGTGATATCATTACAAAATCAAAATGGGACATAATGTCAAAGTGTGCACATAATGAGTTGACTAGAACGTATTATGTTTTATATTTTCTCTATTATTGCTATGTACAGCTATGAACGCTAATGGGCCAAAATGATGGTCGACACCTGACCCATCAAGGCCACATTTGCGATAATAATTTCGGCTTGATTTGCTGTTTCGAGTTTTCATAGAGAAAGTCGTAAATACTTTTACGACAGTGAATGGGCCAATCGCATTGTCTTTAACAAGTTTGCGCTAATTTTAAATCTTCGATGAAAAAGATGGTGTTGATGAATTTGAAAGTTCAATTGTTTGTTGAATAATCAACATGCCATCGTCTACTGGTCATATTCCATGTGGATGAGCCAAATATGAAGTTTATACAGGATATAGAAAATCAAGAAAATTTGAAATCTTTGATTATTTTAGATCTCAAGGAGTTGGGAATTAAAATCCCAAAGCACAAGAAAAGTAAAACCAGAGATGATTCTTTGGTAAGCTAAAATTTTATATGTAAATACTGTTCCTATTTCCCTAACATAATGAATATATTGTATCCTCTTTTATGACATATCTTATTTGAAACCCACAAGTGAAAATACTGAGATCCCAGCACCTGCGATCGATCCCAAACGTCCAATTACCGGTATGTCAGCTGCACTACACGGGTGGTCACGAAGATAAACGGTCACGGAGATAAACGGTCCTCAGAAATGCTCACATAAAAACAGTTAAAAGGTTTAAACAACAATATAGGGGCCACGGTGGCAGAGTGGTAACACTCTCGCCTCCCACCTCTGAGGTCGGGGGTTCGATCCCCGTAACGGCCTTAAGTGGGAAAGCTGGTAGTTGCTTACCGTTGGTCGGCAGTTTACAGTACACAACCCTAGCGAACTCTATGTACTGGTTTCCTCTGCCCTTCCAACTACCCGTCGTGATATGACCTGTACAGTGTTGAAAGCGACGTAAAACCCCAAATAAATAAATAAAAAATAAACAACATTATAACACAAACCAAAATCATGAAAAGCATTGTTTAAGTCTATTTTGTTGTTTAGTTTCTGCGATTTTGCTATTTACACTATTTAAGTGTGAAAACTTTGAAGACCGTTTATCTTCGTGACCGTTTATCTTACTGACCACCCGTGTACTGTGTAATCACGCTTCTTAATCAAAAATCGGAGTTGCTATTTACCCAGCGGCTGTGTACACTAGTTGTGATTTTGGTCTAGCGTACCAAACAACTGTGTATACAAGATCAGTGCTACCATGCATAAGTTGGCCGCAGCTCATCTACAGACTCCAGAAAGACAAATAGCTTATTGTACACCAATGAAAACTGTTGCATATAATAAGTTTAACAATAATACATGGTTTCAGAGTGTAGGAGGCCACTCATGTTAAAGCCCTGTGAAGCTGTGGTGAGGGCGGCCAACTAATGCAGGGAAGCAGTACTGCCTTTCCACCAATTAATTATGGTCACCCCCAGCCGGTCAAATAAAAGTAAATGCCATGGTGAGGAAAACATGAAGTAATTGTAAACAGCTAGAGTAATCCTATTCTAAATAGCAAAAGATTATTAAAATATATTTTTAAAGGCAGAGCACCACAGATCAAACATTATTATCTGTTATATCAGTGGCTAAAATAATGGGGTGACCATAATTGGTATGAAGAAATTCCAGTTGTTTGGGTGATAATAGGACATTTTTGGTGCAATGTACATGTACAGAGGAAATTGATTGTGCTGAAACGAAGGCAAAACTTTGGATTAGTAAAGTAAACACACCCTAATTAATATCTGTAGTGTTATTTTCATTTATTTATTTATTTATTTTATTTCAGGATTCGTACACAGAGTACATAGAACTTTACAAGTTTTAAATAAAAAATAACAGAACAGAAAAGAACACACATCAAAAATTATAAACATAGTTACATTCTATTTACATGATCACATTGAAATTATTTAATAGAGAAGTAGTCTAACATAGTATTTATTTCAGCTTTACTGAAGACATTATTATTTTCTCTTAAGTTTATAACATCTTTAATACAACATATATTAAATACATCATCGTCATTGGTGCAATCATTCTCTTTCATTAAATTTGCTATTTTATCATGTGGTATCTCTAATTTTTTGTCAGTTGTAATACTAAATTTATTTCTCACATAGTTTAAACTTCTACAAACTGTTGAGTTACTGCCTTGGTTTACCAATGAACAACATAATTGCACAACAGGGTTTTCACTACAAATTACCTTATTGTAAAATTTAACAAATCTTTTAATCAGCTGGTTTTCGATAGAAATATCATCCACAACCATGTGTAAGTAACCACCATGTGCTCTTTGACTTAATCCAATTAATTGTCTCATACATTTTCTCCAGCACACATAAAATTTGTTTATCACATCACATGAGAATTCCCAAAGAACACACCCATATAAAGACAAGCAGTAAGTTTTAAATAGTCTGTACTTCACACTTACTGGGCAATGCCTGAACACACTCATCATTAAGTTAAATCTTTTGACAAAATCGTTATTCGTTTTTAATATATGATTCTCCTGAGATTTGCAGCCAATAGAATGTCCAAGGTGGTCCGCTGCATTAGTAGAAGTAATAGCTACACCATTAAAATATATAACATGTGACTTGTGTAACTTCTTGCCTAGGATGACATATATGCTTTTACTTGGATTAAATTTAACAGCAAAATTACGTCCAAATTCAGCAACAGCCTTTAACATGAGTTTAAGTGATGTCACAGACGGTGCAAGTATAGCAACATCATCTGCATAAGCAATTGCACCCATGAATTTATTTCCTACATAACATCCAAAACCTAACTTTTCAAGCTTTTGCAACAAAGCATCCATGTATACAGCAAATAGAAAGGGGGATAACACTCCCCCTTGCTTGACACCATTTTTTACTGAGAAAGCATTTGACATACTATTACCCCATTTTATTCTGAGCTTTTGTTGAGTATAACAGGAAACTAAGAATCTGGCTACAATTGGACACAGACCCCTGAAGCACAGGAATTAATTTTCCTACACAGACATGACCATAATTGGTGGCCAGGCAGTAGTGTACCCAAATTTTAATCACTTCTTCCTTAAATTAACTTTGTCAAAATGTAACAATAACCAAGTTATTCTGCTGTTTTACAGTGCAAACCCACACTAAGCTGAATAATTTTAATTCAGAGAGTGGTCCTTGGACTACTCGAAAAATTTCCTTAAAAACTAATTGCTTCACAATGCCTTGGATACAAGACCTGTTGAGTGCGCTATGAAGGGTACTGATATCGAGAGCACAACCATTTAGTGCATACTACCTTGGGTAATGAGAAATTGGATAGGATGTAAAAAATTTGGGAGTTGTTGGCTACACTAGCAGTGATATAGATCTTGTGTGCACAACCACTGGGTACACTGCGGGTACACTAGACCAATATCACAACTGCTGGGTACACTAGCAGTGATATGGATCTTGTGCACACAGCCAATGGGTATGCCAGCAATGATATGGATCTTGGGTGCAAAACCATTTGGAAAATAGAGTTTACTGCCTTGGGTACAGGGTAGTTGGGTATGCCAGTACCTTACACAGCTTTTGGTTACACTAACAAAAGAAAAAACAATGATGTTAATCTAGGGTACATAACCATTGGCAAAACATCAATTAGTGCTTTAGCTGGATGTAGGAGAGTTGCATATGCCATTAGTGTACATACACAACCGTTGGGTAGGCTAGCAGTGAAATAGATCTTGCGTACACGACCGTTGGGTATGCTAAGAAGCTATTGACCTAGGGTGCACAACCATTGGGAACATAGGGTTCACTGCCTTGAGTGCAGGGTAGTTGGGTATGCCAGTAGTGTACATACACAGCCATTGGGTACGCTAGCAGCGATATAGATCTTGCGTACACAATCGTTGGGTACACTAGACCATAGTGCTGGGACGAGTTGACTGAAACTCGAGTCGTAACTCGATGGGCGATAATTAGGGGTGACATCGATCTTCGCAAGTGAAACTCGAGTTTTTGAAAACGACAATATTTAAAGCTGACACTTCACCAAAACAATGGAAATATCCAATATTTTCAAAAATATATTACATTTTTACTTAATTCTGGCTTTAATCGATGAAGATTTAACTTATAACTGTCAAAGCTGTCAAAGTTTTAGCTAATGTACGGTTATGTAAAATATTTTCAGTATTAATGGCTGACAAATGAAATACTTTATCCCGAAAATTACTCGAGTTTAACTCAAGTTCAACTCGCTTCTAACAAGTGATGCTCGATCTGCCATTTTAGCTGGCGATCCCACCACTACTAGACCAGTATCACTGCTAACCTACACAACCGTTGGGTATGGCACCAGTGAAATAGATCTTGCGTACATAACTGTTGGGGACGCTAGCAGTGAAACTGATCTAGCATACCCAGCCGTTGGGTAAATATCCTCTACCATCAAAAATATCAATAAAATATATGATAAAAGGTATCTTCATTAAGTTTTTCACATAATACTTCAGGCATTATTTATGCCAAATTATGAGGAAAATATCCTCTAAAATGCTGTTTCAAATTGTTTCATTCATGATTATGAATGTCAAAGGTGATCTGTAGTGCTGTAACGAGTTGACCGAAACTCGAGTCGTAACTCGATGGCCGATATTTAGGGATAGCATCGGTTTACACAATTTAAACTCGAGTTTTTAAGAAATAAATAATGATATACTAATATTGTTACAAACTAGCACTTTTGCAATTTATTTAACCATAAAGACCTAATATTCAATGAGCAATGGTCGGTTTTTTATTTCCCTTATTTACGTGACTGTTCCATAAAGTGCTCATACATATCTGCACAATTTAACCGGCAACAAAATATATTTCCTTGCAATAAAATGGTACTAAACACAATTACGTAATGGCGAATCCCTTAATGACAATATTTGGACATTGTTATTTAATTTATATTTGTGTCATTTACTCGAGTTCAACTCACATCTAACAGGCGATCCTCGATCTACAGAAATTGCTAATGATTACAGCCCTAGTGATCTGTCACAGGGTTACTGACCTAGTAACCATGCTATCTTTTGGCTATTTCAGAACCTTTAAAATTTAAATAGTGGTGATGGACCAATTCACGCCCGTGTACCTATTCACGCCCACCCCTAAATATATCTAGAACAATCAGTTATACAATAACAGCATACACAGTGTGGTTTGAACCCAAAGTAAGGGTTATAACAGTTTGAGAAGTTATATCCAAGTACTTGATTCAACTACAAAAATGACAAATTTTGAAGACAAATAATCAGTGTTTCCTGAGCCTCTTTCTTTTCTGGAGGTCAATTGACCCCCTCCTTTGAAAATCAGGGGTCAATGCCAATTTTTGAGGGTCAGTTAGGCTTGACCCCTTCTGGTTAAACTGCAGGTTAGAAAAATAATGGACAAACAATACCTAAAATACCTTGCAAAGCCAGTGTTTGTGTTAGAGTTATGAAATGTGGGGTACCATGTAGTGCTGGGACGAGTTGACTGAAACTCGAGTCGCAACTCGATGGGCGATAATTAGGGGTCACATCGATCTGCGCAAGTGAAACTCGAGTTTTCGAAAACGTCAATATTTAAAGCTGATACTTCACCAACACAACAGAAATATCCAATATTTTCAAAAATATATTGCATTTTTACTTAATTCTGACTTAAATCAATGAAGATTTAACATAAATTATATCGCGAAAACCATTTCCAGGTGAAAGTTTTGGCTAATGTACGGTATGTAAAATATTTACCATATATTAAAGGCTAATAAACGAAATACTTTATCCCGAAAATTACTCGAGTTTAACTCGAGTTCAACTCGCTTCTAACAGTTGATGCTCGATCTGCTATTTTAACTACCGATCCCACCACTAGTACCATGTACCACATGGGGCATCGAAAATGGGATACTATTCTATTCTATTCTGTACTTTTATAGCGCTTAATCTCTGCTAGGCAGACTCTAAGGTGCAACACCAAAAATCAAGTAATATTCTGCCATATTTTCCTCAATAAACAATGCTTAGATACACTCAGTTACTAAAAAGCAATGAATTGGATTTAATTTTTTTTTATCACTTTGAAAGCAAATTATAGTACATTGAACATGGTTGTTCATTCATAAAAATGTCTTAAGTACACCTGTGTACATCGGGTTAAGAAAACCGTCAAATAATAAACTTGACTTTTTTCCTCTTATTTTTTGGTGATTTTTAAGGTAGCAAAAATGAACCGAAGCACTTTTCAGTTTTCAATGACATATAGTGTGTTGATAGTTTCTAAAAAAATATTTTATTTAAGCTACAGTTATGATATTTATACTGTGTGAAAGGCAAATTATTGTGGTTTATGCTGGTTTTTATTTGACAAAAATCCATTGAGTGGTTCCAAAGTTACAGTGTTTTTGCTACAACCCCTGTAAATAATTTTGAATTTCAGAGGTAATATTTTCTGGGGAGGTTTCTGGGGTTAAAAATTCAAGAATTTCCGAGATAAGTAGAACGTGTCTCGCACTGCAAAAGGTATTTGTCATCGTTCGGAGTCGTTGTTTCCAATTTTGTCCTTGCAGAGGTCACGTTTTCTTTCGATGTGTAATGTTTCGAGTAAATTTGCTAGGGTACATTCTAACACTGGCCGTTTAAGATGGATGTAATTTGCGTAGCTCTCGTCTCACATGAAATTTTAAAATAGATAGCTTTTATCTTCAGTGCTGTTTTATTGCATGTGCATCTATGCTTTCAGTAAAAAATCTTGCTTCCTTTGGTGAGTTTTGTTATTGAATAATGCGAATGTGCATGCTTGACCTTGTGAAATCTTCACTTCTCGACCTTTTGATCCCACGCATGCACAGTAACAGGTAAACAAACAGGAAATTAGTCATTTTTGTTTTGAAATTGGAATAAATAAAGAATTGCTGCATATATAGACAAAATATCGATATTTCTTTTCATAAATACTTCTGCGTCAGTCTGACCCTCAGGTAAATATTATGAATGTAAATCGCATGATTTCGACATAAATTTACGCACGTTTGTGCGTTAACGGAAACACTGATAATAGCGTGTTTTGACAGTTTTCTTTTGAAGAAATTTTGTTTCATATTGGCTGAGATATTGTTAATTACCGTAAATGACCTATTTAGCGCACCCGCCCTTGTAAGCGCACCCTACCCCTACAAATGGATGGTCCCTGACAACTTTTACTAGAAGCTCTAGTGGGTGGACGATATTATGCGGTAACGGTGAATAATGGTGGTCGGTTACAAGTGTTTTCTAATAATCGATTATTCTGCTTAAATCTTACCTTTCTTAATTTTTCTCAATATCCACATATTTTTTATATATTGCACGTATTTTTACTCAATAATTTAACATTTTTGTCATGACTTTCGAGTTTGTTTTCATCTGCCGCCATATTTACAGGAAGTGGGTATTTCTAAATGTCGAAATACCGTTTTTCTACCGGATTGACCTAGACTTCATCCCGGAAAGTGTTTCATGATGGGTGCGCTAAAAGGGGAATTTTTTTGCACCAAATATTGAATAAAAGTAGACTTTGCTTAGCGCACTGTGCGCTAAATAGGTCATTTACGGTATGTTGCAAACACACAAAAACCACTGCTAGCACGAAAACTAGATCATCGACCATACTTTGCCCCTAATAGAATGGTAGAGGATAACAGCTGTGTATGCTAGATGATATCACTGTTAGCACATCTAACAGTGATGCAATTTTACTTTACGGGTACGGGATCCACATTATTGATAATTACAGGAAATTAAATGTGAAATTAAATTGACAGAGTGATAAATAGGGGCAAATCCCCAGGGCCGGAATCGGTACGGTTTTGCAGTGGCGACCTCCCGATGTATACATTTTTGGTATGTACCCATCCCTCTATCTAAGAGAGCTGTTAAATTTCAGTCTTCACTGTATTTTGGTTAGGGCCTTCAGTCATTGTACACAGTATCTTCACTGAAGTTTTTTTAGGGAAACTTTTCTGGTACAGACTTGTTGTTTAGATTTTGAAAGTTTTACACAGTTCTGCTATAGTTCTATCTAAGTTTGTCTGTTTAAGACTTGAATCAAAAGTCTGAACTACAGAAAATATGAGTGCCATGTTTCACACTGTTTGTATCTTGATACAGGCTTTCATATGTCACAATGCACTTAACAGTGAATGACTATGATAACATTTTGTGGGTTTTTTGTACACATGTGCAAGATATACATGGCAATACAAGTTGGCATTGACTCCGAAAACTTTGCAGGTCAGTGCCAACACTTATGCAGTTGTATTGTGTTACTAACTGACCACTTGATATTCACCCCACCTGTTAGCAGATTACTTGGAGCTCCAGTCCTGTCAATACCCTTTGATATTCACCCCACCTGTTAGTAGATCACTCCGAGCCCCAATTGATTCAGTATAAAACTACAATTAAGGGCAAAGTTTTCGTTCCAGGACGAAAATCTTCTTAAATTTCACTCCTCTCTAAACCTTTATATTCACAGCAGCGTTACAGCTTTGATATGTACATTAATTATCTGGCATTTGTCATGTATATGGTAAGATGTTTACTTTAGCCGCATATTTGACCGAGGAATGAATGATTTTAAGGGCTCTTTGACCTCTCCACTTTGGGCTTTAAATGGTTAGTCTAATTATTCTTTTTTCCAGCGAGAGGCCCATCAGTCATGACAATGTAACAAGAAATGGCTCAACTTTTAAAGGATTGCTTGGTTTTAACTTTTAACTAACCCAATGTGGCAAATCAAGGAACTATGGTAAAGAAATTAATCTTTTCTTTTAATATGATTTTTGATTCAGTTGATAAGAAGTCAGTGCAAACATGTATTATTGCCCAACGGAATATCAGTCATTTCAAATGCAAGGTTCAATAGAACAATATACTCCTAGTCTGTATATTATGTGGCAATAGCCACTTACCCTCGTAGTTATTTTTATGCTAGAGTGTCAGTGAAAGAGTAATGGTGAAAGAGTGCACAGGTTAAATATTTCCACTAGTTCCTGCCTCAGTATTGTGTGTGCTGTTTTCATCTTCAGGAGCTGGGGAGGAAAGTGTTTGGCAGCCATCTGTGCCTCATGCCATCCATATATGTGGAGAACATTGGACCTGTACCAAAGTGAGTATGATCAGTGTCCTCATAAGGATGATGTTTGTTTTCTCTGCTGTATACATTGTGTCTTGTTTGACTGCAGGTTAATGATAACCGTCATTACCCAAGGTGCTTGATAACCAGATTTTGTGTTCTTTTTCCTGCATACACAAAACAGTTTTACATCTAGTGAAACACTAATGTTAACTAATGATACAGGTTTTCTATAGTTAAGTCCAGATTTTACATCCCTTGACATAAGTCAGGGTTATATTGCTTTTGAGCACTCACACAGCCATTTCAGATATGTCCTTTCAAGACGCAATGACTCTGAAGGGATTTGACCTAGAGCATTCATATTTGCTATATGGGTAATAATACAAAGGCATAAATTATTGTATATTTTTTCATCTTATTTGTTAGTTCGATTTCAAGGTCAGTTTTTGGCTCTTTTTTTTCCTATTTTGTCCTGCAGGGTTCCCACTGCACAGGGAAAATTGTGAAAAGTAATTCCAGACAGGGAAAACACAGGGAATTTGAAAATTTTGGAAAAACACAGGGAAAACACAGGGAATTTGAAAACTTCAGAATGATTTTGAAGAGTAACAGCCATTTGCATTCACGCGCCGCGGGTCGTGACTCGTAGGTCACGTTTGATGTTTTGGCTTGATTGTGTTATTTTATTTATAAAGTCCACAGGGAAAAATATTAACTTCACAGGGAAAACACAGGGAAAACAGGGAATTTAAATTGGAAAAGGGAGTGGGAACCATGTCCTGAATCTCATAAACTGCATCTTAGTTTATTAAATTCAAAATATTCTGCAAAGTCAATTCTTTATTTATCGCTCATATATGTTTGCATTTAAATTTCAACCTATCATTGGGAAATGTTATGTGCAGCATCATGTTATGACCTTGATTTGACCTTTGACATTGCTATAGTGACCTTGAGTTTGAAAAACTTGTCTGGGCTATATCTCAGAAACTGGAATCTGTCAGAAGTTGATACTTGCTAAGGGCACTGGTTGAGGGTTGCAGGTGTGCAATGTCATGGTGTGACCTTGGTTTGACCTTAAACCTTGTTGGGGTGACCTTGACCTTTCAAGTTTTGTCCAACCTATATCTCTTTAAGGGGTAGGAAGTTGATACTTGGTAGGGACATTAGTTAGGGGTGTAGGTGTGCAGCGTCATGGTGTGTGTGACCTTGGTTTGACCTTAAGCCTTGTTGTAGTGACTTTGACCTTTCAAGTTTTGTCCAGCCTATATCTCTTCAAGGTGTAGGAAGTTGATACTTGGTAGGGACATTAGTTAGGGGGGTGTAGGTGTGCAGCGTCATGGTGTGGCCTTAATTTAACCTTTAACCGTCATGGTGTCCAATGCTGTTCCTCCACAGTATGGGTGACCGGCATCTCTGATTCTATTCTTTTATTATACATTAATATGTGAATAATAGTTATGGCAACATAGAATAATTGATGCAAAACGATGGCCATTTTACCACAGTAAATCAACTTGAGTTCAACTCATCCATAACATGTTTTGTGATACAGTGCTCAGTGTTTTAAAAGGTTGCCCAATCCCAGCACTTTGTGTCATGTGTCCCATTTTTCACTCAACCCTTGTCCTCTACTGCTGCAGGTTTCTGGTGGAGGCGAGTGCAATGCTAGAGCAGCATGCAGAAACTGAGGGGCTGTTCAGAAGGTCCGGCTCTCTGGCCAGACAGAAAGAGTTACGGGTGAGCAGATTGTAGCCAACATGTCTCATCAGTTTAATCCTGTTAAAATAAATGTCAAAGGTATGAAAATAGAATGATCGTAAATAAAGGCACCGATTGAGTACACTTGTGAAGGTGTGGGGGTATTCAAAAACAGGGTTTGTAAGTTAACAAACTGGGTACCAGCAAACAAACCAAGTCCTGTTAAACCAATTTATGAAAATTTGTGTTTTTTTTTCAAAAAATATCATTTGAAACCTAATTGCCAGTTACATTTTTACCCCACAGCCCTTAAGGGCTGTCAGCGTATTGTTTTCACCCATGGTGTCTGGATGGGTGGGCGGGCGGCGGGAAAAGTTTGTCCGGGCTGTATCTCAGAAACCGTAAGGTGTAGGAAGTTGATACTTGGTAGGGACATTGGTTAGGGGGTGTAGGTGTGCAACGTCATGGTCTGACCTTGATTTGACCTTGCTGTAGTGACCTTGACTTTGAAAATCTTGTCCGGGCTATATCTCGGAAACTGTAAGGTGTAGGAAGTTGATATTTGGTAGGGACATTGGTTAGGGGGTGTAGGTGTGCAATGTTATGGTCTGACCTTGATTTGACCTCGCTGTAGCGACCTTGACCTATAAAATCTTGTCCGGGCTATATCTCGGAAACCGTAAGGTGTAGGAAGTTGACATTTGGTAGGGACATTGGTTAGGGGGGTGTAGTTGTGCAACGTCATGGTCTGACCTTGATTTGACCTTGCTGTAGTGACCTTGACCTATAAAATCTTGTTTGGGCTATATCTCGGAAACTGTAAGGTGTAGGAAGTTGATATTTGGTAGGGACATTTGTTAGGGGGTGTAGGTGTGCAACGTCATGGTCTGACCTTGATTTGACCTTTGACCTTGCTGTAGTGACCTTGACCTATAAAATCTTGTCCGGGCTATATCTCGGAAACTGTAAGGTGTAGGAAGTTGATATTTGGTAGGGACATTGATTAGGGGGTTTAGGTGTGCAACGTCATGGTCTGACCTTGATTTGACCTTGCTGTAGTGACCTTGACCTATAAAATCTTGTCCGGGCTATATCTCGGAAACTGTAAGGTGTAGGAAGTTGATACTAGTTAGGGACATTGGTTAGGGGGTGTAGGTGTGCAACGTCATGATTTGACCTTGCCGTAGTGACCTTGACCTATAAAGTCTTGTCCGGGCTATATCTCGGAAACTGTAAGGTGTAGGAAGTTGATACTTGGTAGGGACATGGGTTAGGGGTTATAGGTGTGCATTATCATGGTGTGACCTTAATTAGACCTTTGACCTTATCGTAGTGACCTTGACTTTTAAAATCTTGTTGCACCTTTGGGTCTGTCTTTTGATGCAGATTAAGCACTGTTAAAGTCATATTAGAATTTATAAAGAATTTTACTTCCCATTGTAAGAGATGGAATTTCATCAAGTGAGCCACAGATTTTGCTCCAACACCACACATAAGCATTCATTTAATGTATTACCACTTCTGCATGCATGGTAATATTCAAAACATCTAAACCATAATTCGGCCATGCAGATGTAGATAAAGAGTGTTGTAATTTTAGTTTACTGATTAATGCTGTCATCTTGTTATTGAATTATCTTGTTTTAATACTTCATCTTTACATGCATTATCTTTCTTTTAGACATTATTTTCTCCATTTAAACATTGTTTGGACCATTATACAGTGCTCTGAAAGTATCCTGAACTTTGTACTGGTACAGTACTTCCATATCTCATGGTGTTAAAAATATTTCCCTAGGCTGTGGGGTACGGGTATCTCTGATGCTATTTTTTATGTATACAGTAGAACCTTGATTATCCGGGCCCTCTATAATCCAACTCTCCAGATTAACTGTTCTGAAACCTTGTATTAACTGCTCTGAAACCTTGTCTCCCTTCATACATGTACAATGCCTGGTCTTGCATGAGAGATAATCCGGGTTCAAAATTAGCGCCACTCCATCAGTCCGTGACCAACAGAAATGCTTCTAGGCTGAAAACATTTAGACGCTGTCAGGCTTTTTGACCTGGGAATCTTGTGCTCATCGTGCATGGCCAAATTATGGTTTTTGATGTTTTGGATATTGTCTAAACATACCAAAATGACCACACACATGTGTGTAGATTAAACGTTCCACCAGTGTATTTATAAATGACTTGCATGGTCGAATTATGGTTTGGATATTGTGAATATTACCCATACATACAGAAAAGGTAATACAGAAAATGAATGCTTATCTGTGGTGTTGGGGCAAACCCAGTGGCTCAATTGATGAAATACTATTCGTTACAGAGGGAAGTTGCAAAAGAACAATCCTTAATGAATTCTGATATGACTTTAACAGTAACTTTATTTTAAGGGGACCTTACACCCCCAATAATTAAGAAGTTATGGAAATCTTAATGTCAGAAATTTGCTCTTTGGCCACTTAATGCCATCTAAGGCAAAAACTATGCGGCTCAAGTGGCTCAAATTTTATCTAGGAATACATTAATATTTTCTTCTTACACCTGTCAAATATGTTAAAATAGGTTAAAACAGCTGTTAGACTATGTGAATGACAGCTGAAATCTCATCTGGGACTACATTAATATGCTCTTTTAGTGTGCCAAAAAATCAAGGCTTTAAGTTGACATTTAGCTGGTAAATAGTAAGTCTTACAAGTCAATTTCTATATGTAGTCTTTTTGGAAATTTTGAAGTCTGTAGCTTTAATTTTAAGTTCACCTTGAAGGCTCTAAAATGCCGACAGAGACCTAATTTATGGACTTTTGGCCATTTTTTAGCTGTCAATTCCTATGACTTGATAGTGCAGAAGTCTCACCTGGAAATATATTAATATGTTCTTTTTATAGGTGCCAAAATTTAAGGCTTTTCGTAGACATTTAACCTGTGTATGGGGACCAAAAACCCCACCCGAATGACCTTTTTTCTACATTTTTCACATATTTTCCTTATTAATTCAAAATGGTAAGTCGAACTAACATCAAACTATGCTAGATATAACTTCTGCATGTGATATTTGTGGAAAATTTGAGGTCTGTAGATTAAATTTTAAGGTCACCTTATAAAAGGACAGGGACATATTTTATGCACTTTTTGCCATGTTAATGCAGCTTGCCAAGCTAAAATCAGACCTGGGGACATATGTGTCTGTTCACATATGGCAAAATTCAAAGCTTCAAGTTAGGGGTGTGAACGAGCAGTTGACACTCGCCGAGCGAGGCGAATTGCACGAAAATTCGACCCCAGTTCTTAGGGTCGAGTGTATATATAACAACCTATAGAACTGGTTACGTTTTTTAGTTAATAAAACATAAATAACACACCTTACTTACATTAAATCGCATAATCCACCATTTGTAACATAATTTTTATTGCGTTAATACATCCTATCCAATGGACAATTGCTTTACCGGTTGGCGCGACTGGTCCCGCCAAACGACAAAAAAAGTCATTCTGTATAAAATACCGGCAGGACCGGTCAGAGTGTACATTCGCCAGGTGTCGCCTCGTGCATACTTCCTGTGTAGTCAGAATGACGTCATAGTGTCTTTTTTCGTTTGGCGCACGAGTGTACAGACGTGTTTTTCTACTGTGATTGGAACGTTTGAAGTTTTAAAGACAACCTTTTTTTATTGAGCTTTATTTGAAGTTATATATACTTAATCTTTCTTCTGGAGTGTTATGGCGTCCCCTGGACAGAGAAGAGGGACTTGTGGCCACGCGATGGCTTTATTCGACACACACACGAAGTGTGCACGTTGTCGTGACAAGGGTGTGGGCCAAGATGATTGTGTGTTAAAGAAGGACTGCTCTATTTGCAATAGCCTTACAGCTGAACAGAAGCTACAGTTGGTCACCCCCACTTATAAAGCAAGAAAAGAGAAAGAACTTCAGAAGAAAGCTATCTCTCCCTCCCTAGTTGACCCGTCTACTGTTACTGTGGTAGGGAAGGTCGAGAGTGACAAGGGTGATTCTGGTGATCGAGGCGAAACCCCTAAGAAGAAAAAGACCTCTCACAAATCCCCTAAGAAGACTTCCAAGCCTCCAAAAGCTCCAGATTTCCAGTCTGGCCTGAAGAATTTGGATGAAAAATGGCCAGAACGCTTTACGCGTCTGGAGGCTCTCTTCTTATCCAAGACCTTTCAGCTCCCGGTGGAACCGGTTCAGAGCTCCAACGTGGTGGTGTCTGAGAAGCCGTTTATTCCACCAGTTGAACATTCTACTCATCAGAGTCCTGCTACCGGTGTGTCCGGTAAGAAGAAGAAGTCAGCCACCCAGCCTGTTGAGGCCCCCGGTGCGAAGAAACTAGCCACCCAGCCTGTTGAGGCTCCCGGTGCTGGGGTAGATCTTCAACTCACCGACCAGGCTGCTTTTTCATCTGTTGGTGCTTCTACTAGTGGTCGACCCGAGGTTCAGCCCCCAGGTCCCACTACCCAGCCTCCCACTACTGATCAACCGGAAGAAGTTACTTCAGAGGAAGATCAGTTCAGTGATCAGCCAGAACTTAGTTTAGATGAGGGTGAACTGTCTGAAGTGCTGTCAGTAGGTCAGGATCGCGAAGAGCTTACAGAGACTGACCAGGAACTAAGCACTGAACAGACTTACAGGGAAACCCTTCGCGGAGTGAGATCTTTTATGGGGTGGGAGCAAGTGCCGGAATTCGATTCCTCTTCCTCTGCTCAAGATGACAACCCCTTTGCCGGTACCAATTCTAATTCTAATTGGACTTTTATAGCGCTTAATCTCCCCAAACAAGAGGACTCTAAGGCGCAACAAAACAAAAAGCAGTCAACAAAATTCTGTGTCCAGGGACATAACAGGGGTCGAACACCACGGAGAACGCCAGGAGGATGATTCAGGCTAGGGTGGATATGCTTTGGTGTACAGGTAGGTTTTAAGCTGTTTTCTGAAGGAGGCCAGGGATGGAGAGGCACGAATCACATCAGGGAGAGTATTCCACACAGTAGGAGCATCAAACGCAAAACTATTACCAAACTGTTTGACAGATTTATGAACAGAGGGGCAGAACTTTGGAATAACTAGGAAATTACCACCACTTTCACTGCGCCTGGTACTATAAGAACTGCTGTAGGAAGAAAGATGTGGTGAAAAATACCTGGGAAAACCTGTGTGAAGATACTTATAAACAAGTGTGACTGTCTTGAACACAATGCGCTGTTCAACAGGAAAACCTCATCTTCCGGGTAAAGTGTCCCTGAAGGTTCCGGTAGACGTTTGTTTGTGCCGGAAGTTCGAGAAATTGAACATTACTATACAGGAAGGATACCCCTCCAGAGCTTCTGAGACTTCCGGTTTGGTCAAGGACCAGTTTGTCAAACCACCAAGAACTCTTAAATGGTACGACATGCATACTGAGAAGAAGGAATTCTCCAGATCTAAAGTCACTTCCTGGACCAACCAACCGGCACGTCTCAACAGCAGATTCCCACGTATTGCTAACCGGTCACTCCCTTCAGCACCAGCTTCCAGGCCGGTTACACAAGACACTTTAAGGAAGTGGGAGAGAGCAGCCAGAGATCAAACGTACATGTGTAATCAGGCTGCTGCCTTTTCCCGGTGCCTCACCAAAGTACAGGACTCTATGGCTTCTCAACTTAAAATTTTACAGAATGACAAGGGCAAGGGAAAGGCTACCGGAAAATCCCATCAGGCTGTCGAAGAACTAGACTTTCTGATAACCTTTAACAAAAGCATCTCCCAAGCAATGGCCAGGACGATGCAAGACCTATCCGAAGGTGTCTTCATCAATGTAGCCAATCTCACCCTCACAAGAAGGGACAGTTATCTGGACTATCTTAAAGCAGGCATCAAACAGGACACCTTGAATGCTCTGAGATCTGCCCCTCTGCACATGAGTGCCTTATTCCCGGATCACCTCATCAGCAAAGCTGAAGAAGAAATAAGGCACCATGAGGAAAAACGTACAACCGGCTCCTCACATAAGGGTCCACATCGTTTCCACCCTTACCAAGCCACTAAACAGCAACAGCCGGAACAAGAACGCAAGCCTGGTCTACCTGCATGGAAACAACTGGGCAGAAGACGGGGACAAAGATCTCACCGGGGTCATACTGCTTCTTTTGTCCAGCGACCGGCCAAGACACAGAAGCAGTATAAATGACAATTACTGTGCTCATTATGTGACAGGAAATTTGATTCCTGTAAGTGTAACCGGTCAGAAGATCCCTCATGTTTCAAGTGTGGTGAAAAGTTTGAACTGTGTACCTGTGACCGGAGTGGACTGTTATGTGGCCAAAAATGTAAAGACAGAAACTCATTTGACTGTATTATCTCATGTTGCTTCTCATGTACCTTTTGCAGGAGGGTTGCCGCAAAAGAAAGGCGTAATGCCCGAACATCAAGAGTCAATAAAATCTGTGAAAGGTGTTTCTTGTGTCGGTCAATTGAGTTCTGTTCAAGTTGTCACAAATGCCCCACTTGCTGTAACAAATCCTTCTGTAGGGTCAAGATTGCACGAGTTTTGGGAAAAATGGGCAGCACTAGGCGTCAGTCCCAAAGTTATATCAGTCCTGAGGGAAGGGTATATCCTACCCTTCCGGTCCAGACCTCACCTGACCAGAAAACCCACAGTAACAAGCTGCTATGTAGATCCTCACAGGAACAGCTACCTGTTGGAGGCATTCTAATTCTAATTGGACTTTTATAGCGCTTAATCTCCCCAAACAAGAGGACTCTAAGGCGCAACAAAACAAAAAGCAGTCAACAAAATTCTGTGTCCAGGGACATAACAGGGGTCGAACACCACGGAGAACGCCAGGGGGATGATTCAGGCTAGGGTGGATATGCTTTGGTGTACAGGTAGGTTTTAAGCTGTTTTCTGAAGGAGGCCAGGGATGGAGAGGCACGAATCACATCAGGGAGAGTATTCCACACAGTAGGAGCATCAAACGCAAAACTATTACCAAACTGTTTGACAGATTTATGAACAGAGGGGCAGAACTTTGGAATAACTAGGAAATTACCACCACTTTGACTGCGCCTGGTACTATAAGAACTGCTGTAGGAAGAAAGATGTGGTGAAAAATACCTGGGAAAACCTGTGTGAAGATACTTATAAACAAGTGTGACTGTTTATAATAGTCATAGTGGACATATATATAATTATATAGTGGCATTGCATCAGCTGTTAGACAAAAAGGCTGTAGAAGTGGTTCAAAATCCTCAGTCCCTGGGTTTTTACAACCGGTTATTCCTGGTCCCCAAACCCAACAACCGGTGGCGACCCGTCTTGGATCTGAGCAGACTAAACAACTATTTGAAAACACAGTCGTTCAAAATGGAGACACCAGAGACAATACGAACCTCCCTCCAGACAGGGGAGTGGCTGACTTCCATAGATTTCAAAGACGCATACTTCCACATCCCTATAAACAGCCAGTCCAGGAAGTATATGCGTTTTCACATTCAAGACAAAACATACCAATTCAAGGCCCCATGGAATTCACTGTGGTAGCCAAAGAGGTGAAATGGCTTGCAATGAAAGAAGGTATAAGGATCCACCAGTACCTAGACGACTGGTTGGTCAGAGCCACCTCCCACCGGATTTGTCTTCAACAGACAAAAAATCTGGTGTTACTCTGCAGGGAATTGGGGTGGCTGGTAAACAAGGACAAATCAGAGCTGGAATCCAAACAAATTTTCAACTTCGTAGGTTACCAGTTCGACTTGAGGGAAGGCAGGGTCAGACCCACCACAGAACGTTGGCAGACCCTACAAAGCAAAGTACTGGAGATCTTAGCAAAACCAGTCTGTCCGGTCCGGAAACTAATGTCCCTGATCGGTCTGTTAACTGCCACAGAGAAACAAGTACATTTGGGCAGACTGCGCATGAGACCCATACAGTGGCATCTCAAGAACAATTGGAGGGTACCAGAATCCCTGGAGAAGATAATCCCCATTCCAAAGTCACTCCACCCACACCTGAAATGGTGGCTGGAGGAAGACAATGTTGTTACAGGTCAACCCTTACATCCACTAGAACATGCTCTGCAAATTTTTACAGACGCATCAAAAGAAGGGTGGGGCGCACACTTAAACGAGCATATGGCAAGGGGAAGCTGGTCACTCCCGGAAAGCAAGTTGCACATAAACTACCTAGAGTTAAAGGCAGTTCTTCTGGCACTACAAGAGTTCCAAGCTCTGTATGAACAAGGTAGTTCTCATAGCTACCGACAATACCACTGTGGTAGCTTACATAAACAAAGAAGGGGGAATGAAGTCAGGCCCCCTGTGTGCCTTACTTTGGAGGATCCTCACTTGGTGCACAAGAAATCAGGTGACCCTCAAAGCTCGACATATTCCAGGCCGTCTCAATGTGATAGCCGACAAATTATCCAGACTGGGTCAGACCATTCAAACAGAATGGTCCCTCAATCCGGAGATTTTCCAAGCAATATGCTCAAGGTGGCACACCCCTCAAGTGGACCTGTTTGCCACAAGATTCAACAACAAGCTCCCTCAGTTTGTCTCACCGGTTCCAGACCCCCAGGCCTGGGCAGTGGATGCTCTCAGCCTGTCTTGGGAGGGACTGGACCCGTATGCCTTCCCACCAGCGGCCATCTTGGGCAAAGTGGTGGAGAAGTTACAGGACTACCCCTGCAACAGAATAATTCTGATTGCTCCAGGGTGGCCCAACATGCCCTGGTTTTGGGACCTGGTGGCAATGTCAAGCCAGATCCCACTGTGTCTGCCCAGCATACCAAACCTAGTGTCTCAACCATTCAACCAGGTACTTCACAGGAACCTGTCGAATCTGAATCTGCATGCCTGGCTCCTAGAGCCTCAGCAATCAAGCAGCAAGGCTTCTCTGAGGCAGTGGCAGCACGAATTGAGGCTCCTCAAAGAAGATCAACCAAATCTGTCTATGAGGCAAAGTGGACCAGTAATCAGGTGGACTTCAGGGCACCACCTCTGAAAGCGGTTGCTGACTTCCTCCTTCATTTGTTTCAGGACAGGCAGTTACAGCCAGGTACTATTGATGGCTACAGATCAGCCATTGCTGACAAACTGGGCAACGCCACCATTAATGTCAGCAAAGATGAGAACCTTACTCGTCTCCTGGATAGTTTCCATAGAGACAGATCCAAGGGCAGGAGGGGCATCCCCACTTGGAACCTTTCACTGGTACTACACCAGCTGACTAAGGCTCCCTTTGAACCCCTTAAGGAGGCCTCCTTGAAACACCTAACCCTCAAGACAGTTTTCTTGATGGCCTTAGGTTCTGGCAAACGCAGGAGTGAGATCCACGCTTGGCTTCATAAGAACATCAGACACCAATCAGAATGGTCCAAGGTGTCTTTTTATCCCTCACCCAGCTTTCTGTCCAAGAACCAGCTGGCCAAAGAGGGTCCAGACAGTGTGGCCCTGGTGGTTATTCCAGCCCTGGCCCACACGCTAGATAAATCACTCAAGGGTGACAGGTCACTGTGTCCAGTTAGAGCACTACGTTATTATCTGGACAGGACCTCTGACCTCGGGCGAAATAAGGAGTTGGTCTTTGTCTCCTTCAAAAAAGGTTTTGACAAGGATATCTCCTCTGCCACTGTCTCCTCATGGATCAAACAAACAGTCATCCTATGTTATGAGCTCTCTGACCAGCAGGCCCTTATTTTGCATCAGGTCAAACCCATGATGTAAGGGCCTTTGCTGCCTCTAAGGCCTTCCAAGCTGGAATTTCCTTAGAACAAATCCTATCAGCCTGCCACTGGAAATCCCACAATACCTTCACACAATTCTATCTGAAGGATGTGGCTTGCGCTGATTCAGAGCTTTTCCATCTAGGGCCGGTTGTGGCTGCCCAGCAGATCCACCACCAAGCCCGATAGGGAGGAGACATTCTTGCAAATATGTACATAGTGTATATACTTAGATAAGTATAAATCAATCAAAAAAAAAAAAAACAAAAAAAAAAAAACTGTGACATGCTTCCTTTGGGAGGTTTATTATTTCTTGGGACTGAACTCATCCCTCTCTTCCCCCACTCAGAGCAGAAATGCTTGGAAATAAAAAGGGGGGGGGGGAGCAGTGTCGGTTAAACTATCCGGTTAACCGGTTCCTGGTTACCGACTTAGGCCATTGATGAGTAGCCTGCTTCAGGTCTACCTGGGCCAGAAAATTGTTAGTTTTGAGTTCACTCAAGTCCCTAGTAACTTACCCGCCAACCAAGCGGTAGTTATTCAGCAATTGTCCATTGGATAGGATGTATTAACGCAATAAAATTGCAAATTTAATAAGTAAATTAAATTTTTATAAGTTAATACCCTATCCAATGGACGGACAAGACCCTCCCAACCGACCCCGCTATCAGCTTACTAGGGGTCTAATAGGTTTAGACAGCGAAAAAAGACGCTATGACGTCATTCTGACTAGACAGGAAGTATGCACGAGGCGACACCTGGCGAATGTACACTCTGACCGGTCCTGCCGGTATTTTATACAGAATGACTTTTTCTGTCGTTTGGCGGGACCGGTCGCACCGACCGGTAAAGCAATTGTCCATTGGATAGGGTATTAACTTATAAAAATTTAATTTACTTATTAAATTTGCAAATTATTGATATTATGTGCTGACAATAGCTAGTTCAAGCGATTCAAATCTTTTATCTTTATATTTTTTTTCGTTTACGGGAGCCGCCATATTAGATGTCGTTTCCTGTTATGGTGGATACTAAATGTCGCGAGGGCTCGATGTCAAGTCGAGTTTTTATCTGCGAGCAATCGACCCGAATTATTTGTACTCGTCACACCCATTCTTCAAGTTGCCATTTTGACTATTTATAAAGCCCCTAAAGAACCCATCTGGAGACTTTTCAGCATTTCTCATATAGTTTGACTTGTAATTTGGAAATGACTAGTCTCACTAGCCTCAAACTAAAGCAGGTTTAACATCAATATGTGTGCTTTGTCTGTGGGGAGTTTGAACTCTGCAGGTGTAATTTTAAAGTCACATTAAGTTCTTAAAATTACTACAGGGACCCAGTTTTTACCTTTTGGACCACTTTTTCTCAGAAATTATGTAACACAGCTCTACCTCTGCCTCATCCCAGTCAATATTAAGATTTATCGGTGATAATTGATTGGAAAGTGATTCATTATTTGTTAAAATAAGATTTTTATTATTTTTATCTTATCTTGCTCATTCTAAACTAAAATCAATATATTTATCCTTCTACTATTTACTATAAATCATGTGCAAATCTAAACTCTTTAGCTGTAATACTTATTGAGGATCGTCAGTCAGCAGCAATGAATAAATAAAAAGACAATATAACATTTGTAAGTGATATTGGGGATTTTTATGTTGTGGATTTTCCATGGATTAGAAAATATCTAGGGATTTTCAAAAACAATTCCTACAATCCCTATTGCCATTTAAACCAGAACTTGACCTGTGTGCTGTGACAAATATCACCATCTTTCTGTCAGTCTTTTCCCTTTCTGTGTATTTTTTTCTATACATAAAAACAAATCCAAAATTCTTGAGATATAAGTGAATCTGCTAAGATCTGATCACAGTATTTTATGATTTCATCGCTCCACTAATATATTAAAAGCCTACAAGCCCTACAAAACTTTTGTGCTGCTATTTTAGAAAGAAAACCATGTAAATATTTTGAAAAAGGATAAATCTTACCATTGCAGGAAGATTATCCAAAAAAATTGTAAAAATGGTTTGTGAATCTCACAAAATGGGTGCTGCAAAAATACCCAATGAATGCCTGTGGCATGAGAAATGGTCCATCTAGGGATATGTTGGCGTTGAGTTGGCGCAATCTAGTTATGATTTTGAACTGAGTTAAACGTATACATGTAATTCAATAGAATGTGTTTTTATAAGATTTTTATGATGCAAGTCGATAAGTATGATGCTCTACTGATGTATTATTTGGACTATATTTTTCCATTGTTCTAAATAAGTATAAATAAAGTTAAAAGTAGTTGATCAAGATGGTTATACAAGTGTTGGGTGGCCAACTTGGTTAAAAAACAATTCCTATTTTCACTATATTTTTTCAGTAATATTCCTATTTTATTCCTATTTTTTGACCCCTGAAATTCCTATTTTCCGAGACCCACTTTCAACTTGACGCCCTGTATGTGGATAAAAGCTTATAATTCCTTCAGATTTTGGGTTTGTTTCTAATATTTTAACTTTTCCTACCGTTATGTGTTGGCAAGTGAAGTGGTGGTTTTAAAATCTCATCAGAGTATTTCAGTAAAATGCTCTCGATACTGAGACACCTACCGACCCATCCCTAGTATCCATAGGAATGAAGTGAATAAGTCACAATTAGAGTGTCAGTTATATTGTATTACACAAATATATTAAACTCCTTTATCAACAACCACACCACATATATATTTAGTGCCTAAAAATGATCTTCAGTTATTGCCTGCTTGGTAACTTCCATAGACAGTAGCTTCTGAGCAGTTTCAGGTATCTGAACCCCACTATTATCAGAACCGATTGTATAATCCCTCCTTGAGTTTGGATAATTGAGGTTCTACTGTACATGTTTTTATTATGTCAGCTGACTTGTCAGTCAGCTGGCATTATGTCGTCACTCTGCGGCGTGGGCGTACGCGTACGCGTACGCGTGAACAACTTCTCCTCCAAAACTACAAGGCCTAGAGACGTGCTGTTTTTTTTAAAAGATACCTTATCTATCGAGGATGAAAAATTGTTCAAGGCATGCAAATCTGTCTGTTCGTCTGTTTGCTAGAGACATTACAAGGGGGGTACCCCCACCAAAAGTGTGAAAATTTCAACTTTTTATCACAATTTTCTCAGTGACTATTGCAGGGATTTCTCTCATATCTTGCATATATGTACTAGGCCAGAGGTA
Organism: Sabellastarte sp. h YS-2021; assembly: GCA_964017235.1. Lineage (NCBI taxonomy): Eukaryota > Metazoa > Annelida > Polychaeta > Sabellida > Sabellidae > Sabellastarte > Sabellastarte sp. h YS-2021. The sequence goes on along the minus strand of OZ024928.1, from coordinate 185,627,775 downwards.
GATTCTCTTGTGTGAGTATGAGACCTGGATCTCTCTTACTTTTTTTTTAATAAATTTTTTTAATAATTTTTAATGCATTAACATTCATGAAATCATGCACAAAATCATTTATAACTTGAAAACTGTTGCATCTAGAGCATTTTGTTAAAATATGTTATTCAGCTACTTTTTTCATAGCTACAATATGGTGAGTAAGTTGGGTGCCTGTCTCAATAGCTAAGTGAGTAATAGCTACTTTTGGGCTTTTCAGTAACTTCCATCATGAGTAGAATCACTTGTAACTTAAAAACTATTGCATTTAGAGAATTTCGTATAAATATGTTATTCAGCTACTTTTGGGTCAGCTATAACATAGTAAAATTTTAGACCTGTAGCTCATGGCATAGCTGAGTAATAGCTACTTTTACGTTATCACTGTTGAGTAAATTGCTTATAACTTCAAAACTATTGCATTTAGAGAATTTCGTATAAATATGTTATGCAGCTACTTTTGGGTCAGCTATAACATAGTAAAATTTCAGACCTGTAGCTCATGGCATAGCTGAGTAATAGCTACTTTTAGGTTATCACTGTTGAGTAAATCGCTTATAACTTGGAAACTATTGCATTTAGAGTATTTTGTTTCAATATGTTATTCACCTATTTTGGGATCAGCTATAACATAGTGAAGTTTCAGATCTGTGGCTCATTGCATAGCTGAGTAATAGCTACTTTGAAGTTCTCACTATTGAGTAAATCAGTTGTAATTGGAAAACTATTGCATTTAGAGAATTTCGTATAAATATGTTATTCAGCTACTTTTGGGTCAGCTATAACATAGTAAAATTTCAGACCTGTAGCTCATGGCATAGCTGAGTAATAGCTACTTTTAGGTCATCACTATTGAGTAAATCAGTTGTAACTTGAAAACTATTGCATTTACAGTATTTTGCTTAAATATGTTGTTCACCTACTTTTGGGTCAGCTATAACATAGTAAAATTTCAGACCTGTAGCTCATGGCATAGCTGAGTAATAGCTACTTTTAGGTCATCACTATTGAGTAAATCAGTTGTAACTTGAAAACTATTGCATTTACAGTATTTTGCTTTAATATGTTGTTCACCTACTTTTGGGTCAGCTATAACATAGTGAAATTTCAGACCTGTAGCTCATTGCATAGCTGAGTAATAACTACTTTGAGGTTCTCACTATTGAGTAAATCAGTTGTAATTGGAAAATTATTGCATTTAGAGAATTTAGTATAAATATGTTATTCAGCTACTTTTGGGTCAGCTATAACATAGTAAAATTTCAGACCTGTAGCTCATGGCATAGCTGAGTAATAGCTACTTTTAGGTCATCACTATTGAGTAAATCAGTTGTAACTTGAAAACTATTGCATTTACAGTATTTTGCTTAAATATGTTGTTCACCTACTTTTGGGTCAGCTATAACATAGTAAAATTTCAGACCTGTAGCTCATGGCATAGCTGAGTAATAGCTACTTTTAGGTTATCACTGTTGAGTAAATCGCTTATAACTTGGAAATTATTGCATTTAGAGTATTTTGTTTCAATATGTTATTCACCTATTTTGGGGTCAGCTATAACATAGTGAAGTTCCAGACCTGTGACTCATTGCATAGCGGAGTAATAGCTACTTTTAGGTTATCACTGTTGAGTAAATCGCTTATAACTTGGAAACTATTGCATTTAGAGTATTTTGTTTCAATATGTTATTCACCTATTTTGGGATCAGCTATAACATAGTGAAGTTTCAGATCTGTGGCTCATTGCATAGCTGAGTAATAGCTACTTTGAAGTTCTCACTATTGAGTAAATCAGTTGTAATTGAAAAACTATTGCATTTAGAGAATTTTGTATAAATATGTTATTCAGCCACTTTTGGGTCAGCTATAACATAGTGAAATTACAGACCTGTAGCTCATGGCATAGCTGAGTAATAGCTACTTTTAGGTCATCACTATTGAGTAAATCAGTTGTAACTTGAAAACTATTGCATTTACAGTTTTTTGCTTAAATATGTTGTTCACCTACTTTTGGGTCAGCTATAACATAGTAAAATTTCAGACCTGTAGCTCATGGCATAGCTGAGTAATAGCTACTTTTAGGTCATCACTATTGAGTAAATCAGTTGTAGCTTGAAAACTATTACATTTACAGTATTTTGCTTTAATATGTTGTTCACCTACTTTTGGGTCAGCTATAACATAGTGAAATTTCAGACCTGTAGCTCATTGCATAGCTGAGTAATAACTACTTTGAGGTTCTCACTATTGAGTAAATCAGTTGTAATTGGAAAACTATTGCATTTAGAGAATTTAGTATAAATATGTTATTCAGCTACTTTTGGGTCAACTATAACATAGTAAAATTTCAGACCTGTACCTCATGGCATAGCTGAGTAATAGCTACTTTTACGTCATCACTATTGAGTAAATCAGTTGTAACTTGAAAACTATTGCATTTACAGTATTTTGCTTAAATATGTTGTTCACCTACTTTTGGGTCAGCTATAACATAGTAAAATTTCAGACCTGTAGCTCATGGCATAGCTGAGTAATAGCTACTTTTAGGTTATCACTGTTGAGTAAATCAGTTGTAATTGGAAAACTATTGCATTTAGAGAATTTAGTATAAATATGTTATTCAGCTACTTTTGGGTCAACTATAACATAGTAAAATTTCAGACCTGTAGCTCATGGCATAGCTGAGTAATAGCTACTTTTAGGTCATCACTATTGAGTAAATCAGTTGTAACTTGAAAACTATTGCATTTACAGTATTTTGCTTAAATATGTTGTTCACCTACTTTTGGGTCAGCTATAACATAGTAAAATTTCAGACCTGTAGCTCATGGCATAGCTGAGTAATAGCTACTTTTACGTCATCACTATTGAGTAAATCAGTTGTAACTTGAAAACTATTGCATTTACAGTATTTTGCTTAAATATGTTGTTCACCTACTTTTGGGTCAGCTATAACATAGTAAAATTTCAGACCTGTAGCTCATGGCATAGCTGAGTAATAGCTACTTTTAGGTCATCACTGTTGAGTAAATCGCTTATAACTTGGAAATTATTGCATTTAGAGTATTTTGTTTCAATATGTTATTCACCTATTTTGGGGTCAGCTATAACATAGTGAAGTTCCAGACCCGTGACTCATTGCATAGCGGAGTAATAGCTACTTTTAGGTTATCACTGTTGAGTAAATCGCTTATAACTTGGAAACTATTGCATTTAGAGTATTTTGTTTCAATATGTTATTCACCTATTTTGGGATCAGCTATAACATAGTGAAGTTTCAGATCTGTGGCTCATTGCATAGCTGAGTAATAGCTACTTTGAAGTTCTCACTATTGAGTAAATCAGTTGTAATTGGAAAACTATTGCATTTAGAGAATTTCGTATAAATATGTTATTCAGCTACTTTTGGGTCAGCTATACAATAGTGAAATTACAGACCTGTAGCTCATGGCATAGCTGAGTAATAGCTACTTTTAGGTCATCACTATTGAGTAAATCAGTTGTAACTTGAAAACTATTGCATTTACAGTATTTTGCTTAAATATGTTGTTCACCTACTTTTGGGTCAGCTATAACATAGTAAAATTTCATACCTGTAGCTCATGGCATAGCTGAGTAATAGCTACTTTTAGGTCATCACTATTGAGTAAATCAGTTGTAACTTGAAAACTATTACATTTACAGTATTTTGCTTTAATATGTTGTTCACCTACTTTTGGGTCAGCTATAACATAGTGAAATTTCAGACCTGTAGCTCATTGCATAGCTGAGTAATAACTACTTTGAGGTTCTCACTATTGAGTAATTCAGTTGTAATTGGAAAACTATTGCATTTAGAGAATTTAGTATAAATATGTTATTCAGCTACTTTTGGGTCAACTATAACATAGTAAAATTTCAGACCTGTAGCTCATGGCATAGCTGAGTAATAGCTTCTTTTAGGTCATCACTATTGAGTAAATCAGTTGTAACTTGAAAACTATTGCATTTACAGTATTTTGCTTAAATATGTTGTTCACCTACTTTTGGGTCAACTATAACATAGTAAAATTTCAGACCTGTAGCTCATGGCATAGCTGAGTAATAGCTACTTTTAGGTTATCACTGTTGAGTAAATCGCTTATAACTTGGAAATTATTGCATTTACAGTATTTTGTTTCAATATGTTATTCACCTATTTTGGGGTCAGCTATAACATAGTGAAGTTCCAGACCCGTGACTCATTGCATAGCTGAGTAATAGCTACTTTGAAGTTCTCAATGTTGAGTAAATCACTTGTAATTTGAAAACTATTGCATTTAGAGAATTTAGTATAAATATGTTATTCAGCTACTTTTGGGTCAGCTATAACATAGTAAAATTTCAGACCTGTAGCTCATGGCATAGCTGAGTAATAGCTACTTTTAGGTTGTCACTGTTGAGTAAATCACTTATAACTTGAAAACTATTGCATTTAGAGTATTTTGTTTCAATATGTTATTCACCTATTTTGGGGTCAGCTATAACATAGTGAAGTTCCAGACCTGTGGCTCATTGCATAGCTGAGTAATAGCTACTTTGAAGTTCTCACTGTTGAGTAAATCAGTTGTAATTGGAAAACTATTGCCGTTACAGAAATTTGTGCAAATATGTTATTCAGCTACTTTTGGGTCAGCTATAACATAGTGAAATTACAGACCTGTAGCTCATGGCACAACTGAGCAATAGCTGTTCTCAGGCACTGACTGTTGAGTAAATCAGCTATAACTTGAAAAATATTGCATTTGGAGTATTTTGTTAAAATATATTGTTCACCTACTTTTGGGTTAGCTATAACATAGTGAAATTACAGACCTATAGCTCATGGCATAGCGGAGCAATAGCTATTTTCTGGTTCTCACTATTGAGTAAATCAGTTGTAACTTGAAAACTATTGCATTTACAGTATTTTGCTTAAATATGTTGTTCAGCTACTTTTAGGTCAGCTATAACAGAGCAAAAATTCAGACATGTAGCTCATTGCATAGCTGAGTAATAGTTACTTTGAGGTTCTCACTCTTGAGTAAATCAGTTGTAACTTGAAAATTATTACATTTAGAGTATTTTGTTAAATATGTTATTCACAGACGTTTTGGTCAGCTATAACATAGTGAAATTGCAGACCTCTATGTCATGGGATAGCTGAGCAATAGCTTCTTTCAGGTTCTCACTGTTGAGTAAATCATTGTATCCAACCTGTAGGAAATCATGGGCTGGGAATCTGTTAATATGGTCCGATTTGACCTTGGAACCCTCCTTCAAGGTCAAATGAGGATAGCCAAACATAAAAGTGCTTATAACTCGCTTATTATTGGTCCCAGAGGTTGGAATGAAAACCAACCTATAGAAAATCATGAGCTGGGAATTTTTTGGTGTGGTCGGATTTCACCTTGGACCCCTCCTTCAAGGTCAAATGAGGATAGCCAAACTTAAAAGTGCTTATAACTCACTTATTATTGGTCCTAGAGGTTTCGAATGGAAAACCAACCTATAGAAAATCATGGGCTGGGAATCTTTTGGTGTGGTCGGATTTGACCTGGGACCCCTCCTTCAAGGGCAGTTGAGGATAGCCAAACTTACAGTTGCTTAGAACTCGCTTATTATTGGTCCTACAAGTTTGGGATGGTAAACAAGCTACAGGAAATCATGGGCTGGGAATTTTTTTGTGTGGTCGGATTTGACCTTGGACCCCCTCCTTCCAGGTCAAACGAAGATAGCCAAACTTAAAGTGCTTATAACTCGCGTATTATTGGTCTTGGAGGTTTGGGATGGTAAACCAACATATAGGAAATCATGGGCTGGGATTCTTTTGGTGTGGTCAGATTTGACCTGGGACCCCTCCTTCAAGGGCAGTTGAGGATAGCCAAACTTACAATTGCTTAGAACTCGCTTATTATTGGTCCTACAAGTTTGGGATGGTAAACAAGCTACAGGAAATCATGGGCTGGGAATTTTTTTGTGTGGTCGGATTTGACCTTGGACCCCCTCCTTCAAGGTCAAACAAGGATAGCCAAACTTAAAAAGTGCCTATAACTCACTTATTATTGGTCCGAGAGGTTTGGGATGGTAAACCATCCTAAATTCTTTGGCTGGGAATCTTTTGGTATGGTCAGATTTGACCTTTGGACCCCTTCTTCATGGTGGAACGAGGATATTGCATTTATAGTATTTCTTTAAATATTTTTACCCTACTTTTTACCCTTAAACAATTACCTAGTTACTTTATTTCGTAATACCATTTGCAGGGCACAACTTTTTTGTCGTTTTCTTCTGTCAGCTTCGGAATATCTTTCGAACATGTGTTCAGTTACCATTTACTGTATTTCTGTACAGCCCTTTCCCTGATAATTATGCTTTCCTCTCATTATCACCATCACAAATCAAAAACATTCAGTCAGCTGACACAGTGCCCGTTCACGGGCACTCTCCTCTTGTGATAAAACAAGTAACTGGTTATTCTCAACAGAAGCAATTCTCTATTTTTATAGCAACGTATAGAAATGGGTGAAGCCCTCTGTGACTGCAATCCTCTTGATGTGAGTTCGTTACTGAAACAATTTTTCCGTGAACTGCCCGACCCCCTCCTGACAAATCGACTACATGACACATTTATCCGTGCATATGGACTTGAACCTGAGACCCGACGGCTGTGTGGCCTGCTGCTGCTGTGCCATCTGCTGCCATGGCACAACCTCTGTGTGCTGCGCTTCATGATGACTTTCCTGCAGAGAATCTCTAGTCACAGCGAACACAACAAGATGGACATCCTGGTCAGTATGGAAGTGGGACTGTCTTGTCTTTCATACAGTCAGTTCACAGTATTATTGTTCAGGGAATACAGATAAAGTACTTTCATTTGATACCTTGTTATGTCTTAACTGGAAATATTAATAATTTTAATGATCATATAAAATACAAGGTGATGTATATGAGAATCAGTTAACTGCTTCAACAATATCGGTTTCGACCAGTGCTTTGATTAACTGCTGTTCGGTTAACTCTGTTAATTGTTTGAGCTTCACTATGTAAACTTCCAGACGAGTGGTCAGGTGGGGTGAAATAGGTCAATATACATTTTCTTTTGACATGCACCAAACTGACTTGTGTAACCATATGTATAACCCTTCAACACAATGTCCCTTGCAGAACCTGGCCGTGTGTCTGGCCCCTAACCTTCTCTACACAACATGCAAGACGGAGAAGTTAAGTCAGTCAGATAGCCAGCTGCTACAGATACAGACCAACATTGTGCAGCTGCTCATTACTCATGCAGATGCCATTGGTGAGTGTAATACATTAATATATTCTTGCCTTGGAAAGATTGAGTAATCTAATTATAACTAATGAGTCTGTTGCATGTGTCTTTCCTCAATGTCTAGTGAATTGTCGAGTGAATGTTTTGCTAGGTTTTTGTCTGAGAGTGTCATGTTGAGTGTAAATGAGTGTATTTTACGGTTTTATTCTCCATGCATGGCATCTAAGTGTCAGTAGGTTATTTTGGCAATTTATTCTCCATGTCAAATCTGAGAGTTTGTTGAGGCGTTGCTGTTTTTATTCTCCATATCTGTTCAGAGAGAGTCTGGTGAGGTGTACTGGGATTATATTAACTCTTTTAATCTCCATGCCTATTATCTAAGTGTCTGGTGTTTATGTAAAGAAGCTTTATTTTGCCACTTTATCTTGCAGGTTTGGTGTCTGAGAGTCTGGTAGAACGTACCACGCTGATGGGTGCGTGTTTCCCATCGGAGGACGAATTAGATCGCAGCGATACAGCGCAGAATGACAGCAAAACGGGCAAGAAGAAGAAAAAACGCAGTGCCTCGTTTCAGGGTGAGCTGAGTGTTTGTAGTGATATAGTCGGGGATTGTACTGGTTGTTGAAAATCTTCAGATGGGTCATGATAACAAGAATGCATGGTGTAAACCTTTCTCTTAAGTAGATTTGAATACATCTTTAGGGATATTTGGAGAATAGTTATCATGTTTTCTTTTTATATACTTCACTTCCTGTTTGTGGGCCTTTTTTTGGTGTCTTAGAATCCAAACGGTTTAGAACTAGGGGGAGATAAAGATAAAGAAAATATTCCAGCAACCTATCCCTATTATCGGTTTACAATTGCAAGTACATGCCACTGTTTATTCCTCTTACCCCTGCATCAGATGAGTAACCTGTTTACTTGCAGTGTTTATTGATCTTAATTTAACGTATGATCAGTCACCTATTCAGTGTTGCTTCTAGAACGCGTTTTACGTGGGTCGCGCATTAATTCTCCTATAGACGCAGATTTTCTTGGAGTCTGCATCAACCAAATTATATGAGAACACGTACTTCACAAGGCAATGCGGGAAATATATAAAGCAAAAGACAAGCAATCTAGAAAATGGAAACACTGCACAGATGGAGGGTTTGTCGAGGGTCTGATTTCTTATTTGACAAATGTGGATTCGTGATCGTTTATGAAGTTGTGAAAGAACTCAAAAGTGATGTGTGCTATAAACACTTTTTATTGCGTTAATACATCCTATCCAATGGACAATTGCTTATCCGGTCGGCGCAGAGCGGCCCGCCAAACGTCAGAAAAAGACGTCCTGTGTTTCCACCGGCCAGGCCGGTCCAGTGCTGTGCACTCGCCAGGTGGCGTGTCGTACTTCCTTCCTGTCTAGACAGCGTGACGTCATAGCATCTTTTTCGTTTGGCGCGTGGCTGTGCACAAGGAAATTTTTACTGCAAAGTTTTTCTTCAGAAATATATCAGACATCTTATTTTTTCAACGTTTATTCTACTTATATCTGCTTCAAGTACATCATGGCTTCTCCTGGCCAACGGAGAGGGAAATGTGGACATGCAATGGCTCTCTTTGACACACACTCACACTGCGCGCGTTGCAGAGAGAAGGGTAAGGGACAGGATTTTTGTGTAGAAAACCCACAGTCTTCTGATAAGTGCCCTATTTGTAAATCTTTTACTTCTGAGCAAATTCTACAGATCTCTACGCCTGCTTATAAAATCAAGAAAGAAAATCGTGAGGCGAAAACGGCTGATTCTACCCCTTCTAAAGACAATGAACTGGTCGACCCGGCCAGTGTGTCTGTGATTGGAACTGTGAATAGTCAGGGATAGTTAAATCCCCTGCTTCTGCCCCACCTCCAGAGAAAAAGCCTAAGAAAGATGGAAAAAAGGACTCTAAGAAAGTCAAATCTCCCTCTTCTAAAGCCACTTCATCTCAGTCCACTGCTGATGAGAAATTCACCGAACTTGACAACAAGTGGTCTGAGCGCTTTAGGCGCCTGGAAGCCTTGATTTTAGCCAAGAGCTTTGAGCCAACTTTTTCTGCAGATATTAAAGTGGCACCGACCCACTCACCTCCACAGACTCAGAATGTTACGGAACCTTTCATCCGACCTTCAACCTCTTTGCTTCCTGGATCTGGCTCTTCTGCTGAAAAGCATCAGCCGACCAGTAAAGCAGTGACCAGCTCACAGACGTCTTCAAATCAGTTTACTGGAACGGGCTTCTCTGCTACTAAGCATCAGCCGGCCAGTCAAACTAAGAGTAGCAGACCGACCTCTTCTGTTAAGTTTCCTGGACAAGGCTCCTCTGCAACCCTGCATCAGCCTTCCAGTAAAACTAAAACTCACCGACCTGCTGCTGGGATAGTTCGACCTTCTGCTACCGACCGGTCATTGTCTTCTGAACCCACTGACACCGGCTCACCGACCTTGCATAGAACAAGAAAAGACAGTATCTCTAGTCTGTCATCTGAGGCTGATAGCTTGTCGGATCAACCCCCCCATGATTTATATGCTGAGGAAGGGGAGCTTTCTGATGACCAGGATCAGTCAGTGACCGAACAGGACCAGCCAGTGTCGGAAGAACAGAACTATAGGGACACAATGCAAGGCATCCGGTCCTTTATGGGATGGTCGGATATACCAGAATTGGAGAGTACTACAAATACTGCAGATGACAATCCCTTTGCCGGCCCAAAGACTGTTGCTCCCGGAAAGGTGTCAGTAAGAATGCCGACTGAGGATTGGTTGTGCCGCAAGTTAGCTAAACTGAATCTTACCCTAGTTGAGGGCTACCCCTCCCGTGGCTCAGAGCCTGGTGGTTTGGCAAAGGACGTTTTCCTCAGGCCGGCTAAGTCCCAGACCAAATGGTATGGGCTTCACACAGATCCTAAAACCGACCCTAAAGCAGACTCATCTCAGCTTAGTCATTGGTCTACCGACTCTTCAAAGCTCAACAGCAGCTATAGTAGGATAGCAAAGTACTCTGGAATGTCTTCAACCCCACCGGCCTCTCGCAGAATTTCACAAGAGACATTGCGTAGGTGGGAGAGGTCGGCTAGAGAGGCATCAGTTATTTGTAATCAGACAGCCAGTTTCAACCGATGTCTCTTCAGAGTCCCAACAAAACATGAAGGACCAACTTCAGGCATTGAAATCTGAAAATAAAGGCAAGGCTTCTTCACAGTTCACTGCAGCAGCTGACGAATTGAATTACCTTATGGACTTCAACTCTAGCATATCTCAGGCTGCAGCAAAAGCCATGGAACACCTTTCGGAATTTAACTTTGTTTCTATGGGCAATCTCACACTTGTACGGAGAGACGCTTATCTCAGTCACCTCAGGACTGGAATCAAACCGGACACTCTGACAGCCTTAAGATCTGCTCCCCTTCATATTGCTACTCTTTTTCCTGATGCTGTAATAAAGAGAGCTGAGGAGGACATAGCACAGTTTGAGTCCAGGGGTCAGTCTGCTTCATCCCACAGCAAGGGTCGGTACCACCCTTACGAAAGGCAGGATAAAAAGCCAAGCTACAAGGACTCTAGGCAGGAGAAACCGGCTTGGAAGACAATTGGCAAGAGACAGCCTAGGCGAGGTAGAGGCCGCATCTCCACATACTCATCCCGACCGGCCAAGGGCCAGCAGTCATATAAATGACAGTTATTGTTTAAACCAAGTACACACATGACTGCTGGCCGGGAGCCCACCCTTTTCACAGACTCAAAAGACCTTAAATGTAAAGCCTCATGTTTCTCATGTTCCTTCTGCGCCCGGGCACTCACAAAAGAAAGAGTTAAGTCCCGGGCGGGCAGAGTGTTATCCAAAGAATTGCTTATTAAAATCTGTGAAAAGTGTTTCTTGTGTCACTCAATTGTCTTGTGTCCAACTTGTAAAGAGTGTAAAAAATGCTGCCTTAAATCTTCCTGTAGGGGCAAGACTTCAAAACTTCTGGACAGTGTGGTCACAAATGGGTGCCGGCCCCAAGGTAGTTCAAATCCTAAAGCAGGGCTACACCCTCCCCTTCCAAAACCGACCCAAACTCTCAAGGGTTCCCACAGTCGTAAGCAGCTATGCCAATCTTCACAGGAACAGCTACCTGTTAGAAGCATTGCAGCAGCTCATAGGCAAAAATGCTGTAGAACGGGTTCACAACCAAACATCCCTAGGGTTTTTCAATCGGCTCTTTTTAGTACCCAAACCAAACAACAAATGGAGGCCTATTCTAGACCTAAGCAAACTGAATCTATTTCTCAAGCCCGAAAAATTCAGAATGGAAACACCGGAAACCATCAGAACATCCCTCCAGCAAGGGGAGTGGGTAACCTCAGTAGATTTCAAGGATGCCTACTTCCACATACCCATACAGGAACAATCCAGGAAATGTTTCATGTCCAAGGTCAGACATACCAATTCAAGGCTCTTCCCTTTGGTCTGTCCACAGCACCCTTGGAGTTCACTGTGATAGCCAAGGAGGTGAAATTGATGGCCGGAAACAGGGGTATAAGAATCCACCAGTACCTAGACGACTGGTTGGTGAGGGCGAAATCCCGTTCAACTTGCTTACAACACACACAAACCCTAGTAAAAATGTGTCAGAAACTAGGTTGGCTAGTGAATGCAGAAAAATCAGAACTGGAGCCAAAACAAGTCTTCAACTTTGTAGGTTACCAATTCGATCTCAGGTCTGGCCGGGTCAGACCGACACCGGACCGGTGGCAAAGCCTTCAGGACAAAATAAAATCACTACTGCTTCTATCGACCTGTCCGGTCCGGCAGTTCATGTCCTTGATAGGCCTACTGACAGCCACAGAAAAACAAGTTCACTTAGGCCGCCTACACATGAGACCCATACAGTGGCATCTCAAGAACAATTGGAGAGTGCCGGAATCTCTAGAGAAGGTCATCCCTCTACCCAGATCCCTGCACCCACACTTACAATGGTGGCTAAAAGAAAGCAATGTGCTCCAAGGTCAACCCTTACACCCCATAAAACATGCTCTGCAGATTTTTACAGACGCATCAAAAGAAGGGTGGGGCACTCACTTAAACGAGCTCACTGCAAGGGGGTTCTGGTCAGTGCCAGAAAGCAAGCTGCATATAAACTATCTGGAACTAAAAGCAGTCTTCCTAGCCTTAAAAGAGTTCCAAGATCTCTGTATAGGCAAGATAGTTCTTGTAGCAACCGACAATACAACAGTGGTAGCTTACATAAACAAGGAGGGAGGCATGAGGTCGGGCCCGCTGTGTGCATTGCTGTGGAGAATCTTGACCTGGTGTTCCCACAGACAAGTAACTCTAAAAGCCCGACACATCCCAGGCCATCTAAATGTGATAGCGGACAAACTATCCAGGCTGGGTCAGACCATCCAGACGGAGTGGTCCCTCCTTCACGAAATTTTTCAAAGAATATGCAGCAGGTGGCACCGGCCTCAAATAGACCTGTTTGCCACGAGGTTCAATCACAAATTACCTCAGTTTGTGTCTCCAGTTCCGGACACACTGGCTGTAGCAGTGGATGCTCTCACTCTGCCGTGGGAGGATCTGGATGCTTATGCCTTCCCACCGACCGCCATCTTGGGCAAAGTGGTGGAGAAGTTATTGGACTCCCCGTGCAGGAGGCTCATTCTAATTGCTCCAGGGTGGCCCAACATGCCCTGGTTTTGGGACTTGGTGGCCATGTCCAGTCAAGTTCCCCTCAGTTTACCAAATCAGCCCAATCTGCTGACACAGCCCTTCAACCAGATCCCTCACAGAAATCTGACAAATCTAAACCTTCATGCATGGCTCCTAGAGCCACAGCAATCAAGAAACAGGGCTTCTCTGAGGCAGTGGCAGCAAGAATTGAGGCTCCTCAAAGAAGATCAACCAGATCAGTCTATGAGGCAAAGTGGACCATTTTTACAAAGTGGTGCATCAGTAATCAGGTGGACTTCAGATCACCACCTATAAAGTCAGTGGCTGACTTCCTTCTCTACCTCTTTGAGGTCAGGAAATTGCAGCCCAGCACCATTGATGGATACAGGTCTGCCATTGCTGATAAACTGGGCAACCTCACGGTCAATATCAGCAAAAGTGATAATCTCACCCGTCTCTTAGAAAGTTTCCACAGAGACAGGCCCAAAGGGAGGAGGGGCATACGTTCCTGGAACCTTTCTCTGGTATTACACCAGCTGACAAAGGCTCCTTTTGAACCCCTTAGGGAGGCATCACTGAAGCATCTCACCTTCAAGACTGTCTTCCTTTTGGCCCTAGGCTCGGGCAAAAGAAGGAGTGAGATACATGCATGGCAGCATAAGAACAGCAGACACCAGTCGGACTGGTCTAAGGTGTCCCTGTTTCCATCTCCCAGCTTTCTTTCCAGTGGTTATACCAGCCCTGGCACCTACTCTGGATAGATCCCTCAAGTCTGACAGAACTCTTTGTCCAGTTAGAGCCTTGCGCTATTATTTGGACAAGACTTCAGACATTAGGCAGGACAAGGATTAGTTTTTGTCTCCTTCAAGAAAAGCTTCGACAAAGACATCTCACCTGCCACTATCTCCTCATGGATCAAACAGACTGTGATCCTATGCTATGAGCTCTCGGATCAAGAGGCCCACTCCTTACATCAAGTTAAAGCTCATGATGTGAGGGCCTTTGCTGCTTCTAAGGCCTTCCAGTCAGGAGTCTCCTTAGAGCAGATCTTGTCAGCCTGCCACTGGAAATCTCATAACACCTTCACTCAATTTTACCTGAAGGATGTGGCTTGGGCAGATTCAGAGCTCTATCACCTTGGTCCTGTCGTGGCTGCCCAGCAGATCCACCAACAGGCGAGGACTTAGAGGAGACCTGTACATACCGTATTTTTTGTAATAAACGCCCCCTCCCTATTAATCCCCCCCCCTCCCCCCTTCTCTACCTTTGCAAAGTTCATATTTCGGGGTTTTAACATCTCTCTCAACAGCCAACACCTTTGCGATTCCGGGATTCCGAAAAATGATGCGTTTTAGTACTTTCCAAGTGAATATCGCTTACGAGAAATAAAGAAAATAAAAACAAAACATGGCAGTTTTGGTCACAGACGCATTGAAATCTACAAAAATACGAGATAAAACTATATAATTTCTTCAGATTTAAGGTTTGTTTCCAATATTTTAAGCTGTCTCGCCATTATACATGCTAGCAAGCGAAATCAAGCCAGCAAGTATCCATTATCGCCCATTGCCACTAGACTCGAGATATGATTTTGTTTATCTGTAATAGTCGCCCCCCCTTTTGAAAAATGCATCGCCCCGGGGCGTTTATTACAATAAGTACGGTATGTAAATAGTAATACAGATCTGTATATATTGCATCTATAGTCAAGCAAAAAAAAAAAAAAAATTCTGGACGTACTTCCACTGGGAGGTTTATTTCTATGGGACTGAACTCATCCCTCTCTTCCCCTACCTCAGAGCAGGTCTGTAAAAGGGGGGGGGGGGGGGGGGGGGGGGGGGGGGGGGCAAGGTCGACTGACGGTTCAACCCCTTGTAACCGGATGATGATATTCGACCATAGCCTTAAGGGTTACCGACCTCAGGGTCTTCCCAGGCTTTAAAAGAAATTGTTCATTATTTAACATGAGTTCAACCTAGTCCCCAGTAACTTACCCGCCAACCAAGCGGTAGTTATTCAGCAATTGTCCAATGGACACACAAGACCCTGCCACCGACCCCGCTTACAGTTTACTAGGGGTCTAATAGGTTTAGACAACGAAAAAGATGCTATGACGTCACGCTGTCTAGACAGGAAGGAAGTACGACACGCCACCTGGCGAGTGCACAGCACTGGACCGGCCTGGCCGGTGGAAACACAGGACGTCTTTTTCTGACGTTTGGCGGGCCGGTCTGCGCCGACCGGATAAGCAATTGTCCATTGGATAGGGTATTAACTTATAAAAATTTAATTTACTTATTAAATTTGCAAATTTACGTATATTACACCCAAAAATATAAAATCAAGCATACAGTGGATTGTTACTTCAAAAATGGAGGCAAGAAAAACGATATTGACAGTCAGGATTGTAGCAACAATTGACCGGCTGATGCTGACCCTACTGACAGTGTGTAAAATTTTCTAGCTAGGGGATCCAACTTTTGGCCCTATATCAAATTTTAGGTACAGGTAATGCCCCTGTTCCACCAAAGGACTAAGCCCCGATCCTGTCCCCGACCCTTAATTGTGGACAGTCGGTGAAAAAAAAGGTAAAATGGGCGGGAATACTGGATTGGTGACTGGTCTGGGACTAAGAACTGACTAAGCCATTTTTCTGGTCGGTTTGATCCAAGATCTGGTCGTAGACATACCGACTGGGTCCCAGGACACCTCAGGCCTCCTGGGACTAAGCCCTGACTAAGTCCCGGCCTCCTCAGGCGTCCCCAGTCTTCCCCAGACCAATGTGGCCGATTCTTGTTTTGCAATGGGACTAAGGGCCGCAGGAGGCCTGGGACTTAGGCACTAAGGGTCTGGGACTAAGGGTCGGAGACTAGGGGTCGCAGGCGGCCTGGGACAACATAGGACTGTGTAAATGTGGTCTGAGGAGGCCTGGGGAAGCCTGGGACTGGACATTTTGTTTATGGCGGGAAAAAATAATCGGTTTGGGTCGGGAGAAATATCAAACATGTTTGATTTTTCACACGGACCCAACCGACCACAACCGACCCTTACAGGCCTGAGACTAAGCAAATTTTTCAAACCGACCCTCAAAAACCCTTAATCGGGAGCCTTATTCGTGTGGTGGAACACCCACATAAAATAATTAAACGGCCCGTCAGGATGCTTATTTGTTTTCACGTAGATTCGACTGATCACCACCGCCGGATTATGGTCTCCCTTGAATAACTTCTTGGGCTTTCAATTTTTAAAAAAAATTTTATTGCACCAGACTATAAACCAACATTTACTTTTGTACATAGCTGTTCACAGTGAGCCGAGTGGCCTTTATCAGTACCAGAAGTCCACTGTTAAAAATGACTAAATAAATAGGAAAAGTGTTTTTCATTAATTTAAACTTATTAGCTCCTCTCCCCACATTTTGTGCCGTGGATCCCCCACTTTTTGAAATTCCTAGAATCAAATCTGCTGTTTATTTGCATTGTTCACATAGACTTCTAGCGTTACCGTTTCCCCAAATGCATCAAATGGTAAACTGGAAACCTATTTCCTGACTGAAAGGTACTGATCCTGTTATATTCCACTTGTACTTAACCATAACTGCTTTCCTCATATATGCCCTTTTTATTGCGTTAATACTTCCTATCCAATGGACAATTGCTAATCCGGTCGGCGCAGACCGGCCCGCCAAACACCAGAAAAAGATGTCCTGTGTTTCCACCGGCTGGCCGGTCCCAGTACTGTGCATTCGCTAGGTGGCGCATGGTATTTACTTCCTGTCTAGACAACATGACGTCATAGCATCTTTTTCGTTTGGCGCGTGTACTGTGCGAACGTGTTTTCAACAATCTCCAGATATTTTAAGGAAAAGTGTGCATTATGATGGATTTTCACCTGAATTGCAAATATTTTAGTTTAGAAGTGTTATCTACATCTCAAGCACGGATATACATTATTAAATCTGCTGGAAACGCTCCCTAGCTGACTAAATTTAGTGTTGATGATAGGGCAGTTACGACGCGAAATATAAAGGCAGCCATTTTACTAGTTTCCTCCCATTCAACCTTTGTGTTGTTAGGGGCAGATTGACAATATTGAGGAATTATGGATATACTACAGGTATTTTTATCCGTGTCTTTTGTTTGAGGCTACAGTCACCATAGAAACGTCTTTTCTAGTACTACCAATAGAAATCACGGGGAACTTAAATCTACGTAGTTTTGAACACTGTAAATAGAAGGAATTCCCCAAGCAAGAGATGCATTCTTCAGATTCTTCAGAGCGCACTGGTACCGACTTCTCTGCTGTAAAGCATCAGTCACACCAGCCTAGCTCGAGTATTCAGTGTTTCATCAGAACTTCATATCTACAACATAGAAGGAAATTCACTCTCAGTCCCACCCTTGTGGACCCGGCACGTGTGTCGGTAATAAGGGCAGTGGATGGCCAGGACACTGGTTTGAGTGCACAGCCGACTGAGAAGAACTGACATTAGCATTAGTTGACCGGCAAGCTCCAGTTCAACCGACTTCACAATAGAAGGTGATATCAGTCCCTCCCTTGCAGACCCGGCTTTGTTGTCGGTAGTGGGGGTTGTGGATGGCCAGTTCACTGGTTTTATCATGAAAGAAGGAAGGAATTTCATCTACACATCTACAGAGCGCACTGGTGCAGGCTTCTTTGCTTTAAAAGCATCAGCCGGCCGGCCAGCTCAAAAGAACGCGACCTCTGACGTCATATCCAGTCAGCCAATCGCGTGTCCTTCCTACCAAATCCCGAAGCTGGTCACGTGTTTTCACCGACCAGGAAGGTCGGAAGTGCGTTCTTCAGAACTCACGTCTACTGTGACTCCAGTCCCTGCTTTGCAGACCCGACCTTGTTGTCGGTAGTCGGGGTTTTGTGGACTGTAAAGTTGCTAGTAAAGCATCGCACAAAGAACGTGAATACTGACGTCATCTCCAGTTAGCCAATGGCGTGTCCTTCCGACCAAATCACGAAGCTGGTCACGTGTTTTCACCGACCAGGAAGGTCGGAACTGCGTCTTCACAAATTACATCTACTGTGATACCAGTCCCTCTCTCATGAACCGACCTTCGTTGTCAGTAGTGGGGTTTGTGGATGAGCAGAATACTGCGCATTTGCATGTTTAAGTATCACAAAAGAACACGACAACTGACGAGCTCCAATCAGCCAATCGCGTGTCTTTCCGAACAGCAGGCTGGTCACGTGACACACCAAACACCAAGTGTTTCTAAAAATAGATTACAAGGGCTTTCCCAGCAACTGTCAAATCTACAAATAAGACGCGCGATTAAAGAAATACTTTAATTAATGGAGGAAAACTACAGCAAGCTGAATTCAAGACAGAAGATAGCTGTAAAATTGCCTTAGCAATTGTTTACAGAGTGTACTGACTGGTAACACAGCTTTGTACACTTGCTTCAACAACTGGTTACAGAGTGTACAGACTGGTAATTCTAATTCTAATTGGACTTTTATAGCGCTTAATCTCCCCAAACAAGAGGACTCTAAGGCGCAACAAAACAAAAGGCAGTCAACAAAATTCTGTGTCCAGGGACATAACAGGGGTCGAACACCACGGAGAACGCCAGGAGGATGATTCAGGCTAGGGTGGATATGCTTTGGTGTACAGGTAGGTTTTAAGCTGTTTTCTGAAGGAGGCCAGAGATGGAGAGGCACGAATCACATCAGGGAGAGTATTCCACACAGTAGGAGCATCAAACGCAAAACTATTACCAAACTGTTTGACAGATTTATGAACAGAGGGGCAGAACTTTGGAATAACTAGGAAATTACCACCACTTTCACTGCGCCTGGTACTATAAGAACTGCTGTAGGAAGAAAGATGTGGTGAAAAATACCTGGGAAAACCTGTGTGAAGATACTTATAAACAAGTGTGACTGTCTTGAACACAATGCGCTGTTCAACAGGAAGCCAATGCAGTTTCTTTAGCACAGGAGTTATGCTGGTGTATCGACTGGTGTTTGATACAATTCTAGCTGCACTATTTTGGATGCACTGTAATTTGCGTAGATTGAACTTGGACAGGCTCCTGAAAAGTGAGTTGCAGTAATCCAACCGACTACTAACAAGAGCGTTGGCTACAAGCACAGAAACATCATGAGTAAGAAACCGCCTGACATGTCTGAAGTCACGGAGTTTAACAAAACAACTTTTGCAGACATTCTGAACATGCTTGGACAAAGAGAAATCTGAATCAAGCCACACACCCAGATTTTTTACTGAATCTGCAGGGCAGAGTGAGTTGCCCAGGATATCAATTGGAAAACATGCTTTCAACTTATCCCTTTGTCTCTTCGAACCAAAGATGATAAACTCAGTCTTATCAGGATTCAGTTTGAGCTTACTAGTTGTCATCCACTCTTTAACATCATTTAGGCACTTATTTAGCTTTTCAAAGGCAGCAGATGCATTCTTCTGGGATAAATGTATATAAAGTTGGCTATCATCTGCATAGAAATGAAACTTTATTCCATTATGTTTACTGATAATGGAACTGAGGGGGGTAGTGTACAATGAGAACAACAAAGGACCCAGGACAGAACCTTGGGGAACACCAAATAGGAGTTTACAAACATCTGACAAAGTAGAACCAATTTTTACTGATTGGTAACGGTCCATTAGGTAGGATGTGAACCATTTCAGAACGGAGCCACTGACCCCAAACCAGTTTTGGAGGCAACCTAGAAGAGTAGAGTGATCAATGGTGTCGAAGGCAGCAGACAAGTCAAGCAATACCAAGGCCGTGGATTCACCTCTTGACAATGATAAGTGAACCTCATTTTTTATGTAGAGAAGAGCAGTCTCAGTTGAATGGCCCGCCTTATATGCCGACTGGTACGGGTTGTCTAAGTTATTGGCATTAATATGTTCTAACAGCTGCTTAGCAACCACACGTTCTACCAATTTAGATATAAAACTGAGACCTGATACAGGGCGATAATTCTTAAGGTCATTTGAGGGAAGACTTGGCTTTTTAATAAGTGGAGTGACCACAGCAGATTTGAAGGCATCAGGAACGCATCCCTCCATGAGTGAGCAGTTGACCAGCTTTGTAAGGGATGGTAGCAATATATCAATGCATTCCTTAATCAGGAATGTCGGCAGAGGGTCCAACAGGCATGATTTTGTTGGTGATGCTTTAATTATTTTATCAACAGCATCTTCAGAAACTTGCCTAAAGACAGTAATTTGGGGAGGATCTGAAGGAGGGTTAACATCATATTCAGTGCCAGAAGAAGCAAAATTATCTCTAATCTTCTTGATTTTGTTGGTGAAGAAGGAGGCAAACTGGTCAGCCAATGACTTTTCGGACTCATGAGATGGAAGTGTGGCATCAGAAACCCTGTTCAGGGTCTTATGCAGCTCACGCCAAAGTTTTCGAGAGTCATGACTATTGTCTGAGATCAGTTTGCTATAGTAGTCTGATTTATCTTTATTTACAAGTGCATTGCACCGAGCAATCTGGCGACGAAGCCTACTCCTGTTAAGTGTACTTTTAGCCCTACGCCAGGTTCTCTCAAATTGGCGCCTAAGGGACTTTGCACGTCGATAATCATCAGACATCCAATCGGCGGACTCCTTTTTCGTCAATTTAGATATAAGAGGTGCATGCCTATCCAGAACATCACTCAAATCATGTACATATTGATCATACAGATCAACAACAGCATCAGCTGGAGACTTGACGAAGGACGTATTTTTGAGATCTGAGCGGAAGTCAGACATATTGATACGGTGGAACCTTCTATATTGAACTACATTTGGAGTATGAGACACTTGACAAGGGAAGGCAACTGAACATTTGACTAATGCGTGATCGGAAACAAAGTCACAAATTTTAACATCAGCAATGGTGTCCTGATCACAGGGAGATAAAATCAGGTCCAATATGTGACCATGTAGATGAGTAGGTTTATTGACTAACTGTTTGAGGTCACATGAATCAAGAAAGGTAGTGAATTTCTGACCGTCACCAACTGGAACATCAACATGAATGTTGAAGTCGCCACAAATGTAATATGAAGAATTAATGGATGAAAGGTAACCAACAAATGACATGAATTCTTCCAGAAAATTACAGGTACATGATCCTGGAGGGCGATAGATGCAGGCAAGCAACACTGAATGGCCATGAAGCCCGATTGACACCACTATATTTTCAAATGACTGATAACAAGGAGTTTCAATTATATGGGGTCTGTAGGAGGATCTGATGAAAAAACCCACACCACCACCAATACCTGAGGGCACGAGGCTTGTGAGGAAAGTTAAAATCGGGAGGAGTTATAGACCGTAAGAAGCTGTCAGAGTCAAATGGACGTATGCGTGTTTCCGTGAGGCATAGAAGATCAAGGTCGTATGAAGCCACCATGTCGGCAAGGAGAGGACCCTTGTTCCTTACGGATCTGGCATTCAAAACACCGAGTGTAAATGGACCAGGGTTGAGGGATACATCTCCACCCAGTAACAGTAACAACATGAGCCCTCTTCCATTAACCATGGTCGGAAATTTTCGGCAGGAACACAAATATGATAAATTTTTCGCAACACGTGTCAAAGGAGGACATGATGTGTAAGATGCTCTGGTGCTGAACCAATCATGTCTGTGGGCCAGTGCCACTGCAAACAGTGCCATGAAGAGGAGTAACCGAGGGCTGAACATGACTGGTGGGGTTGTACATCAGTAAGAGCCCCTAGTCTAAGCTCAACAGTGGGGAGCCTCAATAATATAACCCTACACCTAAAAGTCACAACTCTTCGTCCTGTGGGCGACTCACAGGCACCCTAACACCCCACACTACAGCCTCACCTTAAGCTAAAAGACAACACCACCAGACACCAACAGGAAAATGTCTATATACTGATTGGAAATAAACTTAAAGTGAACTTACAAGACACAAATTAGATTATAAATAATACCCAGTACTTGAAATAGGGGAATTATAGATCAAATTACTACGGTAATTCCCGGCAAATGGGCGATAATACCCGCTTTTATATAGAAGTTGATACAGCAGTGAATTGGAGGAATATATACATAAAACAGGCAAAGAATAAGAAAGTAAGATGAAATTAATATATAAGATAGTGAATCCGTCTAAAAATGTGCTACATGTACATAAAAACGACCATTATTATACAGAGAATTCCAAAAAGCGTCTCCGCGGTGGTACTGGCTACACAGTCTTGTACACTTGCTTCAACAACTGGTTACAGAGTGTACGGCTGGTACTGGTTACACAGCCTTGTACACTTGCTTCAACCAACCGGTTACAAAGTCTACTAACAGGGTGCTGGCTACACAGTCCTTACTGTACAGTGCTTCACCCCAACTGGTTACATTAAAAAGCTGGCGAAATATAGACCAGTAGCTGTCAAAATTCATTGGTGACCCCAGCCTGCCAGTTTTTTGCCGGTTACAGAGAATTACTGGTTACAGTAAGGTACCGGGTATGGAGTCCTGGTACCGGACAAAGTTGCCCAAGGTAAATTTGGTTACAGAGAATTCTTAGACCATTCAGTGGGCTTGGTGATATGACAGTGTCCCAAGCTACTGTCAGGCAACTTTCCCTTATCACACCTCTCAACAACCTGTTATCGGTGCTGGACTTGACTGGAGAGATAATAAATTTTGTCATCATGTCCGGCCAGGGGTCAGACATCTCACAAATGACAGTTGCACTGTAAATGCTGCACCTTGCAGGCTGCTGGCCCGGGGCAAAGAGTCTATTAATATGAAAAGTTGTGTCAGCCCCCCCAGACCACAATAAGAACAGAGAGACTGTTAACCTGGATCATTGTCACCAGACCGGACCAGTGTCCGGAGGGACAGAAAAAGTTTGTCAGAATACCAAATGTCCCAAAATGTGGCACACAATCTGCCTGTAGGGTCCAGACTAAGCCCTTTTTGGGAACTTAGGAAGCCTTGGGGGCTGGACCCTATGTAGTACAAATGTTGAAGGAGGGATACGTACGTCCATATACCTATACAAGAACAATCCAGGAAATGCCTGAGATTTCACTTTCAAGGTCGGGCATACCAGTTCAAGGCCCTGCCATTCGGTTTGGCCACAGCACCTTTTGAGTTCACCATGATACCAAAGAAGGTGAAATTGATGGCCATACACAAGGTTTTAAGAAGCCACCAGTACCTAGACGACTGGTTGGTGAGAGCCAGATCCCACCAGGCTTGTCTCCAACATACACAGGAACTAGTAAATAATGTGTCAGCAACTAGGTTGGCTGGTGAACTTAGAGAAATCAGAGCTGGAGCCCAAACAAGACTTCAATTTTATAGGCTACCAGTCCGACCTCAGATCTGATCGGGTCCGGCTGACTCCAGATCGGTGGCAGAACCTTCAAGAGAAAATGCTGAAACTGCTATCCCTACCGGCTTGCCCGGTCCGGGAATTCATGTCCTTGATAGGTTTACTAACAGCTACAGAAAAGCAAGTTCATCTAGGCCAACTTCATATGAGACTCATTCAGTGGCATCACAAACACAACTGGAGCGTCCCAGAATCACTGGAAAAGGTGATCCTAATCCCCAGGTCCTTGCACCCCCATTTTCAATGATTGCTGAAGGAAGACAATGTCCTTACAGCCCAACCATTACTTCGGGAGGTTTATTTGCATTCTGGGACTGAACTCATCCCTCTCTTCCCCCTACCTCAGAGCAGGTCTGCAAAAATGGGGGGGGGGGGCGCGACGACGGCGGTATAGCCCCGGGTAACCGGCTGCTGGCAACCGACCATGGCTTTACAGGGTTTCCTGACCTTGAGGTCAACCCAGGCCTGGATCTATAGGTCTCCTGACGAAGTCAGCCTAGACCGTAGGTTAAAATTTGCTATTACGTGTACTTGTGAGTTCACATAAGTCCCTAGTAACTTACCCGCCGACCAAGCGGTAGTTATTCAGCAATTGTCCATTGGATAGGAAGTATTAATGCAATAAAATTGCAAATTTAATAAGTAAATTAAATTTTTATAAGTTAATACCCTATCCAATGGACACACAAGACCCTCCCACCGACCCCGCTATCAGCTTACTAGGGGTCTAATAGGTTTAGACAACGAAAAAGATGCTATGACGTCATGTTGTCTAGACAGGAAGTAAATACCATGCGCCACCTAGCGAATGCACAGTACTGGGACCTGCCAGCCGGTAGAAACACAGGACGTCTTTTTCTGGCGTTTGGCGGGCTGGTCTGCGCCGACCGGATTAGCAATTGTCCATTGGATAGGGTATTAACTTATAAAAATTTAATTTACTTATTAAATTTGCAAATTTTAATGTTAGATAAGATGGATAAGATTTCATTTATTATTAGTGACATGTAACATAAATAAAAATATGAAAAATAATACAATACAAAATGCATTACCCAACCCACATGGGCTTATATGTCACTCAAAAAAAAAATATATATATATATATATAGAAGAAACAAAAGAACACTAGTAACTTTAAATTCGAACTTATGTGAAGTGCAGACATTGACTTTTCACTTGTACAATTTTTACCCCACAGCCCTTAATAGCTGTCGGGGTATTGTTTTCACCCATGGTGTCCGGATGGGCGGGCGGGCTGCGGGGAAAATCTTGTCCTGACTGTGTCTCGGAAAACTGTAAGGTGTAGGAAGTTGATACTTAGGAGGGACATTGGTTAGGAGGTGTAGGCATGCAAGGTCATGGTGTGACCTTGGTTTGAGCTTTGACCTTGCTGTAGTGACCTTGACGTATAAAATCTTGTCTGGGCTATATCTCGGAAACCGTAAGGTGTATTAAGTTGATACTTGGTAGGGACATTGGTTAGGGGGTGTAGGTGTGCAACGTCATGGTGTGACCTTGATTTGACCTTTCTGTAGTGACCTTGACCTATAAAATCTTGTCTGGGCTATATCTCGGAAACGATAAGGTGTAGGAAGTTGATACTTGATAGGAACATTGGTTAGGGGGTGTAGGTGTGTAACGTCATGGTCTGACCTTGATTTGACCTTGCTGTAGTGACCTTGACCTATGAAGTCTTGTCCTGACTATATCTGGGAAACTGTAAGTTGTAGGAAGTTGATACTTGGTAGGGACATTGGTTAGGGGGTGTAGGTGTGCAATGTAATGGTGTGACCTTGATTTGACATTTGACCTTGCTGTAGTGACCTTGACGTATAAAATCTTGTCCGGGTTATATCTTGGAAATGGTAAGGTGTAGGAAGTTGATACTTGGTAGCGACATTGGTTATGTGGAGGTGTGCCTCATCATGGTGTGACTTTGATTTGACCTTTGACCTTGCTGTAGTGACCATGACCTATAAAAATCTGTCCTGGCGATATCTCAGAAAGTTGCAGAAAGGTGCAGAAAGTTGATACTTAACAGGGACATTGGTGGGGGATTGTAGGTGTGCAATGGCATGGTGTGACCTTGATTTGACCTTTGACCTCGCCGTAGTTACCTTGACCTTTAAAATCTTGTCCAGGCTATATCTTGGCAACGGTAAGGTGTAGCAAGTTGATACATGGTAGGGACATTGGTTAGGAGGTGTAGGGGTGCATCATCCTGGTGTGATCTTGATTTGATCTTTGACCTTGCTGTAGTGACCTTGACCTAAAAATCTTGTCTGGGCTATTTCTTGAATTCCATAAGGTGCAGAAGGTTGACATTGGTTAGGGGGTGTATGTAAATGTATGTGTGCATCATGGTGTGACCTTTTTGCTCTGCCAAAGTGTGTTCAGCTGCCATATTTGAGACATCTTTCTCTTCTGACAACGATATATGGATTGCTGCAACTGATTATTATATGCACTTTTACATAATTATGCTATTTCCATTGACAGCTATTTTCCAATTAATAAATTTTACAGCTTCATGTTTTTTTTACTGTACTGATTAATGCTGTCTTCTTGCTATTAAATTGTTTTGTTTTAGTACTTTATCTTTGCATACATTTTCTTTCTCTTAGATGTTATTTTTTCTACTTGAACATTATTTGGACCTTTATATAAGTGACACTGCACTGAAAGTATTCCAGTTTTTGTACTGTTTCACTACTTCTATATGTCATGGTGTTGAAAACTATTTCCCCAGGCTGTGGGGTACGGGCATCTCTGATGCTATTTTTATTTCCTTACTTCACAGGAAGACTTTATATGTTTAAGGAGTTGTTTTGTTGGATTCTTTAAAATTGAAATAAATATATCTCCCTCTATAAGAGAGGAAAAACCTTGAATAACTGAGTATTTTAAATACAAATCTGTGCGAATGTTAGAAGAAACTGGACAGATACATAAAAAATAAACTCATCTTCAAGGCAATTCAAGTTACATAATTGACAAATTCTTTCATTAAATTTTAGATTAATGAAACAACCACTCTCTACTCTTAATTGGAATATTCCACACATAAACTGAGCAAGTAGTGATTTGTAAGTTTACCAAAATATTATTTCTAAAATTCATCTACAAAAATGTTTCATATTTCATTATATTCTATCAAATTATTAGCCATCAGGTTAAAATAAGCTTCATTAAAGACTGTCCGTATTTATTTATCATGTATATTTTTAAAACCTTTTGTTTTGATGCTTGCTAAATGAGGTTGATACAGATTTTCTTAAATTTACACTTTCTGGAACAAATTATGAAAAATAGAAACCACCACACTAGTTTTACCATGTGTTAACATGCATTAGAATTTGATGTATTTCAAAACCAAGCAATTTAAAAGTTTGTAGCTAAAAATAAAAATACTGTTTATGATTATTGTTATTTTTAGTTCTGTGAAGTAGCCTGTTTAGCTGTAGTGTTTACTTATGTCTAGGCTTGATGAGTAACCTGAGCAGCTCATTCTCCAAGTGGCGTAAGGATACCAAGCACCACAATCAGAGTGGTGTGAGTGAGCGGTCAGCCTACTCCTTCACCTCAGTTGTGGACAAGTCCTCCCTGCTCATCCCGGACCAGCCAGACTCCCTCGCCTATCTGGAGATGCTGGGTGGGTATCCAGACACCACGCCAAAGATGATACGCAAGCGTAAAGCAGAGGATGAGGCCGTGCCCTTCAGTGCCAGCAAAAAGTGAGTAAAAATACACATCCATTTCTGAGTAAATAGCCAGCACAGCACATTAGTGGTGCTTTCAAAAAAACAGTATCCGGTACTTTTTTAGGTTTAGTATTTGCCTGGGTGAAAAATGTAGATGTCCGTACATGAGATACAACTATAAATGCAAAAGACAACATGAAATATTTTAAATCTGAAAGACATCATTTTTAACTACAATGAAACTCTTCTTATAATGTCAAGCAGTGTGAGCCATGTATTGTGTATAAATAGATTTTAGGTACTGGTTCTCCTCACTCGATAGCAGCTGTCAATCAAAAAATATAGTGTACCGGTATTAAATAGACACCATGCTCTAGATGATACAGAAACCTAGGGTTGGGGGGAAAAATAATGAGCAGAGAATTCACAGACAGCCTAAAGAAAATAGCGGGAAACAGTTTGTCTGCAGTGACCTTGACCTTTAATATCTTGTCCAGGCTATATCTTGGTAACTGTAAGGTGTAAGAAGTTGATACTTGGTAGGGACATTGGTTAGGGGGTGTAGGTTTGCAACGTCATGGTGTGATCTTGATTTGACCTTGCCGTAGTGACCTTGACCTATAAAATCTTGTCCAGGCTATATCTTGGAAACCATAAGGTGTAGGAAGGTGATACTTGGTAGGGACATTGGTTAGGGGGTGTAGGTGTGCAATGTAATGGTGCAACCTTGATCTGACCTTTCACCTTGCTGTAGTGACCTTGACCTATAAAATCTTGTCCGGGCTATATCTAAGAAACTCTAAGGTGTAGGAGGTTGATGCTTGTTAGGGACATTGGTTGGGGGTTGTAGGTGTGAATCATCATGGTGTAGTCTTGATTTGACCTATGACCTAATCGTAGTGACCATGAGTTTGAAAATCTTGTCTGGGCTTTTTATTGAATTCAGTAAGGTGTAGAAGGTTGACACTTGGTAGGGACATTGGTTAGGAGTTTTAAGCGTGTGTCATGGTGTGACCTTTAACTTCGGCTCTGCCAAAGTATGTTCACCTACAAGATTTGAGACATGTTTCTCTTATGACAAATATATATAGATTGCTGCAACTGATTAGTTTATGTACTTTTGTATAATTGTGCTATTTCCATTTACAGCTAGACTCCAATTAATAAAATTTACAGCTTTGTAATCTTTAGTGGGTGGACGATTAGACCAACCTTCGATCAATCGTCGGTGTCATGGTACAATTGCGTTTGGTCACTGACAACTTCTAGAAATCGATTAAATCTCACCTTCTTTATGTATCTCAATATCCACATAATTTTTTTATATTTTAGGCAGTTTCCAGAACTTTCCTTCAATAAATTAACAGATTTCTCGCAAATTTTGAGTTTGTTTACAAACTACCGCCATATTTACCGGAAGTGGGTACTTTTGGTAGCTTCTATATGTCGGAAACACCGTTATTCTTACCGGATTGAAATACATTTTATCCCGGAAAGTGTTTCATGAGAATGGAGTAAAAAAGTCGACTATGGGTTGATCATCGGTCGGAAAAATGGACGAATAATCGACCAATAAAATTGAGGCGATTCCACTCACTAGTAATTTTTAGTTTACTGATTAATGCTATCATCTTTGAAATGTTTTGATTTAATACATTATCTATACATACATTTCCTTTCTTTTAGATGTGCTTAAACATTATTTGGAGCTTTATACAACTGACACTGCTATGAAAGTATCCAGATCTTTGTACTGTTTCACTACTTCTAATATTTCATGGTGTTGAAAACTATTTCCCCAGGCTGTGGGGTACAGGCATCTGTGATGCTATTTTTGTCACATTTATTCTGCATATTTTCACAGGCAAAACACTTGAAACAACTACTTACCGAAGAAATTTGTCTATTATCCGAAGCGATAAATTTTTTTTTTTTTCCACAGAAATAAATCCAAATGAGAATAAAATGCTGTGTATTTTATTTTATGGATCCATCATTTATTGGGTTAATATATCTTGCCTAACAGATTATTGCCATAGGTCTGGTGCATGCTGGTACCGCCAAACGTCAGAAAAATACATCATGAGTCTCTTACTTCCTCTTTTTTTTTTTTGCATTGGCACATTCCAGACACTTAATTCAGTGCAACTATTTTCTTGGATATTTGTGTTAATTCAAGTTTAGTTGTGTGCTAGTGTATATCAATTGTTTGATTAACAAACATGTCTTCATTGGGACAGAGGAAGGGGTTGTGTGACCATACAATGGCAGTGTTCGACACAAAAGAGGGCACGTTGTAGGGAGAAGGGCACAGGGTCATTTCGCTGTGTAGCCCACGTGTTCCTTGCTAACTCCTAGTCAAGTGCAGCAGTTGTCTGTCCCTGCATACAAAACTCATAAAGATAAGAAAAAGGAAGGCAGATTATATGAGATAAACAAGAGAAAGAGGATAAGTTGGTCGATCCAGCTTGAGTTATGGTTATTGGACCCACTGACAATATGTCAAACACTTCTCCAGTCAAGGCTACAAGTAAAACTTCTGAACAACCCTCAAGCAAAGATTTTGTGGAGTTTAGAGACCGGTTGTCTTCCCATTTCGCCAGGCTTGAAGCTGTCTTAGCCTTTGTTGGTGCTCTTCCCCCTTCTCGATTCCCCTCTTGAGTTCGTATTCTCCTGTCAGAGTCGGAATGTCTCATCTTCGCTCTAGTGAGATGGTCCTGCTGTTTCCGCGACTGTGGTACAGACTCTCTCTTCCTGGGCCGGTCCAGCTGACCACCCAAAAGAACCTCTAGCTTACACTCGGGCTGCATGAGAAGTGCTGCCAGGTTGGTTAGCCACATGCAGTGTTCTCATTAGGCCTTCCTGCCAGGTCCAGTTTTCTCACAAACCCCGGTTGCCAGCTCTGCTGTGTGTACAAGTCATACTTGGCAACCCTCTCACCAAACTTCTCAGGCTGGGATGTCAACCCTCAGGCCATGAGTGATCAAGGATATTCTTTGCCTCTGATAAATCTCTACCCTGACTGGGATTCAGAACTGGATGCTTTGTCACTCTCACTCAAATTGGGGTCCAGTTTCTTTTGAGGATTTGCAGGAAGTGCCTTCTGGTTCAGAAGCTGACCCAGCTCACTCCGAGTCTCTTCATTCTAAGGACCTAAGCTACAGAAAGGTTGTATGTGGCATTGGACTTGACCCCTCTTAGTAGACCAGGGAAATCAGTCAACAAGTGGTTGGGCGACGCTTCCCCATTCAGTGCCTTCGCAAAAATCTCTAAACCTCTGGTGGGTTTCTCTCCCCCCTCTCACCCTCTCTCAGGAGACCATGGGAGAAATGGGAGAAATCTTTGAAATAGTCGACATGGTTTGCAACCAGGCTGCAACCTTCAATAGGTGTTTGAACAAAATCCAGGATGAAGTCCAAGACAACCTGAGGCTTTTGTTTGATGAATTGTGTAAAGTCTTCCTAGAAGGCGGAGAAAGCTCTTTATGAGCTTAAAGACCTGACCCCCTTCTAGTAGAATGTCAACTTTGTGCTAGGTAAACCATACAGCATTTTTGTAGACTGCCAACATGACCCCTCTGTGCCAGGAATACCTCAAGCAGGGGGTTAAGCCGGAAACTTGGTGCTCTTTCAGGAGCAGCCCTCTTTACTACTCTGTCTTATTCCCCAATGTAGGCATCACAAGGGCCGAATAGGACATTACCACATCTGAGGCTGATGCCCCCCACCTCCCCCGTCAACCAGTTCAGGTTCCAGCAGGGGCAGACATAACAGTGGACGTTATCAGCCTTACCAAGTAAACTGGTCCAAGCACAAGGATGGAAAGAACATGTCACCACAGGCTCGGAACCAAATTTAGGATATACCCACATTGTACAGTTTTGGCAATAGGACCAACTTGACCAGACAGAAACAGAGATCAGGTGCTCCCAAGCATGGTGGTTATTCTTTCAGACTAAAGGGCAAAGAAAAAGGACAATAAAAGTTGCAGTTAGTTCAGTCTCCCACAGAACCTGTGGAGCTTACTGTCTGTTTTTCTCTTAGTGTTAATGATCAGTGTTCTGATAGTGTTAAGACTTCAGACTCGGACAAGACTGATACTTTGATGGAACATAACATTGTAAATTGCATGTGTGTTGTAATTCATGTTCTTATCTTACTGTGTTTTCTCAAGGGCATTCACAAAATAATTGAGTAAGCACTGCAATGAACAAGAACAGAATAAAGCCGGTAAATCATGCTTCTTTTGTAAATCACTTGTGTTTTGTTCCTCCTATAGAAACTGGCCGCAATGTTTTCCAAAATCTACCTGTTGGAGGACGTCTGAAGGATTTCTGGTAAATTTGGGCCTTAAAAGGTGCAAGCCCATGAGTAGTGTCCATGCTGAAAAACGGTTACAACCTTCCCTTCAAGGTCAAACCTCCCTTAACCAAAAACCCCTTTGTCAAAAGCAGATATGCCAATCCCCTCAGGAACAGCTACCTTCAGGAGGCACTGGATTCCCTTTCAGACAAAAAGATCATAGAACTGGTCAAGGTTTAATCCCCTCTGGCCTTTTACAACCTCCTCTTCTTGGTCCCCTAAGCCTAATAACAAGTGGTGTCCAATCCTAGACCTCCGCTCTCTGAACGGTTCCCAAAGTTCAAAACCTTCAATATGGAGACCCCAGAATCAATAAGGGTGTCGCTGCAAAAAGAAGAATGTGTCGCCTCCCCATATTTCAGTGGCTGTCCCTGATAAACCTCCTCACTGCCATAGAAAAACAGGTCCCATCAGGCAGTCTATATATGAGACCCACTCAGTGTAGTGTTGTAGTTGAATGCATATTTTAGAACCAGTCTCTGAAAGTACATTTGCTTTTTATAAAATAAGTTTTCAAACAAGTACATGAGCTTTAGCTCGTATCTAAATAAAAACCACAAGGAACTTTTTGAAGACTTTCGAGGCCAAAATGTGTGACATATCAATAGAATATCATAAAATACTGTGAAATATTTGTTGTAGTTCAATATTTTGGTAAACTTAAGTTAAAATAAAGAAATATGTGATGAAACCAGTTTTGGTGAGAAAAAAACGAAATGTAATCGGATCACTGTCTTTCGGTCGACAAATAAGTTTCTGGTTTACCGTCTTCAACACTAATTCAGTGGCACCTAAAAACAAACTGCCATGTGCCGGAGTCTCTAGAAAAGCAAATCCCAGTTCCAAACACGTTTCACAAACACCTAGACTGGTGGCTAAAGGAAGAAAATTTCTTGACAGGCCAGTCCCCTACATCCACTACAACAAGTTCGGCAAATCTTTACCAACACATCAGGTGTAGGTTGGAGTGCTCACTTAGGAGACTTCACAGCCAGGGGTCTGTGGTCCAATCCAGAGAACAAACTGCACATCAACTTTCTGGAATTGAAGGTTGTTCCACTTTGAACACCTTTGCAGGAGCCAGACTGTCTTTATAGCCGCGAACAATACCACTGTAGTTGCTTACTTAAACAAGGATGAGGGGGTAAAAAATCAGGCTCTCTTTGTGTCCTGCTTTGCAGACTTCAGTCCTGGTTCAACCTGAGGAACATGCCACATCCCGGGTCAGTTGAATGTGATTGAAGACAAAAATGTTTTCTCTTTACCAGGGGATCTTTGACCGGATCTGCAAAAATTGGCACACACTCCCAATCGATCTGCTTGCTACCAGGTGCAACAGGAAATTACCCCTGTGTGTCCCCAGTCCCGGAGGCCTGTGCCTGGGCAGTGGACTGTCCGAGTCTGTCATTGGAGGTCATAGTGATAGTCGCAGGATGGCCCAACATGTCATGGTTTTGGGATCTAGTGTGCCTGTCATTCCAGATATCTCTCGGACTGCCCAATTAGGCCAATTTTCTAACAGCCATTCAATGGGAGCCTACATAGAGACCTACTCAATCTGAATCTTCATGCTTGGCTTGTCGAGCCTCAACCATCAGAGTCCAGGGCTTCTCTGGTGAAGTGGCAGAATTGAGGCTCTTCAAAGACGCTCAGCCAGAGCAGTCTATGAAGCATGTAGTCCGTTTTTGTTTGATGGTGCCAGTCGCATCAGGTGGACTTTAATCCACTTTAAGTACCTTTTCAGAAGATGGTTACAGAACTGCCATTGCAGATAAGGTTGGCAATCGATTTATTAATATATGCAAGGATGAGAACCTTACTCAGCTACTGGACAGTTTCCACAGGGATAGGTCCAAAGGTCCCTCCTGGAACTTATCCCTAGTTCTTCACCAATTAACCAAGGCCCCTTCTCAGGAAGGCTGCCCTGTTAGCCCTAGCATCAGGAAAGCATAGAAGTGAAATCCATGCCTGGGTGAACATTCGCCATCGAGAGGATAGTTTCGCCTAGTTTCCACTTTAAGAACCAACTGGTTCGGGAGGGCCAGACAGTGTGGCTTCTGCAGTCATTCTAGCACTGGCCCCCAGTCTGGTGTGGTAACCGGTCAGACCCAGGACCTAATTACAGAGATTATTTCTGACTAAATCCTCTGAGTTCTATCTTGTCCCTTGAGTAATCTACCATCCTCCCGGTAGTTATTCTGACAATAGTCGGTTAGGTAACATGTATGAAAACAATAAAATAGGGTAAACAGATGGGGGAGTCCCACCATCCATATTGCCCTTTTACCTAACTGGGGGCTATATAAAGGTCTACCTTCTCAAACAAAAACAAAAACCTGGCGAATATGGGAGGTACCACCCCCTGGCGAGTAAAAGGGGAATTGGGAAACAGTCCGGCTGGAGGAGACTTAGGACGTCTTCTGGCATTTGGCAGGACCGGCTTGTGCCGAACCTATGGCAATAGTCTGTTAGGTGAGATATTAACTTATAAAAATTTGGTGTACTTTAAAATTTCTAAAGAGTGACAATTTTGCAAAAATTGGGTTATTCTTGCAAGATTTTGTGCTTTTGTTGAATTTTTATCCAGAAAAGGCCAACACATAAACCATTGATACCATCATTTCTTGTCTCCTACTTTACTAATACATGTGAGTGAGTAGGGTTTCATAGTGTTATTTAACACAACATTTGCTCTCCGATATATAAAATTTGGCCACCTTCCAAATTTTGGTTGAAATGTGCCAATTTCATTTTTTTACCCTGCAAATAGTCCTTGTTGGCTTAGTGGTTAATAAATATCACATTTACTTGCTTGGCTGTCACATCAGGAGTCATGGGTTCAAATTCCCAATTGGGGAAAATTAGTTCTGTCCTAGTATGATCCTAGATATTGATGGAGGTACATAAACTTGACTTTGCAAATAACTTGTCCAGTTTGGTGACTGTATTTCTCTGTAAACTTCATTCCAAAATATCTTGATTTAAAGCATGTCTCACATTTTTTCACACCTGTCTCACCTTTTAGAGGAGAGACTGTCTGCCTCACAGAATTTTTGCGAAATCAAACACTGCGACACTTAAATGACATTTCAATTGCTGATCTATAATTCTGGGACAACTTAACCCTATCACTGTCGACCACAGTTGACGGCAATTAGTATTCCCATGTACCATGCCTGTCAACCATGGTCGACAATTTTTTAAGTATCTGTTATTGTTCCTTCAGTCGTGCACTATACACATTTGCAGGTCTGTGACAACTATATCGCATGTGACATCCATTTTCCTTCTTCAGTGGCTATTAAAAGCTCTGGTTGTGAAAGGGTGAAGATATTAGAAACAAACCCACTTTTAAAAATTTCTAGAATCAATGAGGTATTACTGGCCTGTGTGAAGAATTTTCTCTATATAATGTCTTACAGAGCATGCTTCTTATTTGGTTCTTACAAAATCTCTGTAGTTTCAAAGGTGGGTCTTAATCTGGCCTATATGTAGATGCCGCAGATGTCTGCATTTTATTTAACTCGATTGGATGAATGGAGTTTCTGTTTCTCTCCAGGCAAGCCATCTTACAAAGCATGCCGCAGATGTCTGCATTAGGCGGAACTCCGTTCACGCCGGCGACTGTGAAACGAGGCGCACGACCGCAAGACTTCTTTGACACTCCAAGCATCAAGTTCAGTCAGGGTGAAAATGCTATCTTTGCTGCCACGCCCAGGATGAAGATGGACAGACATCTCAGCACCCCATCAACTGGTTCTAAAGACAAGAGGTGGGTTGTATATTTCTGAAACTTGTACAGCTGTATCAGTAGCCATAAAGACAAGAGGTGGGTTGTATATTTCTGAAACTTGTAGACTATATCAGTAGCCATAAAGACAAGAGGTGGGTTTTATATTTCTGAAACTTATACACTATATCAGTAGCCATAAAGACAAGAGATGGGTTTTTACCCCACAGCTAGGGCTGGCAGGAATGGTTGTCACCCATGGTGTCTGGTTGGGCACGTGGGAAAAAGTTTGTTCAGGCCGTATCTCAGAACCATAAGGTGTGGGAAGTTGAAATTTGGTAGGGACGTTAGTTAGCAGTTGTAGGTGCCTTTAATTTGACCTTTGACCTTGC
Organism: Sabellastarte sp. h YS-2021; assembly: GCA_964017235.1. Classification (NCBI taxonomy): domain Eukaryota; kingdom Metazoa; phylum Annelida; class Polychaeta; order Sabellida; family Sabellidae; genus Sabellastarte; species Sabellastarte sp. h YS-2021. Next base: position 185,592,242 of record OZ024928.1, on the reverse strand, counting down.
CATAGGGACATTGGTTAGGGTGAGAGGTAGATATGCAATGTCATAGTGTGACCTTGATTTGACCTTGCTGTAGTGACCTTGACGTTTAAAACCTTGTCCAGGCTATATCTCTGAAACTGTAAAGTGTAAGAAGTTGATACTTTGTAGGGACATTGGTAAGGGAGTGTTGGTGTGCAACATCATGGTGTAAGTTAATTAAGAGGCCCGTCAGGGACGCTTATTTGTTTTCACCGAAGTTCGACTGATCACCGCCGCCGCCAGATTATGGTCTCCCTTGAATAACTTCTTAGCCTTTCAAATTTTTCTTTCCTTGTTATCTTTCTTTAAAACTATAGGGGCGGGAAAAATTTTTTGGATAATTTGCGCAGACCTTAAGCTTAAATTAAGGTAACCTTAAGCATAACTCCAAAACACCCCATCATCGCGTTTCGGAAAAAACCACACACACCTGTGCTATAAAATTTATCACGTACATTCTAGACCAAATTTCCAAGGTCGGAAAGGATTTTCTTATCAATTGGACCATAGATGCCTGAATGGGAGGCGTTTCATTTTCGTAAAATTTTTAAAAAATGGGTACTTGGTCTGTGTCTCAAAAATGGTCAGGATTTCGGCGTTTTGTTGGAATAACTTATTCAGCTACTTTTTGATAATCTTTCACATGCTGAAGTTTTAGCCCTGTATCTGCAATCTTAAGGTCACCTTAATGACAAAAAAGAGGGTTTTAGCCCTCCAGTTCACTTAGTTTTTCACTTTTTTCAACCAAACTTGGCACATATATTAAGATTTGCCAAAGGAATATCCTGAGTTTATGGTGAGCTTAAACTGAAAATGTTAATGGACATATGCCTGCTTAAAATCATCAAATTGGAATAAAATCCTCTGGCTCCTTTCTTTTCCCATTTTTTTATATTGAAATTATCACTGGTATTAAACTAGATAAAAATAATACTTATGGTCACCTTAAACTCACAGTATGAATGGAGTTGTAGCTACCTTAAAGTGAAATAAGGGGGTTTTCAGCCTCGCAAGTATCTTATTGTTCGACTGACCTCAGTTAAACTTTGCACACCTATAAAGGATGGCAAACCATAGGGTTATCCTGACTTTAAGGTGACCCCCCCCCTAAAGTCATAACATTTGAATAAAGCCGTCTGGCTCCTTTCTTTTTCCATATCTAACATATATTGATTTTGAAGGGACATTCTCATATCATGGTCACCTTAAAGTCACAATATGAATAAAGTGAAAAAGGAAGTTTCAGCCTCCAGCTATCTTATTGTTCAACTGACCTGAGCTAAACTTTATGCACTTATAAAGAATGAGAAAAGGGACATTCTTATTTTATGGTCACGTTAAAGTCCCAATATCAATGAAGTTATGGCCACCTTGCAGTGAAATTATGGAGTTTTTATTCTCCAGCTATTGTATTGTTCAGCTGACCTCACTTTAATTGTGCACACTTATTAAAGATGAAAATAGAGACAAGTAACATACACAATGCAATAAAGTCCACAGTTTCTATTGCTTATGATGCATATGTTGACATCTTTTCTGGGTGACTTCTTTTTCATCAGGGCCACTTCGTTTTTGTCAGCAAAAACATTCTTCTAGTTTGACTTTGAACTTGCTGAGTGACCTTGACCATTAAAATTCAGACTATATCTCGGAATCGTTAAGGTGTAAAAGGTTGGCGTTTCATATGGAGATTAGTTAGGGGTTTGATTATGTACTGTTATGACCTTTGACCTTCACCATAGTGATCTTAAACTTAACTAGAACGAAAGGGGTTTCGGTCTTCTAGCGCGAACTGGAAAGCCATCAAAGACACAACTAGTACACCGAAGTGGTCACCCATCCCAGTACTAATGTAGCTCATTGCCGCTAAACTTCATTGAACAGACAGATACTCCTCACACTGCGCCACAGTTCATGAAAGTCTGGAGACAAAAAAAAAAGTGATTCCTAGAACTGCGAGCCTCGTAGAGCTTGCACTTAAAAATCTTGTCTGGGCTATATATTTGAAACCATAAGGTGTAGCAAGTTGATATTTTTTAGGAATATTGGTTAGAAGGTGTAGGTGAGCAGCGATCTTGATTTAAAAATATTGTAGTGAACTTAACCTTTAAAATCTTATTGGACCATTTCTCAAAAACTATAATAAGAAAGTTGTAGAAAGGTGTAGAAAGTTGATTGTTTGATGGGTCCATTGGGTGGGGGTCCAGGTATGATAAGTCTGGTGTGATTTTTAACCTTGCCTCTACCAAAGTGTATTCACCTGCCATAATTGAGACATATTTTTCTCATGACAGAGATATATACATTATTTTCTCTACTAATATTATTTGGACCTTTACATAACTGACTTTGTTTGCTGTGAAAGTCTTCTGATCTTTGCACTGTTTCATTTATTCTGTATCTCATGGCATCAGAAACTATTTCCCGGGGCTGTGGGTACGGCCATCTCCAACGCTATTTTATTTGTTTGTGCATGTATATATGTTACAGTCAATCTGTGACTGAAAATAAGGTCGTCATTACACGTAATGGCTGAATTGTGATAAAATTTTATGATTGGATAATTGTTGAAGAGACAGGTTATTAATTGCTTAACTACTCATTCACTAGAATCTTGATAAAAGCGCTCTAAACACCTTTCTACATTAAAAGGCTGATGAGAATCATTTTGTAGTAATTCAGTACATTTACTAATTGAAATCACAGTACTTTTACCTGTCGTAATTGCAAATATATAAAATAAACAGACAAGTGTGGGATTTTCTGCATTTGCCTAGGTGATCATAAAACTGGCCATTCAGAGGTGAGCAGAGATGAACTATGGTACACGGGGGAAAAAAAAACAAAACATTTTTTATGTTTTTGTTTGATTTGTTTTTGTTGTATTTGTTGAATTGGTATTATTTTACTTGATTTAATTTCACAGTTATTGGGATATTTGGTTGGATCTTTGCAAACTTAAAAATTTACTTTGTATTCTGTTCTACAGGAAGTCGCCGGGTAAGTCTGGCTGTTTCTCGCCCAAGACTCCCCGTAATGGAGTCCGGAGGACGATGCGAGGTTTTCTCAAGAGACTGAGTGGAGGCAAGGAGAGCCAGGTGGGTTGTTTGCATGTCAAGATAGTGAGTCTGGTGAGTGCTTCATATGTGAAGTTAGATTGTCAGGTGGGTGGTTTGTGTGTGAAGTTAGATAGCCAGGTGGGTGGTTTGTGTGTGAAGTTAGATAGCCAGGTGGGTGGTTTGTGTGTGAAGTTAGATAGCCAGGTGGGTGGTTTGTGTGTGAAGTTAGATAGCCAGGTGGGTGGTTTGTGTGTGAAGTTAGATGATCAGGTGGGTGGTTTGTGTGTGAAGTTAAATGGCCAGGTGGGTGGTTCGGGTGTGAAATTAGCCAGGTGGGTGCTTTGTGTGTGAAGTTACAGAGCCAGGTGGGTGGTTTGTGTGTGAAGTTAGATGGCCAGGTGGGTGGTTCAGGTGTGAAATTAGTCAGGTGGGTGGTTCTTGTGTGAAGTTACAGAGCCAGGTGGGTGGTTTGTGTGTGAAGTTAGATGGCCAGGTGGGTGGTTCAGGTGTGAAATTAGTCAGGTGGGTGGTTCTTGTGTGAAGTTACAGAGCCAGGTGGGTGGTTTGTGTGTGAAGTTAGATGGCCAGGTGGGTGGTTCAGGTGTGAAGATAGTGAGCCAAGTGGAATATGTGCATGTTGAGAATCTAAAAAAAAATAAAAATAATAATAATAAAATTACCAGTAAGAGACAACTTTATTATTACAAGTTGCTGCTGTATATTTATAGAAGATGATCCGACATTGTCTTGAAATTTCTACAATACTTCACAATTAAGTGGCCCTGTAAAATAACAAAAGTGATTTCTGTCTGATTTAAATTTGGTTCCATTTACTCCAATACAATATTATCTGTTTTCTGACAATTCCGTGGAATGTCTGAATCAATGTGACGGCTTGGTGGAAATTGTCAACCCTGGATGCATTATTGTTTGTTCAGCTGAATGAACATGATGCGTCCAGTGGACTATATCTCTTTTCCTTCATTATTTTTATTCCATCATTGTACCTTATTTTACAACACAATATAATTTTCTCCTTTTCCTTCAGCTGATGAAGTGTTTCTCTCTTTAGTAAACTGTATATCTTTGCCAAACATACCCTTCTTTGAAAGTTGTTGTTTTAAATCGGTCTAATCTTTTTTGTTTCAGCTGATGGAGCGTTCTGCCTCCAGTGGTGAATGTCCATCTGCACTCATTGACCCCAACTCTGTGCGTAAAAAGAGCCTGTTCCGTAAGCACCGGAAGACGCCGAGCTCTCCTGCCCGCCTTATCACCCCCAGCGGTGGGAAGGGGAGCCCCACAGACAGTCATATGCCCCTTTTACAGCTTGATGCCAGTCCCGGGGGGCAAGAAGTACCACCAACACGCCCCTCTACACATGAGAGAAGGTACTCTGCAGATGGAACCCCAGTAGGAGGAGCTAATTTAAAGCGAGGGAGACCGAATACCCTTCGTACTGGCTTGCCATCACCGAGCCACCGCAGATCCTTGGACAGACAGCAACAATGTAATAATGATAGAGAGGAGGAGGATGAGAAGTACTGCTTTGTGGCATTGGACAAGTATGGGTCTCCACAAGCACCATCTGCAGTAGAATATGTTGCCAGCACAGTGGACACGAGTCCGATTCTCAAAGAAGCGGGAGAAGTAGGTGGTTGCATGTCTGGACTGGAGGAGACAGAGCTGGAGGCCTCACACATGATGCGGCAGACTTCTGCCACTAGCATGGTGAGTCTGAATGTACAGGAGTCGGACCATGATCGTGCATTTATACACGAGTCCATGCTCAGTCTGGACGAGGAAAATGATGAGAGTAGTAGTGGGGAGGACGAAAGCCCAGTGTTCAAAATGCCAGAGATTAAATCCCCGTGCAATGACAGTGCCTTGCGGAATCGGATCATTCAGAAACAAGGCGCGGAGGGACTGAGTACCCGGCAAGAGGGGACTGCCCAAGGGGCGAGTCCTGGAAAACCCCACACCCACAGTGTTGAGAGCCTGGACAGTGCAATAGACTGTGAGGGGACAGCGGGTCTAAAGAAGTGTCCTAGTCTACAAAGTGTGGAGAGCTTTGATAGTGGACTTTCAGTCAGTGACCCAAGTAACCCCAAGGTCAGCAGCTCACTCAGTCTGTGCCAGGCTAAGCAAAGTGTGAGTAGCGTAGAGAGTGTGAGTAGTGTTTGTCACAGGAAGAAAGGTGCAGTGGTGGAAGGTTTGAGCAACGCAATTCATAGGACCAAAAGTACAGAGGTGGAGGCCATAAGTGATGGAAGCAAAAATAGCAGTGAGATACAGGACTCAAACCGTTCAGATAATGGGAAGACATTAACAGAGGAAGAGGACATGTCTCCAGGGAATACTTCTGTGGTATTACAAAGACGTCCATCCATACGCTCCCACTCTGGTGAGAACAAACTACGCATCTCAAAAAACACCCACCAACTGCTCGCACGGGCTGGCAAGATGGCCCCGGAAAACGAAGTGGTCACAGAGGATAGATTGGAGTCATTATCAGGGGAGACCATCGCAGAGAAATGTGAGGATGGAGATTCAGAGACAAGTATGGAAGTGGACAGTCAGAGTGTTGAAGATGCTGTAGAGGAGATTTGTGCCCGCAAAGCCTCACCGCTACGCTTCCCCAACTCAGTGAGTCGGAGACGCGGGTCCCCTGTCAGAGTACCCACCGTTTTTGCTAAGGGAGACCGGGAGGCCTCAAGGTACAAAGAGCTCGCCAAAAATGCTCTGCGGATGTCACCTAGACCAAAGAAACCCTTCCTGCCTCTAAGTACAAACCTAGTGAATGCAGCCAGTGTGCTGCAAGCCAAGTCGCAGATGGACACAAACGCGGGTCACACGCCCTGTAGACTGCTCACAGATACCAGTCTACAGGTACAGGATTCCACCCCACGCAGTGCCAAGTCCCACACACCCATAATCAAAGGTGGACTCTTCTCACACAGACACCTAGACCAGTTCAGAGACAGAGGAGCAGTCGGCACACAGCCTACAGGGGTACGCTCGCCTGTCAAACCCATCAAAAGACTACAGGCCGGTGCCACTAAGTCCCCCAAAAAACTTGTCACCCCAAGACCCCTGACTGAGTGGTCAATGTGAGAGAGTTGCAGGGAGATAGGGGAGAGAGGTCTTATGAATGTGATATTTATTTAAAGCTTTCAAAACTTGTAGGTATGCATGTGGTATGTGTACATTGTTATATTATAGATATATACAGATATACATGGGACTCATAGTTTACAAATATATCCAAAGTGCTGAGTAGTTTGGGAGTAATTGAAATAGTCAAGTAAACTTGACAGTATTTATGCTCACAAAATTTGTGGTAGACATATCAGGTCTTCAGAGTTATGAAGTGCTGTTAAAGATATACGATACACCAGAAGTTGCATTTAGCTTGTGTAGTTTAAGTGGACATTGTATTTAATGTGTTCAAAATGATCTAAAGATGCTGGAGGTTGTTGTAAGCTCCTGCTTTGATCTCACAAGTTCTCACTCTTTCCTCTATTTAGGCAGTAATCTTGCACCATGTTTACTTCTCTGCTTCCCTTGGATGGCAATACCTTGTTTTATGTATCCATCACTAGTGTCTAGTCAGTTGCATATGATGTAAATTGTTTTCATTGCTTTATCTCATCAATGCTCATATCTATAGATTGTACCCATTCAAAGACGACATTTTCCATTTAGTTTAAAAGTATATCGCTCGGTTAACATTTTCTCTGCAATTTGGTGAATTATTATTTTAAAATATTGTATTGAAGTTACAGGAGAACAGCTTTTGGCTCACATTGAAATCTGAATAGGTTGTAAACTGTTAATAAATAAATAAATAATAAATATCCTAATATCCTGGAGGAGAAAGTAAATATCTTAATGCATGACTTGACTGGTGTCGCACTAATAAGATGCACTCAGAGAGGGCAGAACGCTCGACTTGATGTGATCCAACTTGCGAGTGTTGTAAAGTATTTTTGCCCATCTATTGTCGTTTGACCAATATTTCTGGAAAGAAATAATGAATGAAGTGATGTAATTACACATTGCTTACGTCACAAGATCCTTCAATTCTGATTGGACAAATATTTGTAAAGAAGAAATCCTGTTGTGATATTGATTAATGTACATGACAAACAACAGATTTCTCTGTATATTCCAATTGAAAATAAGAAAAACTGTCTCCTGACTTTAATGTTCACTCAAATTCACCAAATTTGGAGTAATCTGTGTACCCCATGAAGGATCTGCCCACAAAATGTTAACTCGATTCGTGTGTTAGTTTTCCAGTTATAAGGGGAAAAACGTGCACAGACAGAATGTGAGACAGACAATAACCCTCTCCTGTCATTGAGTGTTAACAATGCCCTCTTTACCTTCACTTACAGCAAACACGGGGGGGCCACGGTGGCAGAGTGGTAACACTCTCGCCTCCCACCTCTGAGGCCGGGCTTCGATCCCCAGCACGGCCTCAAGTGGGAAAGCTGGTAGTTGCTTGCCGTTGGTCGGCAGTTTACAGTACAGAACCCTAACGAACTGTATGTACTGGTTTCCTCTGCCCTTCCAACTACCCGTCGTGATATGACCTGTACAGTGTTGAAAGCGACGTAAAACCCCAAATAAATAAATACAGCAAACACGGATTCTGTGAGCTGTTCACATTTATTTGATGTGCTTGAACTTCCAACCTCCAGGCAGTGGATGCGTTGCTGTCCAATGAGGAGTTGAGTTCATGTTTGGAGAATAAGTCTGACAGTAACGATACGGTCACTGTTTTTTGGCAGTCACAACCCCACCCCATACTGCATCATTAAAGCCTTTCTTGCAGAATACTACATTGCACCAATTGCTACTTGTGTAGTTAATTACTCCTTATTACTGCATATAGACCTGCCTTGTCTCAATGCTCGAGAATCTTAAATCCATGATTACTTGAGTGACAGCTGCAACGTTTACTCAAAAGTCATTTCATGATGGTATTCTGATATCTCTTCCAGTTTGCTGTCATTTTAAAGTTAAGTGGTTATTTTTTGTGCAGATTTTGTAACACAAATGTAGCTTTGTAACTTGTGTTAAAGCCTTGTGGACAATTTCATGAATATCCTTCCTCAAATTGACCCTCTTTACTGTTTGCATGGTAAGGTCAGTCTTTCCTGTAAACAGAGTTCCCATCATAATGACGGTCCTTTTGTACTGGTGTGTGGCTTAAAACAGCTTAGTACTACCAGAAAATATTGTAAATATGTAATGGTATAAACTATAAAATCTACTATTATAATCAGAAAGTACCAAGTGAAAGGTGTTTGAGCTGTACATTAGCACCATTAATTGAGGTCTCAACCAGCAGAAAATAAAGTTTCTCCCCATTTTTTACCCCGCAGCCCTTAAGGTCTCTCGGGGTATTGTTTTCACCCATGGTGTCCAAATGGGCAGGCGGGCGGCGGGAAAAAGTTTGTCTGGGCTGTATCTCAAAAACCGTAAGGCATAGGATGTTGATACTTGGTAGGGACATTGGTTAAGGGGTGTAGGTGTGCAACGTCATGGTGTGACCTTGATTTGACCTTCCTGTAGTGACCTTGAGTTTTATAATCTTGTCCTGGCTATTTCTTGGATTCCATAAGGTGTAGAAGGTTGACAGTGGTAGGGACATTGGTTAGGGGGTGTAGGTGTGCATCATGGTGTGACTTTTAATTTTGACTCTGCCAAAGTGTGTTCACCTCCCATATTTGAAACATCTTTCTCTTATGACAAAGGTATATGGATTGCTGCAACTGATTATTGTCTGCACTTTTACATAATTGTGCTTTTTTCATTGACAGCTATTCTCCAATTAATAAATTTTACAGCTTCATATTTTTTAGTTTACTGATTAATGCTGTCATTTCGCTATTGAATTGTCTTGTTTTAGTACTTTATCATTACATACATTTTCTTTCTCTTAGATGTTATTTTCTCTACTTGAACATTATTTGGACCTTTTTATAAGTGACACTGATCTGAAAGTATTCCGAGTATTCCGGTCTTTGTACTGTTTCACTACTTCTATATCATGGTGATGAAAACTATTTCCCCAGGCTGTGGGGTAAGGGTTTTTGTTCAGTAGTGAACCCTGCCGCTAGCAGTCATACATCTATGCGAAAAAAAAAACCACTAATGGCAGCAAGGGAGTTGGTTTATCTAAAATATTAGAAAGAAAGCAATTCAAAATCTTTGGTTCAGTTTTATCCAAACACTGTATAGGATGTGTATATTATCAGAATATTTGCCCGCCTTTCTATTGTCTCTAGCCAGTGTCTAGATTCCACTATACTCACAACAAACAGATGTAATTGCATGAAATATTATAATGATAATGCAAGAATATAGCCTGATAGTTGTCACAAATGGTGGGATATGTGGTGAAATTCAGGCATTTTAATAAAAATTTAATAAACACAAGTTCTTTGAAATACTTGCTGGTGTGAATCAATTTTCTGAATTCTTTTCATTTCTTGGAAATTTCGGCAACATTGAGCTTCATTGACAATCGTTTAAATGGCTGGGGTTGATTGAAAATTTTTAATCAATATTATTGAATTTTTTTATCCAGTCAAGTCACTATTAGGAACATTTCCTTAGAGGAAACTGTCATATTTCTATGGGCCAACATGGTGGCCACCCTTTCACCCAAAACTTTTGTCCTCTGTTAGTAAATTGGTTCAGAAATCATAAGGTGTAGGTAGGTTGCTGTTAGTTCACATTGAAAGAGTGAGAATACAGGAGAACTGGTGTGTTGGGAGTATTTCCATGAGCTTTATGTACAGAATTACTGTGTGTGATCGACTTTATATTATGTGCTGTTTTTAGCTGAAATGTTGGCATCCAATTTCCTACTGTGTATTCACCTCTTATTCACTATTCTACTACTTGTTTTAAAGTAATCAATTATTTGGACTTCAAAGTGACAAATAACTACCCTTTTTTACATGAAATTTGGCATGTTGGATTCCGAGTACTTTGCAAAGACAAATGGTCGACTCTTATCTGTGTCATTAAAAAGTTCTGTAAAATGTAATAGTACAAGAATACTGGAATACTAAAATATCATCACACTTCCTATTGTTGTGCATCACTCTGATCTTTGTTTTACATGTGTTGAACTAATTTTTGCCACAATCTGTGAAGTTGATGTGTCAACATAAATCCTGTTAATTTTGTCTGGTTTGTGCTAAGAAATCTGGTAGAAACAGGTATCTTAATAAAATTGACCAAAATGTTGTAATATTTAGGCTTTGTAGATCTTATAACCCTCAAAATCAAAGATTTTACTTGAGATTGCTATATTTTGAATATGGTTGGTAGGCCCTTTGTCTCAGTGTCAAGAGCATTTTACACAAATGCTGTGACGAGAGTTTAAACCACACTTCACTCGTTAATGCATATAATGGAAAGAAGAGTTAAAATATTAGAAACATACCCAAAATCTGAAGGAATTTTAAGCTTTTATTCCCATATTTTCATCCATTTACAGACTTTTATAGCAATATGTTGAGCAGAACTGCCATGTTTTGGTTGTGACACTTTATAACCTAAATTGTACTTGACACCACATAAAATGGAAGAAAAAATTAACATGTTGGACAGAAACCAGACATCTAAAGATCTTACACACTTTTATCCCAAGGATCAGTACGGTGTTGCATTGGCGGGCTCCCGATGTACACATTTTTTATGCCGACCCATCTCTTAGTTTGTATTGATCCAAAAATTACACTTACTACTTATTTATTGTTTGCTTTGAAATTGGAATTAAAGGCTACCATAAATAAATATGAGAAAATGCTCGTGCACAATAATAGGAAGTCCCCTTTTTGTTCAAACTTTGCACGGTCTTCGCTGAGGTGCATTGATAGTTTATGATACTTAAGCAAAGTGAAACATGTGAGATCAATTTGTTGCTCAATATGGCATTTTCTGTTAGGTGCATGGTAACTGGTGGTTCAAGGATAAATACTTAGTCCTGAAAATAATACTTATTGTATTTCTGTACAGGCATAGAATATATTTAACTTTTAATACGTATATAAGTGAATAAATTATAAGTGATATAAAACATATTGCATGGGTCCTTTACATTGTGCTGTGTGAAGCTAGTTAATGTTTCATAGTGAACAAAGAATGCCAGGTGTGGAATCTGAATCATGTTTTAAATACACAAGGTCCTCGGAGACTTTGTGAGGTTTTGTTATTTCATTGAGTTTTACATTTGCACAGATGACTGGCATGATTTACACAATAAAGAATGAACCACAAAGTGTGGGACATAAAAACCTCAGATTGTTTTGATTAGTGTTTGCAGTAGTACCCCTGTTCTGCTGTTAAATGGCCCATCCAGGAGTTAGGGATGGGTCGGTAGGCCCAGTATAGAGACCATGAAATACCGTGATGAGATTTTACGACTGCCACTTCTCTTGTCAGCATATAAAATGGATGGAAGAGATAAAATATTAGAAACATACCCAAAATCAGAAGAAATTACAAGCTTTTATCCCCAATTTTCATGCATTTGCAGACTTTATACAGAACTAGTGATTACGTTGAGCAGAACTTCCATGTTTTGGTTACGACACTTTATAAACTCAATAATTGAAGGAAAACTTAAAATATTGGGAACAAACAAGAACTCTGAAGAAATTATAAGCTTTTATTACGCTACAATAGCTTACCATGTGGGACTGAATGCTTTCTCGGGAGGCTGCAGGCATCCGGCTAACGTCCAAGAAAAATAGACATTTAGTATTGACCGGATCCCCGTGCTGACAGTGTACCATAACAGTGCAATCTCACGTCTAACCCTTCTCTTGTTGGCCGCGTGATTAGCAAGCATTTAAAATAAGCTAACAATATTTCACTGTTTTCTCAGAATATACGTATTGTTGGATGTTATTATTCAGCCATTTGTTTATTTTTATTGCATAGATTATTCTGACAAAATTTCAGAAGTGGAGGATAAGTATTCTTTATTTCTTGTTTTGTGAGTTTTGCTGCTTTTCGACTCAGATTTTATTGCAGTAAAAATGCCCACCAAACGAGTGCAAAGCCCAGATCATCCAGGTGCAGGCATTTTTGTTTCCTTTTTGATGCACAAAATTACTGCCCTACATGCAGGGAATCTGGCAAAGGGGATGACCGCTGCATCACAAATTCATTTCCATGCAATATCTGTGCTAATTTCTCTGAAGAACAACAAATTAAAATCAAGCACAGACGGAGGTGTGTAAGGAAACAAAAGGCATCGGATCCCTGCAATACTAGTAAAGATGATGATCTGGACTTATTGGGGGATGACGTTTTCTGGCTCTCAAGCAGACGTTGAGGGTGCTGCTGATAATTTATTTTCTCCTCCTCCACGTCCCCAACCCCTATGTTTGGAATCCTTGTCTTTGAAGACTCCTCAAACTGTCCCACCAACCCAAGGTACTACCTTGCAGAATAAAATAGATAGTAGACTAGAAAAATCCCTGGGTAATCAATTTAACATCCAACTCCAGCAACAAATGGTGGTTTTTCAAGCGTCCATGCTGGAGGCTATGAAGTCTCTCAAAATGCAGTCAATGAAAAAAGCCTCCGAGGCAGAGGTAGATGAGACCTCTGCCTCTTTATCAAAAGCTGGACCAAGTAAACAACCAGACCCGTCCACTCGGACTTCAGATCCAACTACTTGGGCATCTGACCACTCGGATGCTCAGCCCATGGACACGGGCGTATATGGTCCTCCACTTCCACCAAAGTTCACTCAAAGTGTCCAGTCCGACCCTGCTTCCAAGCACGTGGATCTTCAATCCGACCACCACTCGGTGCAACCTAAAAGGGTGTGTTCCAAAGCTAAGAAGCACTCGGACAAGAAAAAACACAAGGTTCGGGCAAAGTACTATTCTTAGTCATCTTCTTCAGAGGAAGATCAGTCCTTTGTCCCTATCAAAAAGTCTACTAAACCTCAACAGGCTCCTGAGCCTGAAAATCTACAGGATAGCACAGATCCAGTCTTCTACAGGGAGGTAGATATGTCTGACCTCCCTTCACAATATGCAGAGGAAGTGGAAACTTTTAGGCAGATTCTTGATCTCCCTGACCCCAGGGAAACTTTGCCTAGATCCTCTAGCACTGTGCTAGGCCTGGACGACGAGAAAGGCCAAGAGGCCCTTCAGCTATGCCCCCTTTAAATCCCATTCTCAAAGACGCCTTTGAGAAGTTTGAACAGGATTTCTTGGCCTCTAATTTACCTGAGGGTAAATATATCAAACCCCCTGCTTCAACAGCCAAATACTACAAGGTGGGACAACCTTGTTTTGAAGACAAACTTCAGGAGCTCAATACAGATTTTGCCAAGATCTGTATTTCTCCTAAGCCCTCTGGGGCTCCTATGGGCAAGGTTCCCCTACAAGTTCTCAAGGAACTTGAACACCAAGCTAGGCAGAATCTCTCTACCATCAATTTCACAGCTACTTTCACAAAGACTGCCTCTTCTTGTAACATAGTTATTGAGAAGTGTCAGCACAGTATCAAGGCTACCTTTAAGAGGGTTAAAAGCCAGATCCAGAAGGGTGCCAATCCTGAAAGAGCTGCCAGGCGTGGCTATGAACACGCCTGTGACTATTTTGAGATTATAAATAAAAGAATTCTTATTCAACAGAGAGCCTTAGCCTGCCTCAGCAAATCTGTAGCCCATATACTCTGGAGAGAGCTGTATACCATGAGCAACACTGGCCTGCTAAGACGCAAGGCCGAGATGACCCTCCTTCAACCACATCTAGGGGACGTCAAGAACTGAGGAACTCGCCTTTTTGGCCTACTCCTCTGTTCAGGTCACAGTCGAGGATGGAGAAGACTTCCTCCTTAAAAAAGGCACCCCTAAAGATTCACAGGGTTTTGGACCCTATCAAAACAAGCCCTTTCGTGGTCCCCACCACAATAAGAAAAGAGGCTCCTACGGGAAACGCCCCTATGGGGGCAATTCCTCCCAAAGCAGTAATCAATCGTTTTCCTCAGGTGGGGGGAAATCAAACAACAGGCTTCAGAGGTCGTTTTCGACCCCATTCAAGGGGACGAGGGCGTGGAAACCCCCTCTCCTTAATGACTCCTTACAAGCCTCCCTCAGTCCACCAGTAGGAGGTCGCCTCCGTTCTTTCAGAAGAGACTGGCTAGCAAACAAATGTTCAGGCAACGTGTTAAACATTATCACCAATGGTTATGTTCTTCCATTCATCTCAAGACCAAATTTAGTCAGAGCTCTACTGATTTGATCAGGTTACAAGGCCCTTCAAAAAGACCAAGCTCTGGCCTCTTGTATCCAGTCTCTTCTGACAAAGAATGCAATAGAAAGGGTGGAAAATGTAAAATCTCTTGGGTTTTACAGTCGCCTGTTTCTAGTACCCAAGCCTCACCAAAGGTGGAGGCCAGTAATAGACCTAAGCAGGCTCAACACCTTCCTACTTGTAGAAAAGTTCAAAATGGAAACACCATAGTCCATCAGGACCTCTCTGATTCCAGGGGAATGGGCGTCGTCAATAGACCTATCAGACGCCAACCTTCACATCCCCATCCACCCAAACTCAAGGAAGTACCTAAGGTTTTGCCACAAGTCGCAGGTGTTCCAGTTCACCTCCCTTCCCTTCGGGCTAGCCACGGCCCCTCAGGTCTTTACAACTCTTTACAGATGCCTCAAACGAAGGCTGGGGCACTCACTTAGAGCAAACCTTTACAAAGGGTCTGTGGTCAGACAGGGAAAAAAGGCTACACATAAATGTTCTAGAGCTGAAGGCGGTTTCTCTGGCCCTTCAAAGGTTCAAGGACCTGTGTCAAAACCAAACAGTGTTGGTTGCTACAGACAACTCAACAGTAGTAGCCTACATAAACAAACAAACAAGGAGGAACTCACTCGGCGGACATATGCGCTCTCCTGTGGAAGATCATGACCTGGTGCCATCATTACCAGATAACCTTAAAAGCCAGACACATTCCAGGGTGTCTGACTGTGATGGCCGACCTTCTGTCCAGGTTGAACCAAGTCCAGTCAACAGAATGGTCACTGCATCCACAGGTGTTCAGTCAGATCTGTCACAAGTGGTTCACTCCTCATGTAGATCTATTTGCCACTTGTCTGAACCACAAATTTCCACTGTATGTTTCCCCAGTCCCAGACTGCTTATGCTTACCCTCCCACGGCTCTCCTTCACAGGGTGATCCAAAAAATCAGGCAATCCAGTTGCCTGATTATTGTAATAGCCCCAAGCTGACCAGAGATGCCCTGGTTTTGGGACCTAGTGCAGCTCTCAGCAGAGATCCCACTTCAACTACCAGTGTCAACAACTCTTCTCAAACAGTCCCATAACTATGTGTTTCACAGCAATCCACAACATCTCAACCTCCACGCCTGGTGTCTAGGAGTGAACAGCTCCAAGAACAAGGCTTCTCTGTGGAGGTGCAGAGAGAATTGCTGCCCCTCAGAGGTCATCAACTAGGACCATCTATAAGTCAAAGTGGGCCCTATTTGAGAAATGGTTGAGAGAAAATTTGGTGGATTTCTCCACTCCCTCTGTAAAGCAAGTCTCAGACCTCTTTATGTACCTGAACCAAGATCTAAACAGGGGCCCTTCGACCATTGATGGTTATAGGATGGCCATTGTTGATACCTTGGGCCCAACAGGGCTCCGTATCTCCCAAAGTTCAGACCTTACCAGGTTACTCTCCAGTTTTCACAGGGATCGTCCCAAAAGTTCTAGGAATCTTCCTAAGTGGAACCTTTCTGTTGTACTCACTGAGCTCACAAAAGTACCCTTTGAGCCCATGAAAAACACAGACCTCAAACATATTTTTATCTGAAGGCTGACTGCTTATGTATGAGTTCATAAAACAGTAATTTTGTTTGTCGTGGAATATTTTGTCATGGAAGTCTTCCTTAGATACGCCATTTGTGTATTTTATATATATCCTAGACTTCCCAACACAACTGTTTGGCAGTCAACAAAATATGTGATAGATATGGCTCTCTTACTGCACTTGTGATGCCTATGGTGCCCTTACTTTTCCCTTGTTTTATATTGGGCCACTATCACATGGAGATTTATGTCCCATTGTGACAGCCTCACATGTTTGATTTGAACTGTTTGTCCCAACACACACAAACAGCATGTAAATCAACTGTTGTGTGTATATAACATTATTATATATAACATGCCCTGATATCACACTAATTGTCAGGCTGGGAAGTGGGAACTCATAAATTCAAATTAAAAATGCACATGTACTAATATGCACCTATGATAATATACCAATTATTCAGACTATAATAACCATAATTGGTTAATTTTTCGTCTTTTATAATGAGAATTAGCCTCATTTTAAACTAATCCCTCTGAGCTTCTAATTAGAGGCTCAATCCGCCAGCTAAGAGTCATAAAATGGAGGCTCTGGGCGCCTAGCATTTTTGTACCTCAGGACAAAAGGGGATTTGTTTCTCCGCCTCTGGTGAGAAAAGTAATTGAGCTTTTCGAAATATTGACACACACTGCTGTTAATATAAGGCAGTTTTGACAATGGTGTGGTGTATATTGTCTAGTTCAATTGCATTTTAATTCTGTTTACATTACAGGCATTACCCTAGACTAGACAATTATCTCCTTACACTGCCAAGTTACAGCTGGTACATCACAGGTTTTGTTCCAAAACTCTGTACTCTGGTGGACACAATCGCCTGTTAATTGCAAGTAACTTGACTGGTGAAATGTTCATTACTGGAGTCATGGGCTGAGTTAACTACATATAGGTTAACTTTAAATATTCCATGACAAACAAAGTTATTGTTTTATGAACTCATACATAAACATCCAGCCTTCAGATAAAAATATGACAAGCCAAAATTCCTGAAAATTATCGGAATTTTATTATAAAACAAGTAATTTTATTGCATTAATACATCCTATCCAATGGACAATTGCTTTACCGGTCGGTGCGACCGGTCCTGCCAAACGCCAGAAAAAGACGTCCTGTATATAATACCGGCGGGACCCGTCAGGAGTGTGCATTCGCTAGGTGGCGCATCATACTTGCTTCCTGTCTAGACAGAGTGACGTCAGTTCATCTTTTTCGTTTGGCGCGTGTAGTGTGCAGACGCGTTTTTGAAGTGATCTCGAAGTTTGAAGAAGATGGATTTTTCTACGAATTTAAAGCTTATTTTCGTCTGAAATATAAATATTGTGTTACTTACGTATCATGGCCTCTCCAGGACTTAAACGAGGCAGTATCCAGCATTTTATGGCCGGTTTTGAAGATTTTCCTTGTGCTTGTCGTCGAGACAAAGTCGTGGGTGAGAGGTCATGTGTCGTCCCTGCAGCATTCCTTCTTCTGTTCAGAAGTCTTTGTTTACCACGATTCTCCCTCCATTTAATTCTACATTGTCAAGTAACACTGCGTGTATGTCAACGAGAAGAAATTAGAAGGAAAGAAGAATGCATCGTGTGATGTCATCACTTCCAGCTTATGCTGGTCATGTGACACAGACCTGGTCACGTGATATGCATTCAACTATGGAGGTCACGTGATACGCATTCAACTATGGAGGAATTGTGTTTTCAACAGAAGTTCAGCAGAAGAAGACGACCATTTATTACTCAACAGCCATTTTTAACTGGCAAGAAGAAATCCAGCATCTCGTTTGTTGATGTGAAGAAATTAGATGACATTTGGTCACAGCAACCTGCTGTTTTTGAAGTGCCGGTCATGTGACTTCACAGATCTAGCAGCAAGGCTAGCAGAAGAAATTGTGGCTCCACAGATCCTCAAGTGTGACCGGTTCAGCTAGCAAGAAGAAGATGACCGGGTCTAGACCCCTTGTGCTGAATTTTACCGGTACCAGCTCTGCTCAGACTACCGGTGGGGTCTCCAGCTAGTTATTAAAGTTGCTCCAGCTAGCTGTCCAGGCCACTGAGTTTATGCTGCCTAGCTACAATACCAGTTACAGAGCCTACCCACTGGGTGCCGGCTACTCAGCCCTCATTGACCAGTGTGCTTCCCCTTAGCCGGTTACAGAGCCCACCAGACCGGTTTAAAAGGCAGAAAATACTGGGGCCGGTTTCATAAAAAGTCTCAGTTTGAGACCAGTTTTGGGCTGAGTCTGGGTCTCAAATCTGAGACTTTTGTCTCGGCTGAGTTTTTAGCTCAAATGGATTTCACAAAAGGTGGATCAGCTGAGACTGGTCTCAAGTCATAGTCTCAACTTTTAAATTTCATTTAAGACACTTCCTTGGTTTGTTTTTTATGCAAGTGCATTTGTTTCATGGTCAATATCGATTTAAATTGTATTAACACTGATAACACATGAAAAAAAATTGATATAATATTATTGGTAACAAGCCAATTGTTTGAGACTCAACTGAGACCGAGTCAAGCTTTGAGTCCCCTCTTGTAACTATTCACTTGACAACGATCAAAAAAGCATGTCAATTCAATTGATTTTTCTTATTATGAATATTGAATATGTAGATGTAATTAGTAAGCAAAATAAAAATATAATATTTCAAGATTCAACAAATTCATTTTCATGCAAATTATATTGCTTTATACACAAGTGTTTGGATGACAAACTTTGGACTCAAAATTTGAGACACCTCCTTGGTGGGCTCAAAATTGAGCCCATGACTGAGCCAAATCTCAAGTTGAGCCTGTTTGTGAAATGTTTTGAGTCTGAGTCCACAGACTCAGCAAAATATTTACAACATTTGAGCCCAAAGTCTCAGATTTGAGCCTGAGACCAGACTTAAGTCCTTTCATGAAACCGGCCCCAGGTGAATTAACCAGACTGACCCTGGCTGCTTCAGGAATCTGGTTACAGAGAATTTACCGGTTACAGAGAGGTCTGCTGCTCCCACCATTCCAGTGTTGACAGCAGGCTCACCGGTTACAGAGCTTACCGGTTATACAGAGAATTTACCGGTTACAGAGAGATCTGCTGCTCCCACCATTCCAGTGCTGACAGCAGGCTCACCGTTTACAGATTTTACCGGTTACGGAGAACTCAGTTGTTCCCATGGGCAGAAGGCACTCCACCTTTATGGACAGTAAGAAGGCATATAAGCCTACCCCTGCTGAGAAGTAGTCTAATTCACCCATTTCTGCCAGCTCCATTGAGTTTTCGCAGAATTGTGGAACCACCAGGAACCGGTTACAGAGCAGTGCTTCACCTATAACCGGTTAGGCCCTAGTACTGGGCAGGTCTGACAGGACTGGCTAACAGACAAGCAGAAATTTTTAAGGGTTCAGGTGGCCGCTTTAGGCAAAGCAGTTGCTGCCTGAGGAAATTAGTTACGGAGAAATTCTTGGGCCAGTCACTGGTCCCGGTGGAATAACCGTGTCTCAATCTACCGGACCAGTCAGCCAGCCTACTGTCAGGACCTCCTGGCTGGTCTAAAGTGGCTATGGATAAATAGATTGTCCCAAGAAAGACTTGTCCAGCTACTGAACTCAACCGGATTGGTCAGCCTACTGCCAGCAAGAAGTCGGCTGTATCAGTTACTGTGGAGGTTTATCAAGTTTTGGTCACTGTTTCCAGTGAGATACCAGTGATCCAACCTCCTAGACTGGCCCCAGCTTGCCTTTTACCCAGCCTGTGACCAGTGTCAGCTGACGCCAGGGGCCTGAGTTTGCAAACTCAGCGTTCCCCTCAAGATTATAACCCCTTTTCTGTCCAGCTGACAAGATTCAAGCAATGGACAAAATATCTGTTAATCAGACCAGAGGTTCACAGTTCTTATAAATGACTGTTAGTGTTTCCAGAGTGGAGTTGTGCGGAAATGACCTAAAGGTCTCAGATCCCTTTGGATGGTGTTTTTGCTTTGTGTGGATCAGTGAGTCTTAACCTGTCACCAGTGTTGACACTTCTTTTGGCTCAGACCTGCCTGCTCAATACTTGGGCCGCCATGTGGGGCCAGTCCCAAGTCCATAGGAGTCTCCCAGGAAGGCTACACCCCCCTTCCAGAAATGACCAGTTGACCAAGTCCCCAGGCAGGAGAAGTGATTCAGTTTCCCTAAATAGTTCAGATGGGAACCATATTAACCTCCCTTCAGACAGGGGAGAGAGAGTAACTTAAGGTTGCATACTCCTCAGACTATTCAACCAACAGGGAAGTACCAGCCTTTTTCAGGTCCAGGACCTTCCCTGCCAGTTCAAGCACGCCCGCCTGGTTGGTTTTCACAGCAACCAGGGAGTCCTTCCATGGTGATGGCTGGGAAGTTATGGCATTACAGGGCTTAATAATCCACCAGTGCGACTGGTTGGTCAAAGCCAAATCCCACCAACCTGTCTCCAGTATACACAATCTCTAGTAGCTCTGTGTCAGGAGTAAGTCGAATGGGAAAATTAGAACTAGACCTCAAGCAAGCCTTCGACTTAGTAGGTTACCAGTTCAGCCTGAAAGGGGACGAGGCCAGATCTGCCCTAGAGCATGGACAGACCTTATTTACAAATCCAGGAACTTCTCTCCGGACTGACTTGCCCGTTCCGGCAGCTGATGCCAATGATAGCATTACTGACAGCTGTAGAGAAGCAAGTCCACATAGGTTACCTCGACATCAGGCCGATAGAGTGGTATTTGAACAGCTGGAGAGTACCTGAATCACTAGAAAAGGTGATCCCACTTCACTCCACCCCCAGCTAAAATGGTGGCTACAGGAAGACCATGTACTTCAAGGTCAACCATTTAACCCACTAGATATGCTCTGCAAATCCTTACAGATGCATTAAGAAGGGTAGGGCGCTCTCTTAAGGGCACACATATTGCAAGGGGAACCTGGCCCCTTCCCAGATGCAAGTTACACATTAAAGATCTGGAATTAAAGGCAGCCTTTTTGGCCATAAAAGGGTTCCAGCCCGTGCCTGAGCAATATTGTTGTTGTAGCTACAGACAACACCACGGTGGTTGTCTATATAAAAAAGGAGGGGGGGGATGAAACCGGGCCCTCCTTGTGCCCTCTTATGGAGAATCCTGACCTGGTGTACCAGGAAACAGGTGACCCTCAAAACCATTCACAGCCAGCTAAACGTGATAGCAGACAAGCTATCCAGGCTAGGACAGACCATTCAAACAGAATGGTCAGCCTTGACTGACAAATGGAAATTCACCCATTAAGGTCAGCAATGATGGAATCTCACTCGTCTCCTGGATAGTTCCATAGAGACAGACCCTAAGGACTAAGGGGCATCCCCTCTTGGAACCTTTCCCTGTTTTTTTCTGCACCAGCTGACAAGGCTCCCTTTGAACCCCTTAAGGAGGCCTCCCGGAAGCACTTGACTTTCAAGGTTGTCTTCCTGTTGGCTTTGGGTTCAGGCAAGGGCAGGATTGAGATCCATGCTTGGCTGCATAAGAACATCAGACACCAGCCAGTCTGGTCCATGTCGTCTCTTTACCCCTCACCCAGCTTTCTTTCCAAGAATCAGCTGACCCAAGAGGGTCCAGACAGTGAGCCCTCTGTGGTTATTCCAGCCCTGGCCCTGGATAAATCACTGAATGGTGACAGGTCCTTATGTCCAGTCAGAGCCCTGCGCTCCTATCTGGATAGGACCTCAGATCTTAGGCAGAACAAGGAGCTGGTCTTTGTCTCCTTCAAGAAAGTTTTCGACAAGGACATCTCTCCTGCCACCATCTCCCCATGGATCAAGCTACTGTGATCCTATGCTATGAGCTCTGACCAGCAAGCCCTCTCCTTACATCAGGTCAAGCCCATGATGTTGGGGCCTTTCCTACTTCTAAGGCACTCCAGTTGGGAGTCTCCCTAGAACAGTGTTATCAGCCTGCCACTGTAAGTCACATAACACCTTCACACAGTTCCTCTAAAGGATGTGGCTGGGGCTGATTTAGAGCCTTTTTCACTTGGGCCCAGTAGTGGCTGCTCAGCAGATCCACAAATAGCCCTTATATTGAGACTTGTATACATGTACATAGTGTAAATAGTTCATGAGACTAATTTACATGCTTCCTT
The DNA here is from genome assembly GCA_964017235.1 of Sabellastarte sp. h YS-2021. Taxonomy (NCBI): domain Eukaryota; kingdom Metazoa; phylum Annelida; class Polychaeta; order Sabellida; family Sabellidae; genus Sabellastarte; species Sabellastarte sp. h YS-2021. Next base: position 185,570,145 of record OZ024928.1, on the reverse strand, counting down.
CGGGAGGTTTATTTGCCTTCTGGGACTGAACTCATCCCTCTCTTCCCTACCTCAGAGCAGGTCTGTAGGGGGGGGGGGGGGGGCAACGCTGGTATAGCCCTGGCAACTGGGCTGTGGTAACCACCATGGACCTATAGGTCTCCTGACTAAGTCAGCCTAGACCGTAGGTTAAAAATTTTGTTACCATGTATGAGTTCACTCTAAGTCCCTAGTAACTTACCCGCCAACCAAGCGGTAGTTATTCAGCAATTGTCCATTGGATAGGATGTATTAACGCAATAAAATTGCAAATTTAATAAGTAAATTAATTTTTTATAAGTTAATACCCTATCCAATGGACAGGCAAGGGCCTCCAAACCGACCCCGCTACCAGCTTACTAGGGATCTAAATCTGTTTAGACAACGAAAAAGATGAACTGATGTCACTCTGTCTAGACAGGAAGCAAGTATGATGCGCCACCTAGCGAATGCACACTACTGACTGCCAGTGACTGGTCTTGCCGGTATTATATACAGGACGTCTTTTTCTGGCGTTTGGCGGGACCTGTCGCGCCGACGGGTAAAGCAATTGTCCATTGGATAGGGTATTAACTTATAAAAATTTAATTTACTTATTAAATTCGCAAATTTGTTTGTTTATCTGAATTACTTCATTATAGAAACATAATGATATGGGTGTAGAACTACATGTTTTACAGTGTGTTAGAAAGGAAGTCTTCCTTAGATACGCAATTTGTGTATTTTATATATATCCTAGACTTCCCAAAACAACTGTTTGGCAGTCAACAAAATATGTGATAGATATGCCTCTCTTACTGCACTTGTGATGCCTGTGGTGCCCTTTCTTTTCCCTTGTATCTCAGAAACCATAAGGTGTAGGAACTTGAATCTTGGTACCGACATTGGTTAGGGGGTGTAGGTGTGCAGTGTTATGGTGTGACCTTGATTTGACCTTGCTGTAGTGACCTCGACCATTAAAATCTTGTCCAGACTATTTTTTGGATTCTGTAGGGTGTAAAAGGTTGATATTTGATATGGGCATTAGTTAGGGGTTTGGGTATACAGGGTCATTCAGATTGTATGACCTTTGACCTTCATCACACTGACCGTGAACTTGTTTATGAACATATATTCTCAAAAAATACTATGTTGGTGAAACTGGGCGTGCATTCAGATCAAGGATGTATGAACATATACTCTCAGTAAAAATTGCCAAAGGAGAAGATAACAACCCTAATGTCAAAACATTTCATGGACAAGGGGCACTCTATCAAGATCTACGCTTCTCAATTCTGGAATGGTGTTCTCTAAAATACAATACACCAAAACCTGAGCACAGACAAAGTTGAGAGAGGTGGTGGATGTGGAATATTGGAGCAATACATCCAGTAGGAATTAACCATTTTATTGGGTTAATACATCAAATGGACAATTGCTTTACCGGTCGGTGCGACCGGTCCCGCCAAATGCCAGAAAAAGACGTCCTTTATATACTACCGGCAGGACCGGTCACGGAGTGTGCATTCACTAGGTGGCACATCGTACTTCCTGTCCAGACATCATGATGTCATAGCATCGTTTACGTTTGGCGAGTGGAGTGTGCAGACATGTTTTCTACAGAGAGATGTTTTTGAATTTTTACAACGATTTCGACCTTTTAGTGAACTTTTATTTATATATACGTAATTCTACTAGAATACTGATCATCATGTCCCCATGACAGAAGAGAGGCACCTGTGGCCATATTATGGCTATGTTTGATGGTCACCTGAAGTGCGCGAGATGTAGAGACAAGGGGTTGGAGACGAAGAAGACGAAGAAGGACTGCTCCATTTGTAAGGCATTTACCCCAGAGCAGCTACAACTAGCCACCCCCACCTACAGAGATAGGATGAATCGAGATAAGAAGACGGTTTCTGCCTCCCCTACCCTCATTCTCGTGCATCCTTCACAAGTCAATGTGTTGGGACGGGTAGATGGAGAGAAGGTTCTTAAGAAGCTTGAAACCACCCCTACTGGGAAGAAAAAGCATTCTGGTGAATCTCCCAAACCCAGCAAGAAAAGGTCCAGCAGTAAACCATCTACTGAAGATCTGAAGAGTCTGGGCGACAAGTGGGCTGAACGCTTTGAAAGGCTGGAAGCTATGATTCTTGTAAAGTCATTTGCAGTTCCTGTTGAACTGGTGGTTAAGCCTACAGAAGTTATCACCAGTGAGAAGCCCTTCTTTGACCCTGGTGCCGGTTCCAGCCAGTCTACTTCCGGTTTGATCTCAGATGTAAGTTTTACCGGTCCCAGCCTTGTTCAGGCCACCGGGGAAGTTGCTGTCATCAAAGCTACCCAGCCTGTTGAGGCTCCCGGTACAAGAAGGGGAGATGTGATCCAGAAGAATGCCACCCAGCCTGTTGAGGCTCCCAGTGCATGGACGGCAACCCAGCCTGTTGAGGCTCCCGGTGCAGGTCCTGAAGTTCTGCTTTCCGATACCGGTAGTGAGACTGTACAGCTAGACCAGTCACTTACCGGTGGAAATCTTCCTGACGTCACCGGTGGATCTGAGAGTGAGGAAGATATGCAGAGTGAACCGGGCTCCTCTACTGCTGACAACTTCCATGACAGGTCCCCAGACAGGGATGACACACTTGAAGACACTGCCTAAAGGAAAGGGCAAGGCATCAGAGAGAACACAGCAAGCTGTTGAGGAGCTGGAGTATTTGGTAACTTTTAACCAGTCCATCTTGCAGGCCATGCAACGTATCATCAGGATCTGTCTGAAGGTGTTTTTATCAGCATGGCAAACCTCACTCTTGCATGTAGAGACAGCTACCTGGAGTATTTACATGGTGGGGTGAAGCAAGATACTCTCACTGCCTTGCATACTGCACTGGTCCACTTGACCTCACTGTTTCCTGATCAGTTGCTGGTAAAGGCTGAAGATGAGATTTCCCGTAGTGAGGAGAGGCGTTCTTTTGGCAGCCCACATAGGAAACTCTGTCGTTTCACCCATATGCTTACTCAACTTCAAAGCCGGCACATCAACTGGACCGGAAGTCAACGGTAGCTGCTTGGAAGCAGATCCGGGATCGGCAACAGGCAAGCCTTCAAATTTCCAACAGAAACCGGCTAAGGGTTTCAAGCAGAGTAAATGACAATTACTCTGTTCAGAGTGTGGCCGGTCTGAAGGACTCTGTATATGTGTCTGGCCAGTTAGAGAGCTTGAACCCTTCACCAATCATAGCCAGAAGGAAGGACGAGAGAGCAAGAGCAAGGCTGTAAATTTACATGTAAACTCTTGTGCTGTAAATGTTCATTCTGTTACCGGGTTGCCACAAAAGAAAGGCGTAATTCCCTTGTATTGTCAGAATTACACAGAAATAAAATATGTGAAAGATGTTTCCTGTGTAGGTCACTTGAGTTCTGTAAATCTTGTCTCAACTGTTGCTCTAGATCTACCTGTAGGGGCCAGATTGCACCAGTTTTGGGAAAACTGGGCAGCCCTGGGGGCAAGTCCCAAGGTAGTAACAGTACTCGGAGAGGGCTACACCCTCCCCTTCCGGTTCAGACCCAACTTGACCAGGTCACCAACTGTCATAAGCAACTATGTCAATCCTCACAAAAACCTCCAGTTGTTGGAGGCCTTGCATCAGCTGGTGATCAAAAATGCAGTAGAACCGGTGGCAACTCAAAAGTCACTGGGGTTCTACAACAGGCTATTTTTGGTACCCAAACCCAACAACCGGTGGAGACCCTATCTTGGACCTGAGCACCTTGAACACCTTCCTAAACACAGAGTCATTCAAAATGGAGACACCAGAGACAATAAGAATCTCCCTTCAGGCAGGGGAGTGGGTTACCTCCATAGATTTCAAGGATGCTTACTTCCACATACCAATCCATAGTCAGTCCAGGAAGTACATGCGTTTTCACATCCAGGGTTGGTCCCACCAGTTCAAAGCCCTACCATTTGGCCTGTCCACAGCACCAATGGAGTTCACAGTGGTGGCCAATGAGGTCAAACTGATGGCTTTACAGAGGGGTATAAGGATTCACCAGTAGCTAGACGACTGGTTGGTGAGAGGTCAGGTCCCACCATACCTGTCTCCAGTATGCACAGACCTTGGTAACTCTTTGTCAAGAGCTAGGTTGGCTGGTGAACAGGGAGAAATCAGAACTTGATCCAAAACAGGTTTTCAACTTTGTAGGTTACCAGTTCGACCTGAAAGAGGGTAGGGTCAGACTCACACCAGAGCGTTGGCAGGTCTTAACAACCAAGATCCAAGCAATACTGTCTGGTCTGGTGTGTCCGGTCCGGCAGTTCATGTCCCTCATAGATCTCACAGCAACAGAAAAACAAGTCCACCTAGGTCGGCTCCATATGAGGCCCATACAGTGGCACTTGAAAAACAACTGGAGGGTACCAGAGTCACTAGAAAAGGTGATATCAGTTCCTAGGTCGCTCCAACCTCACTTAAAATGGTGGCTGGAGGAAAGCAGTTTGCTGCAAGGTCAACCATTACACCCACTAAAACATGCTCTGCAGATCTTTACAGACGCATCAAAAGAAGGGTGGGGCGCTCACTTAAATGAACACACTGCAAGGGGAACCTGGTCCCTTCCAGAAAGCAAGTTACACATAAAACATCTGGAACTAAAAGCGGTCTTTCTGGCCTTTAAAGCGTTCCAAGACCTTTGTTCGAACAACATAGTTCTGGTGGCCACAGACAACACTACAGTGGTTGCCTATATAAACAAAGAAGGGGGGATGAAGTCAGGCCCTCTGTGTGCCCTTCTGTGGAGAATCCTGACCTGGTGTTCCAGGAGATAGGTAACTCTCAAAGCTCGACACATCCCAGGCTGGCTGAATGTGATAGCAGACAAGCTATCCAGGCTAGGTCAGACCATCCAGAGAGAATGGTCCCTTCACCCAGAGGTCTTCCAAGCCATATGCTCCCAGTGGCACCAGCCCCAAGTGGACCTTTTTGCCACCAGGTTCAACAACAAACTGCCACAGTTTGTGTCACCGGTTCCAGACCCCAGGCATGGGCAGTGGATGCACTCTGGATCCTTATGCCTTCCCACCAGCAGCCATCTTGTGCAAAGTGGTGGAGAAGTTGCAGGACTACTCGTGCAACAGAATCATACTGATTGCACCGGGGTGGCCCAACATGCCCTGGTTTGGGGATCTTGTGGCCATGTCCAGTCAGATCCCACTGTGCCTGCCCAATCTGGTGAGTCAGCCGTTCAACCAGACGATGCACAGGAACCTACATGCCTGGCTCCTAGAGCCACAGCAATCAAGGAGCAGGGCTTCTCTGAGGCAGTGGCAGCACGAATTGAGGCTTCTCAAAGAGGATCAACCAGATCAGTCTATGAGGCAAAGTGGACCATTTTTACAAAGTGGTGCCTCAGTAATCAAGTGGAGTTCAGGGCACCACCTCTGAAAGCCATAGCTGACTTCCTTCTGTATTTGTTCCAGGACAGAAAGTTACAGCTGGGCACCATTGATGGCTACAGATCAGCCATTGCTGACAAGTTGGGCAACTCCCCCATTAATGTCAGTAAAGATGAGAATCTCACCCGTCTTCTGGATAGTTTCCATAGAGATGGACCCAAGGGCAGGAAGGGCATCCCCTACTGGAACCTTTACCTGGTTCTACACCAGCTGACAAAGGCTCCCTTTGAACCCTTAAAAGAGGCCTCACTAAAACACTTGACTTTCAGGACTGTTTTCCTGGTTGGCCCTGGGTTCTGGTAAACGCAGGAGTGAGATCCATGCTTGGTTACATAAGAACATCAGACACCAGTCAGACTAGTCTAAGGTGTCTTTGTACCCCTCACCCAGCCTTCTATCCAAGAACCAGCTGGCTAAGGAGGGCCCAGATAGTGTGGCCCCGGTGGTTATACCAGCCCTGGCCCCCACTCCCTATGTCCAGTCAGAGCCCTGTGCTATTACTTGGACAGGACCTCAGATCTCAGGCAGAACAAGGAGTTGGTCTTTGTCTCCTTCAAGAAAGGTTATAATAAGGACTCTCCTGCCACCATCTCCTCATGGATCAAGCAAACTGTGATCCTATGTTATGAGCTCTCTGACCAGGAGGCCCTCACATTGCATCAGGTTAAAGCCCATGATGTCTGGGCCTTTGCTGTTTCTAAGGCCTTCCAGTCGGGGGTCTAGATAGAGTAAATTTTGTCAGCCTGCCTCTGGAAATCGTATAACACCTTCACACAGTTCTATTTGAAGGATGTGGCTTGGGCCGACTCAGAGCTCTTCCATTTGGGGCCAGTGGTGGCTGCTGAGCAGGTCTACCACCAAACCCAAAAACGAGGAGATATGTAGTTATGTATATATGCACATATTGTATATACTTTGTATATAGTACATAAGTATAAAGACAAAAAAAAAACATTAAAAAAACCAAAAAACTGTGAATTGCTTCCTTTGGGAAGTTTATTTCTTATGGGACTGAACTCAACGCTCTCTTCCTATTCTCAAATCAGGTCTGGGAAAAAGGGGGGGGGGGCAACGTCGGTAGACTTCTGGGTAACCGGTTAGTGGTAACCGACCATGACCTTACAGGGTTCTCTGACCCTAGGTCATACCAGGCCTTCTCAGTTTTGTTTTGTTTACGAGTTCAATTTAGTCCCTAGTATATTACCTGCCTACCAAGCATTAGTTATTCAGCAACTGTCCATTGAATAGGATGTATTAACGCAATAAAATTGCAAATTTAATAAGTAAATTAAATTTTCAAAAGTTAATACCCTATCCAATGGACAGGCAAGGCCCACCCATCCGGCCCTGCTATCAACTTACTAGGGGTCTTAATAGGACTAGACAATGAAAAAGATTCTATGACGTCATAATGTCTAGACAGGAAGGAAGTATGATGCGCCACCTAGCGAATGCACACTCCGTGACCGGTCCTTCTGGTAGTATATACAGGACGTCTTTTTCTGGCGTTTGGCAGGACCGGTCGCGCCGACCGGTAAAGTAATTGTCCATTGGATAGGGCATTAACTTACTTAAAATTTAATTTGCTTATTAAATTATCAAATTTATTGAACTGGCTTCCATTTTTAGCATTCCTCCACATCTAGTTTCTCGTTCTATTTCTTGGAATCTGTAAGGTGTAAAAGGTTGATATTTGGTATGGACATTTGTTAGGGGTTTGGGTATGTGGTGTCATGGTATAACTATATATGATTTGACCTTGCCGTAGAGACCTTTCTCTACTTTAAAATTATTTGGACCTTTGTAACTGACACTCTTCTGAAAGTCTTGGAAAGTCTTTTTATCCCAAAGCCCTTAAGGGCTGTCGGGGTACTGTTTTCACCCATGGTGTGCGGATGGGCGGCCCTTTGGGCTGGTGGAAGGCGGGAAAAAGTTTCTCCAGAGTGTATCTCAGAAACCATCAGGTGTAGGAAGTTGATACTTGGTAGGGACATTGGTTAGGGGGTGTAGGTGTGACCTTGATTTGACCTTCCTGTAGTGACCTTGAGTTTGAAAATCTTGTCCAGGCTATATCTTGGAAACCCTAAGGTGTAGGAAATTAATACTTAGTACGGAGATTGGTTGGGGATTGAAGGTGTGCAACATCATGGTGTGACCTTGATTTGGACCTTTGACCTTGCTGTAGTGACCTTGACCTACAAAATCTTGTCCGAGCTATATCTCAGAAACCGTAAGGTGTAGGAAGGAATACTTGGTAGGGACAGTGGTTGGGGGTTGTAGCTGTGCAATGTCATGGTGGACCTTGATTTGACCTTTGAACTTGCTGTAGTGACCTTGACCTATGTCCTCCTTTATTTTGGCCCTGGTAAGGGTCTGTTACCAAAGAACCTAATTTAGAAACACAACTATTTATGTGCTAGCTTGTCCTGGACACCTATAAAATCTTGTCCATGCTAGATCTCAGAAACCGTAAGGTGTAGGAAGTTTATACTTAGCTAGGACATTAGCTAGTGGGTGTATGTGTGCTAGGTCATAGTGTAACCTTGATTTGACCTTTGACCCTGTCGTAGTGAACTTGACCTGTACAATCTTGTCCGGGCTATATCTCGAAAAATGTAAAGTGTATTAAGTTGATACTTGGTAGGAACATTGGTTAGGGGGTGTAGGTGTGCAACGTCATGGTGTGACCTTGATTTGACCTTTCCGTAGTGACCTTGACCTATAAAATCTTGTCTGGGCTATATCTCAGAAACGATAAGGTGTAGGGAGTTGATACTTGATAGGGACATTCGTTAGGGGGTGTAGGTGTGTAACGTAATGGTCTGACCTTGATTTGATCTTTGACCTTGCTGTAGTGACCTTGACCTATAAAATCTTGTCCATGCTATATCTCAGAAACTGTAAGGTGCAAGAAGCTGATACTTGGTAGGGACATTTGTTAGGGGGTGTAGGTGTGCAACGTCATGGTGTGACCTTGTTTTGACCTTTGACCTTGTTGTAGTGACCTTGACCTATAAAATCTTGTCCTGACTATATCTCGGAAACTGTAAGTTGTAGGAAGTTGATACTTGGTAGGGACATTGGTTAGGGGGTGTAGTTGTGCAATGTAATGGTGTGACCTTGATTTGACATTTGACCTTGATTTGACATTTGACCTTGCTGTAGTGACCTTGACGTATAAAATTAATTTTATTGCATTAATACATCCTATCCAATGGACAATTGCTTTACTGGTGGGGGTGACCGGTCCCACCAAACGCCAGAAAAAGACATCCTGTATATACTACCGGCAGGACCGGTCACGGAGTGTGCATTCGCTAGGTGGCGCCTCATACTTCCTTCCTGTCTAGACAGCGTGATGTCATAGCATATTTTAGATGAGATGCAAATTTTGAAGTTTTCAACAAAGTTATATATTTTACTGAATCTTATTTTATTTGAACTTTATTTTACCATCTTCCTGAAGTAGTATGTCATCACCAGGACAAAACGAGGCACTTGTTTGGCTTTGTTTGATGGCCATTGGGAATGTGCACAATGCAGAGACAAGGAGGTAGGAGACGACCCTTGTGTGCAGAAGGACTGTCCAATCTACAGGTCGGTTTACTAAAGGAACCACTGCTGACAAGAAAAATAGGTCTGATGAGTCCCCAAAACCCAGCAAGAAGAAATCCAGCACCAAACCTACATGTGAAGATATCAAGAGCCTTGACGACAAGTGGGCCCAGAGGTTTGCATGACTTGAGGCCATGCTTCTAGCCAAGTCGTTTACAGTACCGGTGGAACCAGTGAGAAGCCCTTCTTTCAACCAGAACCTGATACCAGCAAGACATCTACTAGTGCGGTCACCCAGCCTGATGAAGTTTTTACCGGTGCCAGTCCTGTTCAGGCCTCCGGGGATGTTGCTGCCAGCATAACTGCTACCCAGCCTGTTGAGGCTCCCGGTACGATGATGGGAAATGATGCCAATGTGACTGCTACCCAGCCTGTTGAGGCTGTCCGTACAAGATTAGCCACTCAGTCTGTTTTGGCTCCCGGTGCAAGGACGGCCACCCAGCCTATTGAGGCTCCCGGTGCTGGATCTGAAGTTTACTCCCAGATTACAGACAGTTTGTCCTCTTCCCTGGATGATAACCCTTTTGCCGGTGCTAGAGCCCAGCCTTCTGGGATGGTATCCATCAAATTACCGGCAGATGAAAGGCTTTGCAGAAAGCTGGAGAAGTTGAACCTCACCATGGCTGATGGGTATCCATCCAGGACATCTGAAACTGCTGGACTGTTGCGAGACCAATTCATCATGACGCCTAGATTCCACGGTGCCTCAATGTGATGGCCTACCTTCTATCTGGTCCAATAAACAGAATGATCACTGCATCCGCAGATCTGTCAAGTGGTTCACTCCTCGTGTAGATCTATTTGCCACTCATCTGAATCACAAGTTCCATTGTATGTATCTCCAGTCCCAGACCAACATGCTTGGGATATAGATGCTCTGGTCGGGTCTCTCTGCTTATGCTTACCTTCCCACGGCTCTCCTTCATAGCGTGATCCAAAAAATCAGGCAATGGAACTGCCTCATCATTGTAATAGCTCCAGGCTGGCCAGGGATGCCCTGGTTTTGGGACCTAGTGCAGCTCTCAACAGAGATCCCACTCCAGTTAACAGTGTCAACAACACTTCTCAAACAGTCCCACAACCAAGTGTTTCAAAGCAATCCACAACATTTCAATCTCCACGCCTGGTGTCTAGGAGTGGACAGCTCCTAGAACAAGGCTTCTGTGTGGAGGTGGGAGAGAGAATTGCTGCCCCTCAAAGGTCATCAACAAGGACCATCTATAAGTCAAAGTGGGCCCTATTTGAGAAATGGTTGAGAGTAAATTTGGTGGATTTCTCCACTCCCTTTGTGAAGCAAGTCTCAGACTTCTTCATGTACCTGTACCAAGACCTAAACAGGTGCCCTTCGATCATTGCTGGTTATAGGATGGCCACTGTTGACACCTTGGGCCCAGCAGGGTTCCATATTTCTCAAAGCTCTAACCTTAACAGGTTACTTCCATGCTTTCACAGGGATCTCTCCACAAGTTCCAAGAATCTCCCAAAGTGGAATTTTTCCATTGTTCTTAATGAGCTCATGAAGCGTCCTTTGAGCCCATGAAAAACACCGACCTCAAACATCTTGCATTCAAAACTGCTTTCTTGCTTGCTTTGGCCTCCAGCAAGTGCTGCAGCGAAATTCGTGCCTGGGTTGCAAACAAAGTATCTAATCTAGGCCAATGGGAAAAGGTGGCTTTGTTCCCCTCTTCAAACATCATAGCCAAACACCAACTAGCAAGAGAAGGTTCTCAAGTGTTTCTCCGGTGACTATCCCTGCTTTAACTACCATCGTGGATAGACCATTCAAAATGGACAGGACCCTGTGTCCAGTACGGGCCCTGAGGTACTATTTGGATTGAACCAAAGACCTGAGAGGTTCTCGATCCCTGCTCTTTATTTCCTTCAAGAAAGGACACACCTAAGACTTCAGACCTGCTACTCTCTCTTCTTGGTTAAACAAACTATCCTACTTTGTTACATAACAAACAAGCAGACTAACAGTCCCTGGACTTGGTCCAAGTTAAAGCGATTGACAATAGGGACTTTAAGGCCTCTAAGGCCTTTTATGGTGGTTTTTCGGTGGACTAATCATACAAGCTTGTCACTGGAAAACTCACAACACCTTTTCAAATTTTTTACCTGAAAGACCTTACTTGGTCAGATAACGACAACAGTATGAGTCTGGGTCCAGTAGTAGCGGCTCAACAAGTCCTTGACCCTTACCCTCAGAGTAGTCATCCTTGGAAAAAAAAAGAGGGGGAGAGGGGGCACATCCGCTGCAGCCAAGTCTTCCAGAGTCTAAATCCCAGGGTCTAGGTACATGACTACCTCCTCAGAATGTTTGGTAAGATCTTTTATCTTTTATTTCAGTTACGGTATTCAACAAGTATTAACTACTTATTCAGGTGATCGCATAATCTCATCATAAGGGTTGCAAGTTGATGAGATTTTCAAACCTAGGGCTTGTTTTCATTTGTGTTGAAGCCCTTCGGACTATATACTGTATAAGTGAGTACGGCTGCACTTAATCCAGACAGCTTTAGTACTGTCATTCATTCAAATATTCCGGTTTTTGGCTTCTTACAGGCCCAGTTCCCGGAACTGGGGCACTGTAAGCAGGACTCAGACTGGCTTTTCTAAAACATTCATTCTAAGCTAATTAATTCAAAATCCAAGAAAAATTGACAAATACCTCCAGTCTCAGCTGAAATCCCTCCATTGAGCGGTTGGATTCAGCATTCAGTTCCACATGGTAAGCTATTGTACCGCAATAAAATTGAAAATTTCAATTACTTAAATGTAGCTTTTATAAGCTACAAGCTTACCATGTGGAACTGAAGAGAGTCCCACCCTGCCTCCCTGCTGTATTACAGCTGAGGGGGTACGGGCAAAATTACAACTCAAAAGAAGGGAGATCCAAGTGGTATTTCACTACGGGGCTCACCTTCCTGTAAGGCACCGGCCAGTACTAGGCATCTATTTTTTTGGGACGTTGGCCGGGGCCTGCGGCCATCTGAGATCATCAGTCACTTTTTGGGGATTTGTTCTATGTCCTGTCTTTTTTTTTCAAACCAACAGATATTTGACAGTATTTAGTTTTTGTCTTATTTAAAATTTCTGTTATTCTAGGATATATTTGTATATAGGTGTTCATTTTACTTCCTTCTTTATAGGGAGAAAAATGTCTGTAACACTTCTTAATAGAGCCACATAAAACACATAGACATGATGCATGGTATATATATGTTACAGTAAATATGTGAAATCAGTAAATATGATAAATATCCTGATTTGGTCAGTAAATATGCACTTTCCATATTTTCAGTAAATACGCGTATTTACGGATTTCACATATTTACTGTAACATATATATGCATGCAGCATTATGCATTGATGGGAGTGTTCAGCTCAAGACCCAGGTATTCAGAAAAGCCCACTGACTAGAGAGTCTGATTGCTGTTAGATTTGTGCTTTATACACATTATTATTGTAAGGACTGTTGGAGTCTTGTGTCCAATACAGTATTCACCTCTAAAATTCAGGCCCTAGTCTGAAGGAAAAAAGTCCTCATTTTCTGGTGTACTCTATTCTGTTTATCTGGTAAATGTGAAATGATCGGTTGTAGTCATTGAATACCAGAGATCAAAAAGCATCAGCTTTAACCAGCCACTGTATGTCCTATCTACTGACATGTTCAGACTTTTCTATTAAAACTAGGGAGTTTTATAAAAAGAAGCCTTTATTATAAATGAGTATAACACAATCTTCCCAGTCCTGAATACCACAGAACCCCTCCACTATCAAACCTCTCCAGTTACAGCAAGACAGGCTTAGGTCCTCGAATGTCTACAGGCCACTCTACCTCTAAAGTGATAGATCACACTTGTGGTGCAAATAATTCACAATTTACTTATTTTAGAAGCAACACCAAACAAAACTACAAAATGAAAGCCTAAGAAGTACTTAGAAGCTATAAAGATACAAGGACAAATATCAAAACTGCCAGAAAGAGATCTTAAAACATGAGAATATATTCCCAGTCTCACCTGAAAATCAATTATTCTAAACCTTTCATTTAGACCCAGACATTGATGTGAAGCACATGTACAGTAAGTGGAGAGGTTCCACAATAGCAGAACACATAAAATTATATAAATTTAATTTATTTTAAACACTACACAATGTTTAAACACAAAGCTTAATATAGGCTCACTCTGCTCTACCCAGTGGATATTGTAAATACAAAATTACCTGCCCTGCATTGGACATACAAAATCGCACAAACACGCATTAAACTTACAGCATTCAAACACTGAACACATGGAAATTCTCGACACAGCATAACTCTTGTTGTTTCAGCTAATGAATCCTGGATAGTGAAAACTGACAGTAAAATGTTAAGTCCGCATACATCTCCAGATACTGAGCATCACTTAACATTCAGTCATGTAAATTTATGGAAATTTTTAAGCAAAAATCAATTTTCTACAGGCTAGATTTCCCACATGTAGAGTAGTCCATGCAAAACTCATTTCTACGAATTCAAATTCCAGTATTTCCACAATGGAGTTCTCTGATGTTTGTATAAAAGAAATTTGTTGACTGCGTGACAATTCCATAAAATAAACTCCTTTTGACCATGCACACAAAAAACACATTCCTTTGAATATAAATTTAGCTGTACATACTAATGAGAGATGAAGCTACTCATTACATGAAATTAAAAGGACAAAAGTGACATCACCTATTGCCAAATCTTCACACAAACACAAAACCGTTGCAATTAAAAAGTGATGTTATTTCGGTACTGTGAAGTATTTATAACAAGAAAATGTTCAAGTCATTTCCATTTATATATGCAGCAAACCAGTTTAACAGAAATTTTACTTAAGATTTTAACACGATATGCACACACTCCAAAAACACCAAGCCTGTTTGACCAAAGTTTCATGGCTAGAATATTGGCCTCAAATATGGAATAATTTTGTAATCCATGACATCATAATTTCACAACTGCAATTAGTACATCAAAATTTTAAGTGCTTTCTGGTGATCTCATAATACACATCACGATACAAAATGTACAAGCTTATACCTTCAATAAATAAGAGGTTTATTTAATATATCAGTCAATACACAAGAACAGGAAATGGAATGGCTACAACAGGATCACACACCTGTAACAAAAACAACATGTATCCATCTGTATAGATACCATGCACAACACTTGGAGTTACAGCTCTGTCACGCGGACGTCAGAGGACAGAACTCTAATGCTAACATTATGGCACGCAACGATAAATCACATTGAAAACTACTTGATTCTACATGGCTCTCTACTTGCCTACAGAACAATTATCCTATAGTTCACATAAAACTTCTGATTTAGTAAATGTTTTTTTTTCATTTTAAGCAAGGTTCCAACAATTCTCTGCAAACACTCAAGCTTTTGCTGTTGTCAAAAAAAAAAAAAAAAATAAAGATATATAATTCTGCAAACTACTTCAATCATTTTGCAAGTCTGTTTTTAGATACTGCCTTGCACCATAACTTGGCACACCTTGGACACAAAAAGCTTACTTTTGATTGTTTTGTTCGTAGTTTCGTTGATTTCTTTTTATTTAAATATGTATTGACACAATAAATGATTATAAAAGCAATTTACTGACATAAAATCAACATAATAAATGCTTAATTCTCGTTTTTAATGAGCGATAATATAATTTCTACATGAAATCAGCGCCTCAAATTGCCGATGATATTTAAATTATATCTGTCGTCACTGTCACTTCCTTATTTGTTAGGCGGAAATGCGCGAGTGTGGGCGATAAAGAACCATTGTTATTAAATATTTTAACTTCCGTTTTGTGCCAATTTGAGGTGTGTGCCATTATATGGCGCCAAGCAGTAAACAGATAAAACTCTATTCAATCTGAGGGACTATTACACTACTAGGGCGGTGACAGAGTTCTCACAAAGATGCGGATGACGTGGAGAAAACCAAACAGGGGAACAGGGTTGTCGGAATTCATTAAAATACTGCTTACTTCCAAAAATAACACGTGTCAAAACTTATTTACCACATAGATATGTTACCCAAATATTCATTTTCACCTAATTTTCCTAATTTTTCAGAGATAATTGCCACTTTTTATGGTGAATAGATATGTTCACTGTATTTACCTTACTGATTCATACTAAAACCCAAGTACCAAGATTGGCTGTTACAAGAGCTACCTGTTTTTTGGCCCGAATGAAGCCTAAAACATAATTGGACAAAGGATTCTAAGAAAGTAGTTTCAATGTAACATTAACAGAGAATTCTACTTAAACAGACTCCAAGAAATACAAGAACATATATTCTGAGAGGTCACATTAAATCTTATAGAATATGAGACCGAATATTACACCATAGTGACAAAAATAAACCATCCACAAGATTCCCCCAGTACTATGTACAATTCCTACTCCCCTAAAATATACAAGAAACACAAACAACACCCCGCATAATCACAGCCACAGCTCAATATACAAGTCTTTATAATGTAACAACTGACACGCAAAGACCACCAGTTCACTGCAGAACTATTGCTGTCTGACTTATGGTTCAGCCATACAAAGATTAAGCTCTGCTAACATCTGATAAGTTTGATATTAGATTAATAACATTCAGTACATCAATGGCAGTCATTCACTCAAGAGTAAGAGGGCTTTAGAATATATGAATGTATCAGGGCTCATGAAAGCTGTTTCTTAATTTTTACCCAGAACAAGACATGGTTGATGCTGGTGCTACATTTTTATACTGAACAAATATATACACCAAAGACATGGCATCTCAATGTTTCTGTGGATAGTCATATGATGAATTATCTAAATATATGTACTAGTTTGTGTCTTGGCGACAGTTTCAATTGTCACTACTTGAAAGTTATGGGTCAATACACGTGCAAAAAGTTACTAAATGAGCAAACTGACCCATGAGAGCAGCCATCTTTGCCTCCTGTTTTTTAATTGAATGATTTCTCCGGCATGATTTCTTTTGAATTTATAGAAAATGGCTCAAATTTGTATAAAAGAAATGGCAAGAAGTAACAGTAGTAACTGTTTTTTTCTCACCTTTACAGAACTTAATCCTTGCATCCACAAACTATAAGGCAAGACAGCATTCTAAGCAGTCAGCCAGAAGTCACAATACTAAACATAAATTATAAAATGTGACACTTACAAAAATAAAATCTGTAACAAGAAAAGTTTTGGAACCTTCTTAAATTGTGGATACAGGTAATCCTTATATTGACCAAAACTTATAAAAAATACTTTTCAGAAAATATAAAGATGTCCATGCAATCTGACTTGCTTGTCAGTTTCTATTAAGGCTGTAATAGGTGACCCGGTTATCTGAAAACGGCCCCAATTTGCTAAGAAACCAAGATTAAAGTAGCATAGCTGCTTACCAAAACAACTATTAAAATATAGTTTACATCAATAAACTACTTGACTAAACTTAAGTGTTCAGTAGTAGTTTTTTTTTGTGTGTGTAATTTTCCTGATTTTAACAAATATTAAACATTTTCCTTTCATCACATTTTATGTCATCTGCCACGTTTCACTTCAAGTTGGTTATAACTAAAATGCAGTTACCTAAATTTCAGACTGATTCTTTCCAAACAAATACCATGTTTGGTTTTCTTCTAACCAAGTCACAGACTTCATTTGTACCCACTCACTGTACTCGCAGTTATCTATAACCTTTTCACACACAAACTAAATACACATAAAAACAGGTATCCATGAAGGAAATCGGGTAAAACTCCGCATACAAAACTGAGAAAAAGATACAGAAAATACAAGAATCCGCACAATTAAAACATGAAGCTTGCTGAGAATGTGCATAGTTCGATTTTTAAAAGAGCATTTGATCAATTTGGTGGAAAAGTCTGGGCTTAAAAATTATACCAGTGAACCAAAAAATGACCTCCAACCCCACACCTCCTTGCCCTAGCCCTCCAGAATTTGACAAAAAGCTGCTTACTCAATATACATGTACTTCCAGCTGCTACAAAATCTTCTTAATGATTCTCAGAGAGTTTATTTTTGTTGTTGTTTTTTGAAAGACACAAAATTAATCTTTCTTTTGAACATGAAAACAATTATTTCCGCAAATGTCAAATGAGAAAGTCGCCACTAGAGGGCACTCTATAAACATAGGACAAAGTAATCAAAATTTGTGGAACTTTTAGTAGCAGGGGAGAGCAAAGGTCACAAAAATCCAAAATGTCTACTGAATTTCGCACAAGTTCAGGGAATAGAAGGAAGGAGGGGGGGGGCTTTCCTCACTGGTGAATTTTACGTACTTTGGGGAACTTAATAATTCTTGCTGTAACTGATTACATCACTCAATAAGGATACTTGACAGGCAAAATACTGTTCAAGACAATACTGAACAGATTTACAATTTATTAAAGCATATAGTACGACACAAAATGAGCGGGCGTTTTATAAACACAAATAAGGCACTGATTATAATCTTGAGAGACTTGACCGCTAATTTTTTAAAGTTTCTTGGACAGCCATCACTGACAGTGAGATACATCTTTGCCTTATATGAATACCCAGTCAGTTTACCTGAAGGCTGTGACATGATATCCAGATGCCCCAACATGGTTTGGTAAAAACAAGTACTTGTAAACCAAGTAAACTATTGTCAAAATATAAAAACATCATGATTTTTGATAAATTTGTTCATATCATCCACCATATCTGCTTCACAGAAAGTTACAGTTGGATCATACTAAGACATGGATAAACAGACAAACAGTTGAAATTACTTTTCTTTTCAAAATAAAAACCCAAGGGATTCTATATTAAGTGTTTCACACTGGGAACCTTACAAAGCCCACTTTGAAACTGATCTCTGACTAGAGTTGGAGCTCTTGTACTTTTGTTACATTTAAAATTCCTCATCCCCTCAGCTGTGGTGTTCAGATCCCGTTTTCCCGTTTTCTGACTTTTGTCTGCAAGCATCTAGTTGAAATCTTTCACCACATTTTCCTCAAACTGTTTCTCTCCTGGCTGAAATAAGTAAAAATAAACATACTTAACAGAAGACTACACCTCTGAACACTAGTTTTGTTAACCTAGTCCACTGAGTTCCCCATTACGGGGAAGATATTGCGCCTATTTGATTATATTATGATTGTTGTACCTATATCCAGTCTGTTACAAAAATTGGTCAGTATCATTTAGCCATCACTTTTTGAAACATTTAGTGCATTTTTCTTGTTCGACAAAATTGTGTGTTTAATAAACAACACTTCTATTTTAAGAATGTACAGTTTCTTTTAATATTGTTGTACAAGAAAAACATGCATACTTTTGACATTAAAACCATTTAGACCAGAACGTGGAATAAACCAGATTCTGGTTCCAGATATATATGTCATCTATTCATATAAATTTGTCATTTAAGCAAGGCGCAGCTTTCAGAAATGCAGGTTCAGCTTTCAGAAGAAAATGCATATTAAAAAGATATTTTACTGTAACACAGATTTAACACACATGTAATTAAACATGACAGAAACTGAAATTTTCAGTCTTTTTCAAGCATTTTATAATCAACATCAAATCCCATCATCATTTTTCATCAGAAATCTGTAACATGGACATTACTAATGTAAGAGATAAATGTCCTATAACAAGTGTTATACAAAACTACAGTTTCAGCCAATTAAATTTTGATAGCAGTCACTTCCTACATTGCATTTAGTTGAGCGATCAACACAAATGCTTCTGCGGCAGCATTTATCAGATTTCGGACCCTAGGGCAATACCGAAATCTCCCAGATTGGACTTCACTGGTAGAATTTGAAATTCTACCAGACTGGACTTTCTACTATGACATATACATTAGACTAGATTAGATGACGAAGGACAACGTAACGGGTTTACATCCCATTCCACAACTAGGGTCATATTTGGATTGGATCAGCATTGAGGTTACAGTATTTTCAAAACAGTTATTTTTCTGTGTTTGCACATAACACTTATAATACTGGTGAAGGTAGAAATTGATTACAAAAATTTGGGATTTTTATATAACATCCAGAAAATGTAATTGTTTACCCTTTGTGGATAGGGAATGGCCAAAGGTGAACATGATTACATTTTGTAAAGGATCCACCTCATTGTCTGGATACAAAATAAATCCCAATTTTTCAAAGCTCCCATTTTCAATGAATTTACAGTGACTTTGGCTCCAAAAGTAATGAGCGGATCTTTATGAATTTTACGACGAGTATAGATTGTCTACCTCCGCTCTCTCAGCTACCCACTTTGATATGACCCGTGTGATGTGTTGAACCTGACAATAAACCCAAACTAACCACACTGATATGTTTTAGAATCTATGTAGCAAATGATGTGAATAGGGCCTGGCAAAAGAAAGAACGATCACATGTTTGGAAAGATCCAGATCACATTCTGGATACCAAAAAATCATGAATTTTTAGAAAACCAGGGTCATGCCTTGTCTCAAGACTATGTATCTTAAATCCAGGATGACTTGAGTGTCACTTGTCACGTTCTTTCACAGCCTGATGTGTATGTCACTGTATCAGTTTCTGTTACAGCCTTATCATAAAATTGGAGACTTTATTTCTATTTGGTTATGACAAATATTCAAACATACAACAGACTTGGGTAAGTTTCCTTTTTAACAGACTTGGGTAAGTTTCCCTTTTAACAGACTTGGGTAAGTTGCCCTTTCAACAGACTTGGGTAAGTTTCCCTTTTAACAGACTTGGATAAGTTTCCCTTTCAACAGACTTCAGTAAGTTTCCCTTTTAACAGACTTGGGTAAGTTTCCCTTTTAACAGACTTGGGCAAGTTTCCCTTTTAACAGACTTGGATAAGTTTCCCTTTCAACAGACTTCAGTAAGTTTCCCTTTCAACAGACTTGGGTAAGTTTCCCTTTTAACAGACTTGGGTAAGTTTCCCTTTTAACAGACTTGGGTAAGTTGCCCTTTCAACAGACTTGGGTAAGTTTCCCTTTTAACAGACTTGGGTAAGTTTCCCTTTTAACAGACTTGGGTAAGTTTCCCTTTCAACAGACTTGGGTAAGTTGCCCTTTCAACAGACTTGGGTAAGTTTCCCTTTTAACAGACTTGGATAAGTTTCCCTTTTAACAGACTTGGGTAAGTTGCCCTTTCAACAGACTTGGGTAAGTTTCCCTTTTAACAGACTTGGGTAAGTTTCCCTTTTAACAGACTTGGGTAAGTTTCCCTTTCAACAGACTTGGGTAAGTTTCCCTTTTAACAGACTTGGGTAAGTTTCCCTTTTAACAGACTTCGGTAAGTTTCCCTTTTAACAGACTTGGGTAAGTTTCCCTTTCAACAGACTTGGGTAAGTTTCCCTTTTAACAGACTTCAGTAAGTTTCCCTTTTAACAGACTTGGGTAAGTTTCCCTTTTAACAGACTTGGATAAGTTTCCCTTTCAACAGACTTGGGTAAGTTTCCCTTTTAACAGACTTGGGTAAGTTTCCCTTTTAACAGACTTGGGTAAGTTTCCCTTTCAACAGACTTGGGTAAGTTTCCCTTTTAACAGACTTGGGTAAGTTTCCCTTTTAACAGACTTGGGTAAGTTTCCCTTTCAACAGA
Source organism: Sabellastarte sp. h YS-2021 (assembly GCA_964017235.1). Taxonomy (NCBI): domain Eukaryota; kingdom Metazoa; phylum Annelida; class Polychaeta; order Sabellida; family Sabellidae; genus Sabellastarte; species Sabellastarte sp. h YS-2021. The sequence goes on along the minus strand of OZ024928.1, from coordinate 185,549,447 downwards.
CTTGGGTAAGTTTCCCTTTTAACAGACTTGGGTAAGTTTCCCTTTCAACAGACTTGGGTAAGTTTCCCTTTTAAAAGACTTGCGTAAGTTTCCCTTTTAACAGACTTGGGTAAGTTTCCCTTTCAACAGACTTGGGTAAATTTTCCTTTTAACAGACTTGGGTAAGTTTCCCTTTTAACAGACTTGGGTAAGTTTCCCTTTCAACAGACTTCAGTAAGTTTTCCTTTTAAGAGAGTACTTACCTGGAATTTAAGGTCGTTGTCCTGGTCATCTCCTAGATCCTGAATAGAAAGAAAATAAAACAAATTAAAAATCAGCAAATATTGACACAGTTTGCTAGACTGTCTGTTACAGAGTTGAGGAGTGAAAGAGATCACCAAATCTTGTATTCTAGCTCACTGCTTGAGAATATGAAACATATGATTTAATTGGACAACCTACTTGTTTAGTGGGCAATGAGAGTCTTATTTCAAATTTTATACATTTATAATATTTTTCATTGACATTTCTTTTTACTTTGATCTACACCTATAATACAGTAGACTGCTTGGTATTGTACCCAGTCTATCATCAATACTGTTGGTTTTTGCACTATCGGCATTTAATTGTTGGACTGGCAATTTCCACTGCAGAGTGCAAACTAGTAACTTTTCGGGATATTTTCAGTTCCATATTCAAGAATATTCTCAGAATTAGAATAACTAGGGCCCAATATTTACAAATTTCTGATTTTTCTGATGTTATACTCTGTCTAGTTCCTGGCTCTATGCAATTCAAAACATGTGAGGCCTGATTTCAAAATCTAACCACAAAACAGCTCCTCTTTCTTTTGTTGTGATGACGATTGTTCATTATATTGTTGTAAGGGCTATTCAAGTATCGTTTAATATTCCTGATTTTCAATGTAAGTTAACTCAAAATCAAACCCGAACCCACTGCACACAGGATAATGATGACACACATGAACATTTCATTATACAAGAATATACCTCAGAAACCATAAGACAATAACATATAGTTTTTGTAAACACTGCAAACAACACTAACATAGGATGCTATCACAACCCAGTATACATTACATAATTCTGATACACAGACTAAATACAGTAAAGTCTCCATTATCCAGCCTTCCTGTTATCCATATATTTGACTTTATCAACTGATTTCTGCCCTCTCAGATTTGTATTTCCGTTGCAGATCTTCCCATGTTATGACCTTTCTGCTATCTGAACACAAATCACCCTCCCAGTACAGTCACATAACAGAGATTCTACTGTGGACTTGCTTACACATAAAATATAACACAATAATATACAATTACATAGCCAATAGCACTTGCTTTGCTGAAATGCAAAATTAAGCAAATTAAACATGCCAATTTGTATGCTTTTAACAAACAGTAAAAACTATCTCCTTGTTTTAGGACTTCCCCAAGGTTCTTTATCACTTATCTTTACTCTTTATCTTTATCGATACTACCTGGTATCAAACTCAAGTCTTCTGTGTTCCTAGGCAAATGTTGTCACCCACCTGACCACAATTTATAGCTTCATGTACACAAAAATTCACTTTTATTTTTGCAAGAGAAAAGATGCCTCAAAATATACCTTCATATTAACTTTGAGTGTCTTCAATTGCTAGATATAATTTGAAAACTGTGTGCACGTGGAGTCTGAGGGTGTGGGTAACAATGTTGACTATGTGGGGAAAAACCTTTTGACAACATTTTTTTGTAAATCCTACTCACACTTCGACAAAAAGGCACACCAATCTACAGCATTATTTAAAGAAATAAAGAGGTAAATGGCAGCTTTAATTTATCAAGTATCGCCTTAGTTACAATCTAAACCATAACGTTGCCCAAAATTACATGTTGGAAAGTCCATACTGAGACGTGTTTTATCTCCAAATTAGATATGACTCTGCCGTCTTGTCCATTGTGAAAGCAAACTCATTTTGTTGGCTACAGAAGCTGCTGCAGAAGTCAATAGGTTCTCTTTCTTTAATATTACCGGGTACATTAACCATCCCTGTATATGTTGCCCTTATGACTGTCTGGGGGTCTTGCCTCTAGTTAATTCCAATTCTAATAGTACTTTTACGGTGCAATTTATCGACACTACTAGATCATACACAATAACGAACATCCTCAATACCAATTGACCTTAAATTGTGAACTTAGTAGGTCACAAATATAAAGACTTCTTTAGAATAAAATGTATATGACTGCACCTTTACAAAACATATAGCAACCACTATGTACAAACACAAGGTATCAGATAAGGTTTTCCCACTAAACACAATGTCAAACAAACATGTCATGCAGTTTATTATCCAAAATTCATTCTATGCAATAATCATACAACAAAATCCCGAGTTAAATACAATGATCATGATACACCATACCAACATTAGTGTTATAGGATTGATCACATATTTTAGAACCAGTTCACAAAAGTGGAAATTCGACGAAAAACTGTGCACTGGTATGCTTGATTTAGCAAGGGCCATGAAATAAGTTATTGAAATGCATACATGACATTATAATTCACATATAAATGTGAATCCAATGTGCTTTTTGAACACTTTTTTTAACAAAATGAGAAATAAGTTAAATGAATATAATATAATATTGTGAACTTTTTTTGCAATTAAATAATTTAATAAACTTATTCTAAAACAGTGAAAATGTGAGGAAACAGGTCATTATGTCCTGCCAGCGGCCAAAGACCGTGGTTGGAAGATTATAAAATGCCTTCCATACGTGTGTCCATGTGTGCGTGTGTCCGTTCATCACTTGTTTACATATACCTTAATATCTCATTCATTTATAAATATATCTTAACCAAATTTGCAGAGAATGTTTATGGCTATGAAAACATGTCTGTGCAAAATTCTGGTCTCATTTTGAAAAATAGCATCAAAGATGCCCGTACCCACAGCCTGGGGAAATAATTTTCAACACCATGAGATATAGACGTAGTGAAAAAGTACAAAGATTGGGATACTTTCAGAGCAGTGTCAGTTATATAAAGGTCCAACTAATGTTTAAGTAGAGAAAATAATGTTTAAGAGAAAGAAAATGTATGTACAGATGAAGTATTAAAACAAGACAATTCAATAGCAAGATGACAACATTAATCAGTAAACTAAAATAATGACACTGTAAGATTTATTAACTGGAGAATAGATGTCAATGGAAAATAGCACAATTATGTAAAAGTACATATAATAATCAGTTGAAGCAATCCATGTATCTTTGTCAAAAGAGAAACATGTTTCAAATATGGCAGGTGAACACACTTTGGCAGAGCCAAAGCTAAAGATCACACCAGGATGCACACCTACACCCGTAACAGGGTTCAAAATTAACAAAAATCTGCCAATCCACGATCGACAGAAATACGTTCAGGTCAAAAAGATTAAGAACCCACAAGTCTGCTTGTTCTGCAAGCTGTTAATATACACACACAGTGGAATTATGGTTGGGATGTTTTGAACATTGTCCAAACATACCAAAGTGACCTAACACAAAGAAACCTCTCCCATCTTTATACATGTTTGCATGGTCGAATTATGGTTTGAATTTTTTTTAATATTACCCATACATACAGATGTGGCAATACAATACCCCTACCAAGTATCAACTTCATACGTTACGGTCTCCTAGATATACCTCGGACAAGATTTAATAGGTCAAGGTCACTACAGCAAGGTCAAATCAAGGTCATGACGTGGCACACCTACAACCCCAAACCAATGTCCCCACCAAGTACCAACTTCCTACACCCTATGGTTTCCAAGATATAGCCTGGACAAGTTTTTTTAGGTCATAGTCACTACCGCAAGGTCAAAGGTCAAATCAAGGTCAGACCATGATGTTGCACACCTACACCCCCTAACCATTGTCCCTACCAAGTATCAACTTCCTACACCTTATGGTTTCCGAGATATAGCCCAAACAAGATTTTATAGGTCAAGGTCACTACGGCAAGGCCAAATCAAGGTCACACCATGATGTTGCACACCTACACCCCCTAACCCATGTCCCTACCAAGTATCAACTTCCTACACCTTATGGTTTCCGAGATACAGCCCGGACAAACTTCTTCCCGCCGCCTGCCCGCCCATCCGGACACTATGGGTGAAAACAATCTCATGGGAAGTCCTGGCCTTCAAATGTTTTGCCCGTGAACAATTTTAGCCTCATTTTGAAAAACAAAATGGCTGCAATTGCCAATCATTTCAAAATCATTTAAGATGCTCTAATACTTGAAATACTGCAGCTAGGTTAATCAAATTTGCACAAAAGATATATGGCTAGGAAAGTTAGCCTGATAGTAATTTGGCCTAGTTTAGAAAAAAAATGTCTGCCATATCACATATTTAATGTCATAATGTCACATGGGATTATCCTATTAAAAAGGCCTTATAATTCCCTTGTCATTGCTACCAGGGGTTCAGAATGTGAAAACAACTTACAGAAAGTCATGACCAAAAACCCTTTCCCAATTGCTGACTTTGACCTTTGACCCCTTCTTCAATATCAAGTTTGGGGTCATCTTACTTCAAAGGCCTTATATCTCTCCTTATGAAAGCTAGCTGGATGAGTGCTATTTGTTTGGTTCTTTGACACTATGCAACACCATTGTTATTTTAGTGTCATGACATATTTATGACAACAAAATGTAAATGTTCATGTCCAAATGTCCAGCTGTAAAGAATTTTTTTCTTTTTTTTCTGACACAATATGAAAACAGATTTACTAAGATCACACATTTTGCCAAATCTTAAGTGTCTACATAATATGTGATATTATATTTCCCTGAGATACAAAATATTTAGAAAATCCACGATATCACAATTCTAAAATTGCAATCACAATATTGGATATCTCAATTTCAAAAAACCTCATGATGTTATCACCACTAATGATGAGGTAAGCAATTTTAGTTCACTTATTTAATGTAACAGAAGTTTTGTGAATCGTGGTCTTAATTGCTGAATTTAAAGCGATCACTTCTTTGGCAAATTGCATACACTCCAGCAAATGACACATTTGTAGCAGGTATTTTCACATAAAACCAAACCAAAATGCATGGAAAAAATATAGTTAAACCCCAACAAGCAATACACATAAACAAACACATTATATAACCTTGGCACCCAATAAATTAAAAACACACAAACAGGTACAAGGCGTGCTACCATGATTTGCAGAAATGAGTTCCTTCATGCCTGGTGCATAGGTATACGAGGTGATAAATATGAACACATTGTTTAGGCAGCAGAATGCCTCCCATCTCTCTAAAAATAGTGAATACATTGAGTGCTACATGTGCACCACACATGCACTGTACAGCTACCTCTCTCCAGTTTACTTACACCATCATCGGAGTACAAATCTGTGTCATCTGTGTCTGTATCATCTCCAAAATCATCAGTGTCGTCAGTGTCATCATCAAATATATCGGTATCATCCGTTTCATCAGTATTGTCAAAGTTGTCCTGATCACCAACATCTGTGTCATCATTGTCTGTTTCATCATCTCCATAATCATCGGTGTCATCATTGTCAGTATCATCAGTTTCATCAAAATTGTCTGTATCACCCATATTTGTGTCATCATCATCGGTGTCATCACCTCCATAATCATCTGCATCATCAGTATCATCATTGTCAGTATAATCAGTTTCATCAAATCCATCATCTGTATCAGTGTCATTATCATCTCCAAAAGCATCAGTGTCAGTATCATCTAAGGCATGGTCGTCATCCTCCACACCATCATCCTGTTCATCTGTTTCATTATCTGTATCCTGTCCCTTGTCATCCAGCCCATCATATGCTGCATCAATATCCTCCTCTGTCTCTTCCGCCCTCACCAGTTTCACATGGTCTGCATGGTCCATCTGGATGGCCTTAAACACATCCTGTTGGTCCTGCTGGTCCTGCTCGTCAGCTATTGTGGGTATCTGCTGGTCACACAGTCACATGACACAACTAAGCAAGCAGGAAGCCACAAAGTAGGGTAAAGAGGAACACTTACTATAGAAGGTCTTACACCAAGACGTCACATGCAACATCAAATCTAAATAGTACTGAATTATGAAATAGGTGCAAATCAGGCCAAGTGGTTTTGTTGGTTAACAAATTTGGCATTTAATTACACAGCACTAAACTGTGTAGTCAATACTAGTCATTTGGCTCAAATCCTGACCTTACATGATGAAAAGAACATAAAACCCAAAATCTGACTGTTGACCACTAACATGTTATTTGGTCAGACCTGCAGCACTTTGTTCACATGACCCCATGAGGCAGATTCAAACCCTCAGCTACAGGAGTTAAGTTCAAAGAAGTTTTTTATCAAATTCCACAACCACTGGGATATTATATGCACTACACTAATTCACAAATCAAAAGAGAACTCAGAATTACATAACATAATTTTGTCATGTTAAATAAGTTAATTTTCATTTTCATGACAGTATCTCAGATTTTTAAAAATTATTTGATCTTATTTAATAATAATGCATTTGGACGTTGTTGTTTTTTTGAATGTCGAGTTTGATGAATTTTATGGACAATTTCTTAGAGTTGATCGTCAGTTCCAACTTTACAGCAAATCAGATCTCAAAATATTCAAATGCAAAGGTGAAATTATATATAAAACACATTGATATTTCTATGAACGAGTGCTATTAAATGCAGTGGGCTGTCTGGGTAGACTGTCATCATAACTCACACCCAAATTTACAATGTCTGTACATGAATGAAAAATATTTTATGTCACATGTCACTGTTGCAATACAGTCACAAAAATCTTCCAAAGATTTTGGCAAAATTTGGGTATACAGATTGCAACAAAACTGAAGTGCAAGTACATCTACATTGGGTTAAGGTTGGTTAGAATTTTGATGGTAAAAATCACTTCTGTGTGGAAGTTTAAACCTGTTTAAATATCAAAGTAGAAAATGGAATATTAGTCAAAATCAAAAAATCTGAAATTGATTAAAATTTGTTCAGGCTAAATTAAAGTGAAATGATAAATACCAAAGTAGAAAACAGAGTATTAGTCACAAATAAAAAACCTGAAAATTATTGAAATTTTGTTCAAGCTAAATTAAAGTGAAATCAACTATCTACAGGAAATCTTAAAGATTTACACGAGCAGAGTCTGTATAAGTAGGACAAGTGTAAGCCAACTCAAGTCACATGAGAAAATACTGTATTTTGTTAGAAATGACCTGAATTTACCAAATCCTGTGGGTGTTGGAGGTTCTAGTTATGTACAGTCTTCTGCAGGAAACATGAAGTGTCACATGTAAACGAATGGATGCACACCGATGTTTTTATACACTTTCATATACTTTTCAGGAACATATTTAAGTTAGTAGGATTGTGAGTAAACTTTAAGTGAAAAATATAATAAAAGATTTGATATTTAAATGCTTCTAATTAATATCCTCATATTTTCTGTAATAAAAGTTCATTGTGATGCGTTTTCTCAAGGATGTTTTTGAAAACACAGTGTATGAAATTAAAACCCACTGACACCCATTATTAACACACTACATTATATTTAAATACTATAATTTGTGAATTAAAAGCCCATGGAGATAGATTTTCTCAAAGATTCGGCCGTTTATTACAAATTAAAAAGGTCAAATTTCAGGACTTTTATATAGCACAGTTAAACACTTGTGATCAGTGTTTATTGATATTTATGTAAAATAAACAGGAAAAACTGCTATCCGGTTTGCTGATTTCAAACAATCAGTAAATAAAATGTATTTATTATGGATAATATTCATAAACAAACACAACCAGAAAGCTTAGGTAGCACAGAACATTAGTAGGGCCCAGAACAATCCGAGAGAATAAACCCCTGCCAACATTGCATATTTGCCATACAATAATCACAAAAAAAAAAAAAAACAATCAAACTCTAATTGCAAACATAATATGGGTTAGTTCTTCACAAAAATCATATCCAAAAATTTGATCATTTGTTTCCTATTTGTGCAGCACCCAGCCCACAGACAGACAGACAAAAAAGTAAACAAAAGCTTGGTAAAACTTATCCTTCTTCACAGAGGTAAAATAAGTTTTCAAAATTTACCATCAACAGTGGTGTAACAGTAAATTTCAAAGACCTGAAAAAATGTCTTGTTCAGGTGAAGCATGTATGACAGTTTAGTGAAAAAATTTTTTTTCTAAAAATTAGTACTAGAGATGCTGTGAACAAGGTCAGTAATTCTAATCAAATATTCTGCCGAGTGGTCACGTTTGTGATTCTTATGTAACAGTATGTACATAATAAAGAATTCACTGGAACTCTACCTCAGTACGACATGACCAGATGACCTTTGATTTTTTTCCCTCTTATTCTAAATCATGTTGCCTCTCGTCATGTGATCAAAGTCATGTGACCACACACTGCAAGCTATGATGTTTTGCCCTGTGTAACATCACCAGGTCACATGGTTTTTCACTATCATGTGACATATCCATATCAATCATGTGACCACTCACCCTAAGTCATATAACCTGTCATTCCAAATCATGAGACTGTGAATCTCTATTCCCAACCATGTGACCTTCACTATCATAAATGTAGCCTCTTATAGTTAGTCATGTGACCTATCACTGGGGGTCATGTAACCCTCAATCTTAGTCATCAGACCTCTTACCTCCTCATCTTCTACATCCTCTGCTGCCTTAAAGTCATCATCATCTTGATCAATGTCAGCCTGAGGCAGATTGTCACCTGGATCCTCCTCACCTATTGAGTGAACACATGGGATGCAGTTTGTGGATAATTACATAGGTACTATATTTTTTGACAGATCATAAGCAGAAAATAGAAGTTTTCATTCAAAGCCTATAGGACCATACTATTCATAGCTTCCAGGTTCTAACCAGTTGTGTACAATTACATAGGTACTATATTTTTCTTTGTTTGACAAATCATAAGCAGGAAATAAGTTATCTTTCAAAGACTGTAGGACCATACTATTCATAGCTTTCAGGTTCTTACCCAGTATTAAGTTAAGTCAAGTATACTGATATTGAGACTTCATTATTGACCACTAAAACAAAATCATGTAATCGAAACATCAAATATACACACATAAAGAGGTTGTATAATTTTACACAACAGCAGAGAACACCTTTAACAGAGAAAATACATTTTTTTGGCAATATATTTTATAGCAATTTTATAAAGTAGTAACTTAATATTTTGTTTCAGTGAAATTTATCTAGGCAGGCTAAGATTTAACTGTGAAATAGGCAAATCACAACTTGTTCCTGATATCCTACAACCTCAGAGTATACAGTGATAAAGCTTTTTTTTTAACTTTCTAAATCCCATTCAGTGTATCCTATCTGGCCCAAACTGTCTCAGTAATGCCTGATGCTACCCCAATCACTCTGTACACCTTTTCTTGCCAACACTCAGTGTGTTCTCCATTTGACACTTAATCAATATATGAAGTCTGGACTGATTGTTATCTTAGAAATGCCTAATCCTACACCCATCACCTAGTGCACCTTGTCTTGACTGACCAAGTATTTCCTGTTTGGCCTGGTCTATGTCTTAGTGATACCTGATCCTATCCCCCCTCACCTTATTTTACTCTTCCTTTCTCCACACTGACCCGGAATATCCTGCCTGGCCTTGCCTATGTTTTATCGTAGATGATCCCATCTCCCTCACCCTGTACCTTCTGTCTCATTGAAACTCATCCAGCATCTCCTGCCTGACCTGGTCATGTTTCTATTAGGGATGGGTCGGTACCAAAAATGTGTACATCAGGAGGTCGCCAATGCAAAACCATTCTGATTTCAGGAATCCACGTTTTAGTACACCCCAACCAAACATGAATGTTTTGTCTTTATGACATCGTAATAAAGTCCCCAAATACATAAAATATGAGATAAGTGTGTATAATTTCTTCACATTCCTGATATATTTCCAATATTTTAAGTTTTCCTTCCATTTTACATTCTGACAAACGAGATTGAGGTTATAAAGTGAAATAACAAAACATGGCAGTTCGGCTCAACACAATTGTTATAAAAGTCTGCAAATGTATGAAAATATGAGATAAAACCTGGTAAGTTCTTCAGATTTTTGGTATGTGTCTGATATTTTAACTCTTCCTTCCATTATATGTGTTCACAGGCGAAGTGGCGGTTGTAAAATCTCATCATGGTATTTCAGTAAAATGCTCTTGATATTGAGATACTGGACGTACCGACCCATCCCCTAGCTTCTATTATAGATGATCGCATCTTCTTCACCCAGTATCTTCTGTCTTATTGACAATCAGCCAGAACCTCCTGCCTGGCCTCATCTATGTTTTCATCACAGATGATCCCTACTCCCTCAACCTGAACCTTTTGTCTTATTGACACTTACCTAGCATCTGCTGCCTGGCCTCATCTATGCCTTCCTTTTTGTCCTCTGTATCTACGATCTCCTGGGCATCATCTTTCACCTGGACCTCCTCTACCTGCTGGCCTTGAGGTTGCTGATTCATATCACCTTGTGCCTGGTTGGGGTCACCCTGTGGCTGGTTGGCATCTACTTGCTGCTCATGGTTATCTAGCTGTGGCTGGTTGGGGTCCACCTGTGGCTGGATGTTTTGGGCCTGTGCCTGATTGGCTTCTACTTGCTGCTCTTGGTTATTGGGAGCTGGCTGGTTGGGGTCCACCTGTGGCTGGATGTTTTGGGCCTGTGGCTGATTGGCATCTACTTGCTGCTCTTGGTTATTGGGAGCTGGCTGGTTGAAATCATTCTGTGACTGAACGTTCAGCTGATTCTGTCCACCTTCTGGTAAAGATAACAAGAAGACAGTCAAAATGAGCCTGTAAAAAGAGTAGCCATGTAATTAGTGTTCTGGGGCATAATGCTAAGTAAACAGAAACCTTTGTGGTCATACTTTCATACTCTAATGGATATTCAATCTAAGTAGGGCAATTCAGACATCTTAGTCCAGAAAATAATACAAAAAAATATACTTGTTATGAGGAGAGTAGTTATGGTGAAAGAGTACTTGGTGTAAGAATTAGCACTTTGGCCAACCCTGTCCAAATGCACCATGTTCCTATGAGACTGTGTCTAGAAGCAGTGTACAACAGGGATACATGGCCAAGTAATTATCTTATGAGATTTTCAGACATTATGAAAATCATGGATAAATTCCAATGTGACCCAGTATGGGGTGTGCCAGATTGAATTGGAAAGGAATTAGCAAGAAAAAACCGACTAATTATCCAACAACATTTTCTGATTCTTTGACAATTATACCACTTCCCAAATACACATTCACTGTGTATAAGTCAAACCCTCTCAAATGCACAGATTCAAGTCTAGCTATGCCTAACTTCCACTTAAATAATGAAAATACAGTAGATTTGGCATAAGAAGAATATTAAGTTTACAAGTCCCAACAATTATGAGTGCAAAATATGTTAACCACAATTTTGATTTGCAGAAATTGGCCATAACTAGAACTTAATTTTATGCATAAAGTGCTACTTTCAATGGGAATAACAAGGTGTAAGCAGAAGCTATAATTTTTATTTTTGTGTGCATAAAAGTGTCAAACTTTGTGAAAGGGCCGACAAAACAGCACCAATGTGTTACTCTACCTGATTGCTTGCTATTATGTTATTAAGATTCAACACCAAACAAATGGATTACCTAGTAATGATCACACCAATGTTAATTACTGCAAGAGAGTTTAAATGGAAGATATCTTTCGTAATTCATATATTTTTTAAAGTGGGTAGAACTAGAAGTTGCCATACGTAAATGACTGACATTTTTTTAATTGGACTTAGATAGTAAATCCACTGTACTTTTTTCCTGATGTTGAGACATCAAGGCAGGTTCTACTGGTACTTGGATATTTAACAAATACACCAGGCTTCAAAATACTTATTCTTAGAAAAATTATATTCTTGGAATAAGAATTTTCTTCATCTTGGAATATACAGGGATTTTCTCAGAAACTTTCTGAGAATAATAGTTTTTCAAAATTTCTGCAAAAGTGTCTTTGCATTAACATTATTTTCTGTAAAAATACATTAATGTTGATGATGTTGATGGTGCAGTTTAAACTAGTATAACGTAACTTGTCTCTTCACACCAAAAAATGATACAAAATGATCCGATATGTAAGAATTTTTGTAATTTTTATTTACTGGAAAGTATCTTCAGCATATGAGCAGCTCTGTTTAAAACTAACAAAATTTCTTTGTTTTCACCATTCTCTTTAGTTTAAAGAGAGCTTGTTCAGAGACTAATTGGTTGATTGGTACGGTCCAGTGTGTACAGACCTTTACTGACTTTTTCCTCACTGTTCCTAACCCTGCATATTGATGTTGTGATTTTTCTTGTGAAATGACTTTGTACCAGCGGAGAAAATGGCAAGGAAACTATGGCTCAGACATTTCACTGATGTATGATGGCTCTAGGTTTCAATAGTGACATAAAAAAATGTCAATTTCCATAGGATTTCCAAGAAATTAGCAAAGAAAAGTTTAAAACGACCTGTGGGAGTCATACCCACACAGCGATGACAACTTGTGATTAGATGCAAAACTGGCTAACCACTAGGCCAACGAGGACCTCAAGGAGAAACCATGCCGATCAATATGAAAACATGCATCAAGTTTGATAATCAATTATTGATCGGGAAATTCAATTTAATACCAATATTATTAAACAGTGTAAGATAAAGAAACAAATTTACAGTTTGTCTTGGCAATATGACTTTACTATGGTGATACAGTCATAAAATAGTAACTAATTTTAGACTTTTGAAGTTTTCAAATGGAACAATATCACTAACAGTTCTCAAAAGAAACTCAAGCTGGTGCCACATGATAATGCTTTTCATTGCAACTTCAAGAAAAGAGTTTTATGGAATCTATATGTTTAGTTTTACCCATTAAATCAAATGTAAACCAGTGTAACAAAGTAAATTAATCAATATTAAATCCTTAAACTTCACTGTAACTTAAAATAATGGATGCAAAGCACTTGTAAGTGTTAACATAACAATATAAAGAAAAGCAACAGAAACAAGAGTTTAAACTTTAAAACATGAAACATTGTTAAACACAAGATTTTTAACCAATTGAAGGCTTGTACACAAGAGTAAAGAGATAAAATGAGCTGATCCAATGAGGTAATGAAGTGTGATCTGGTTTGACATGCTTCATTGAATATACCGGCAATACCAACTGATACAAAACAATTTTTACATTCAAGAGTTTTCCAAAATTTACCAGATCAATAGACATTATATGGCATTTACCAACAACCTTTGTATTCAAGAATTATCCCAAATTTTGCAGATCAACAGGTAACATATACCAAAGACATACTTCTGGACCCATTATGAAACTCCCCCCCCCCCCCCCCCCCTATTTTTCCACTGTTTAAAGAGGGTTAATATCTGAGTGTAGTTGATCATAGCAGATCAATTTGATGTAGAAAGACATCCACACAGAGAAAAAGAAATTAACATACTCCAAAAAATAGCATCGGAGGTGCCCGTACCCAAAGCTCAGGGAAACAATTTTTGACATCATGAAATATAGAAGTGAAACAAAAAGAGATCAGGAGACTTTCAGAGAAAATAGTGTCAGTTATATAAAGATCCAAACAGTGTTTACAGAGATAAAATAACATCTAAGAAAGAGAAACTGTATGTAACGATAAAGGTTTAAAACAAGATGATTCAATATCAAGATGACAGCATTAATCAGTAAACTAAAAATAGCATCAGAGATGCCCGTACCCCACAGCCTAGGGAAATATTTTCAACACCATTAGATACAGAAGTACTGTATCAGTACAAACTTCAGGATACTTTCAGAGCACTGTCAATTATATAAAGGTCCAAACAATGTTTAAATGGAGAAATAATGTTTAAAAAAAAGATCATGCATATAAAGATGAAGTATTAAAACAAGATAATTCAATAACAAGATGACAGCACTAATCAGCAAACTAAAATTCAACCCTCTTTATCTACATTTGCAAGGCCCGAATTATGGTTTAGATGGTTTGAATATTACCATGCATACAGAAGTGGTAATACATTTAATGAATGCTTATGTGTGGTGTTGGAGCAAAATCTGTGGCTCACTTGATGAAATTCTATCTCTTACAATGGGAAGTTATGAAAGTAAAATTCTTAATAAATTCTAATATGACTTTAACAGTGCTTAATCTGCATCAAAAGAGAGACCCAAAGGTGCAACAAGATTTTATAGGTCAAGGTCACTACGACAAGGTCAAAGGTCAAATTAAGGTGACACCATGATAATACACACCTATAGCCCCTAACCAATGTCCCTAGCAAGTATCAACTTCCTCAACCTTACGGTTTCCAAGATATAGCCCAGACAAGATTTTATAGGTCAAGGTCACTACGGCAAGGTCAAATCAAGGTCAGACCATGACATTGCACACCTACACCCCCTAACCAATATCCCTACAAAGTATCAACTTCCTACACCTTACGGTTTCCGAGATATAGCCCGGACAAGATTTTTGAACTCAAGGTCACTTCGGCAAGGTCAAAGGTCAAATCCTGGTCAGACCATGACGTTGCAAACCTACACATCCTAACCAATGTCCCTACCAAGTACCAACTTCCTACACCTTATGGTTTCCGAGATATAGCCCGGACAACATTTTATAGGTCAAGGTCACTACGGCAAGGTCAAATCAAGGTCAGACCATGACATTGCACACCTACACCCCCTAACCAATATCCCTACCAAGTATCAACTTCCTACACCTTACGGTTTCTGAGATGTAGCCCGGACAAGATTTTATAGGTTAAGGCCACTACGACAAGGTCAAAGGTCAAATCAAGGTCAGACCATGACACTGCACACCTACACCCCCTAGCAAATGTCCCTACCAAATATCAACTTCCTACACCTTACGGTTTCCGAGATATAGCCCGGACAAGATTTTATAGGTCAAGGCCACTACGGCAAGGTCAAAGGTCAAATCAAGGTCAGACCATGATGTTGCAGACCTACACCCCCTAACCAATATCCCTACCAAGTATCAACTTCCTACACCTTACGGTTTCTGAGATATAGCCCAGACAAGATTTTATAGGTCAAGGTCACTACGGCAAGGTCAAAGGTCAAATCAAGGTCACACCATGATGTTGCACACCTACACCCCCAACCAATGTCCCTGCCAAATATCAACTTCCTACACCTTACAGTTTCCGAGATATAGCCTGGACAAGATTTTATAGGTCAAGGTCACTACGGCAAGGTCAAAGGTCAAATCAAGGTCAGACCATGACGTTGCACACCTACACCCCCTAACCAATATCCCTACCAAGTATCAACTTCCTACACCTTACGGTTTCTGAGATATAGCCCGGACAAGATTTTATAGGTCGAGGTCACTACGCCAAGGTCAAAGGTCAAATCAAGGTCAGACCATGACGTTGCACAACTACACCCCCTAACCAATGTCCCCACCAAGTATCAACTTCCTACACCTTACGGTTTCCAAGATACAGCCCGGACAAGATTTTCAAACTCAAGGTCACTACGGCAAGGTCAAAGGTCAAATCAAGGTCAGACCATGACGTTGCACACCTACACCCCCTAACCAATGTCCCTACCAAGTATCAACTTCCTACACCTTACGGTTTCTGAGATACAGCCCGGACAAACTATTTCCCGCCGCCCGCCCACCCGCCCGCCCGGACGCCCGCCCATCCGGACACCATGAGTGAAAACAATACCCCGACAGCCCTTAAGGGCTGTGGGGTAAAAATTATGAAACTGTAAGATTTATTAAAGGAAACGTAGCTGTCAATCGAAATACCTACAGCCCCTAACCAATATTCATACCAAAAGTCAAACTTCTACACCTTACAGACTCAGCAATATAGTCCAGATAGGATTTTAAATCTAAAGATCACTACAGCAAAGTCAAGATCACACCATGACGCTGCACAGTGCACATCTACACTTTCTTACTAATGTTCCTACCAAGTATCAACTTTCTATACCTTATGGTTTCTGATATAGACCGGACAAGATTTTAAAGGTTAAGGTCACTACAGCAAGCTCAAAGGTCAAATCAAAGTCATTGCATGACGTTGCAAACCTACATCCCCTAACCAATGACCCTACTCTGTATCAACTTCCTACACCTTATGGTTTCAGAGATACAGCCTGGAAAAAATTTGAAAGGTCAAGGTCGCTATGGCAAGGTCAAAGGTCAAATCAAGGTCACACCATAACATTGCACAGGCACACCATAATGTTGTTCCTACACCTTACAGTTTCTGAGATATAGGCCGGACAAGATTTTCAAACTCAAGGTCACTTGGGCAAGGTCAAAGGTTAAAGGTCAAACCATGATGTTGCACACATACACCCCCAACCAATGTTCCTACCAAATAACAACTTCCTATACCTTACGGTTTCTGAGATATAGCCTGGACAACCTTTTTCCCGCTGCCCATCCACCCACCCACTCATCCAGACGCCATGGGTGAAAACAATACCCAAACAGCCTTTTAGGGCTGGGGGATAATAAAATAAATTGATACAATACATACCTACAGGCAAGAGCAACAGAAAAACAAATAGTTGAAATGTATAGCAATATACACTTTGAAATTTGAATTTGTCTGATATTTGTGTCAGACATAATTTTGCATAAAATTACTGAAAAGATTTTTTTTTTTATTACAGTGAAGTGTATCAATGAATTTATTTTTATATTTTTGAATTTATTTTTTACATCCTGTATATGCCAATGTGGATAATTAGCAAGCAAGAGAAAAAATAGAATAATAAATGTGGATATTGCATGTTACAAATAGAATCACAAGGGTTCCAGAATAATGAAACAAAGACTGCACGTGGAATCGTGGATCTAGATTTATTGGATTAATACTTATTAACTTATCTACTAAAACATAAAAAAAAATCAAATAAAAAGAACAAAGGAATAAAAGTAGGAGGAATCAGTAGAGTTCAATATAACAGCAGTGAGTACTTAGTAGTTAATATAAAACTGAAATGTTAGTGACACTTTGTGTGTAAGTAGGGTCACTCAGATAGAAGATACATTTGATTTTCTACTAGTCAACACTATATTAGCAGAATTATTGTTAGTCACATGATTAAACGTCAGTGGAAACCGGTTCATATGGATTTCACCAAATCGATGCAGCTACATGCTTTGTTCATATGCTGTGGAAGACTTTCTTAATACATTTTCAAAACCGGTTTATAACATGTCATAAGTGATTACTGCAAACAAAAGTTTTGAAAAAAAAAAATAAATAAAGAAATAAAATCAACTGGAACTGTAAGAATGTTTTGTATTTTTGTATACATACAAGGAAGTTAACCCAAAACCTGGACACTGAGAGGTTCTACTTGTACAGAGTTTATTGTAATAGAAAAATTATAAGCACACAAAATACAGTTGATCTTCTTTCACTCTGGCCTCACTTTGTTGATTTATTTGGGTTATCATACCATGGAGAACTCTAATTATATTTCAACTTATTTACACAGAAGATAAACAACATTTTAATTAACCTTCAGCATCGACTCATTTCAATTTCTTTCACTTTTCTTATACTAGGAAGTTTGCGGATAGAGAAAACCTGTGCCCCGCAGTTGATCAACATGGACCATAAAACATACAGTTGTGCTTAATAATCAATAATCTGAAATCCAATAAATGTGCAATAAATCTTTTCAAGTGCAAAATTACTCATATTTAATCTTTACACATGATCAATGGCAGTCTCAGATTGTGATTCATGATCATAAACATGCAGAATGTTATAAAATGAAAAACAAAATGTCAGAAAATACTATAGAATTTCTTATAATTCAAAGTAAAATATGTATTTTTTAATCAGTAGTAGCGAATTTTATACTCTGTGTAAATCTAGAAAAGTTTTGTACAAACTGGACATGATTTCAAAACAAAGACAAATAAAGTTTAAAAATCTATAAATAAAAATCTATATCTGGATTTGTAAAGTGGGAAAAGAGTGTGCTGATATAGAAAAAGGTTGAAAATTTTTCGGTCAACAATAACTGTAAAATGAAAGCCTCTCGAGACTCCAACATATGCGACAAATCAATCACTTTATTTCTTGCAAATTCCAAAAAATATTCAAGATTTCCAAAAATACTGTTACATTATCATAACATTATTATCAATAGGTTATCAGTCATTTTTATCAATCTGGAGGACCTGGCAAGTTTTACGGTACACTGTACTCGAGTACAAACTTCACTGGTCCTTTGAGACTTAATCCAAGACCTTTGAGAATTCAATGGTGATTTAAAACATCTTTCAAAGAACATAAGATAACTCAAATTTTAATCACGAAAAGGCAGTGTGAATATGTACCTCAGAGAGACTTAATGGTATGCTTTATAATATTTTATTTGGTTCATTATGTTAAACTAGAAAAAGGTTTTTGCTGACAAAAACGAAGCGGCCCTGATGAAAAAGTGCGAAGTAATCCGTAAAAGATGCTAACATATGCAATATGTTGGTAATGCTTATAATTGTATGAATGGTAAATTAATTCTAAAGAAACCTTCCTGTGAGTAAGCCTAATCAATGTGTCAAGTTTAACTGATGTTAGTTGAACAGTAAGTCAGTTGGGGGCTGAAAAGCCATTTTTTACTGTAAGATGGCCATAGGTGGCTTCAAGGTGGACAGAAAATAAGAATGTCCCTTTTGCCATCCTTTATAGGTGTGCAAAGTTTATCTGAGGTCAGTTGAACAATAAGATAGTTGGAGGCTGAAAACCCCCTTAATTCACTTTATGGTGGCTACTACTCCATTCATCTTGAGAGTTTAAGGTGACCATAAGTATTATTTTGATCTATTTTAATACCAGTGATAATTTAGATATAAAAAAATGGAAAACGAAAGGAGGCAGAGGATTTTATTCCAATTTGATGACTTTAAGCAGGCCATAGGTCCATTAACATTATGAGTTTAAGGTCACCATAAAGTCAGGATATTCCTTTGGCAAATTTTAATATATGTGCCAAGTTTGGCTGAAAAAAGTGAAAAACTAAGTGAACTGGAGGGCTAAAACCCTTTTTTTTGACATTAAGGTGACCTTAAGATTGCAGATACAGGGCTAAAACTTCGGCATGTGAAAGATTATCAAAAAGTAGCTGAATAAGTTATTCCAACAGAACGCCGAAATCCTGACCATTTTTGAGATACAGACCAAGTATCCATTTTTAGAAAATTTACAAAAATAAAACGCCTCCCATTCAGGCATCTATGGTCTGATAAATGAGAAAATCCTTTCCGACCTTCGACATTTGGTGTAGAATGTACCTGATAAATTTTACAGCACAGGTGTGTGTGTTTTTTTCCGAAACGCGATGACGGGGTGTTTTTGAAAAATGCTTAAGGTTACCTTTAGTAAAGCTTAAGGTCTGCGCAAAGTATCCAAAAAATTTTTTACGCCCCTTTTTGCCATCCTTTATAGGTGTGCCAAGTTTAACCGAGGTCAGTTGAACAATAAGATAGTTGGAGGCTGAAAACCCCTTATTTCACTTTAAGGTAGCTACCACTCCATCCATATTGAGAGTTTAAGGTGACCATAAGTATTATTTTATCTATTTTAATACAAGTGATAATTTAGATATAAAAAATGGAAAAAGAAAGGAGCCAGAGGATTTTATTCCAATTTGATGACTTTACGCAGGCCATAGGTCCATTAACATTTTGAGTTTAAGATCACCATAAAGTCAGGATATTCCTTTGGCAAATCTTAATAAATGTGCCAAGTTTGGTTGAAAAAAGTGAAAAAACTAAGTGAACTGGAGGGCTAAAACCCCCTTTTTTGACATTAAGGTGACCTTAAGATTGCAGATACAGGGCTAAAACTTCGGCATGTGAAAAATTATCAAAAAGTAGCTGAATAAGTTATATTGCAACAAAATGCCGAAATCCTGACCATTTTTGAGATACAGACGAAGTACCCATTTAAAAAAAATTTACGAAAATAAAACGCCTCCCATTCAGGCATCTATGGTCCAATTGATGAGAAAATCCTTTGTAACCTTCGAAATTTGGTCTAGAATGTACCTGATAAATTTTATAGCACAGGTGTGCATGTTTTTTCCGAAACGCGATGACGGGGTGTTTTTGAAAAATGCTTAAGGTTACCTTTAGTAAAGCTTAAGGTCTGCGCAAAGTATCCCCCAAAATTTTCCCGCCCCTATAGTTTTAAAGAAAGGTAACAAGGAAAGAAAAATATGAAAGGCTAAGAAGTTATTGAAGGGAGACCATAATCCTGCGGCGGCGGTGATCAGTCGAACTTCGGTGAAAACAAATAAGCGTCCCTGACGGGCCGCTTAATTATGTCACTTTATTTCATGTTCAATATATAATGTTGTTATTGGTTTTTATAGTAATGCTATATGAGCCCTCAACAAATAACCTACCAAAACAAATAAACCTAGAAATCCTCCAACCTCAAATGTGTCCCCATACCTGCAGTCAGCATACCATGCCTAGGAGTTACCATGTGTGGATAACATAGCCTGTAGTTACCATTTCCCCATACAAGCAGTCACCATACCATGCTTAAGGGTTACTATCAACCCATACCTTCAGTCAACATACCATGGCCTGGAGTTACCATCTAACCACACATGCAGTCATACCATGGCCTGGAGTTACTATCTCCCCATACCTGCAGTCAGCATACCATAGCAAGGAGTTAGCATCTCCCATACCTACAGTCAGCATACCATGCCCTGGAGTTACCATCTAGCCACACATACAGTCATACCATGACCTGGAGTTACTATCTCCCCATACCTGCAGTCACCATACCACACCCAGGAGTTACCATCTCCACACACCTGTAGTCAGTATACCATGTCAAGGAGTTACCATCTACTCATACCTGCAGTCAGTATACCACCCCCAGGAGTTACCATCTCCCTACACCTGCAGTCAGTATACCATGCCAAGGAGTTACCATCTACTCATACCAGCAGTCAGTATACCATGTCAAGGAGTTACCATCTACTCATACCTGCAGTAAGCATACCATGCCAATGAGTTACCATCATGTTGGTCTACAAATTTCTTCATAGTGGCTCCCCCAGCTATTTTTTTACCTTCCTTGTCTCTGATCAGTTGCTGCTACCACACCAGATATGGCAACCCTGACCAGCAGCAGTTGCCACAAAACCTATTTGCAAATACCTATCTGCTGTAGCCACTCCACCTCCCTGTATCAATGACTCAATGTACCCATAACATTTTACTTCATGCATATATTCCTTAGCCACCCTATCTGTATATTCTCTGGCCCGACCTGTGTCAATGCACGGATAATATTTTATATCATGCATATATTCCTTACCCACCCAATCTATGTCTTCTCTGGCCCGACCTGTGTCAATGTACCCATAATATTTTACTTCATGCAAACATTCCTTAGCCAACCCATATGTATATTCTATGGCATAAACTCTCTGTGTTAATGGACTAACTCTTATTCAATATATTTATAGTTGTGCATTACCGTCTGTTTGATGACTATGAAAGTTCTGATCAGATTAAATATCCAAAAGTACTTGTGTATTTCACTATGTACATGTTAATTTGGTATCAAAATAGTTTTATTTATTTTTTTTCATATTGGTAAAACAACCCCACAAATTGGTTAGGAAATAATAAAGCTATGATATGAAAATGAAGGCCTTTTTATATAAATATATAAGATACAATCTTCAAACTCTGGTGTGTGGAATCGCTAGACTTAGCAAACACGCATTGGCAGAAAGGAAATACAGTCTACTAGAGTCTGAGGCAAGCTATAGATGTACAGCATAACCTTAAAAGCCACAGAGAAGCTGTCACAGGACACATGTTCTGTTTGAAGACTCAAACTAAGAGCTCACACTGAAAACAAACTATCAGTGAACTTTTTTTCTCAAATACCTGCTCTGAAAGAATTTGACATAAGAAATAAAAAGGTTCTATGTCCACTTCAACAGTGGAGGTTATCTTTAGGACAGATCCTCAGGACTTCAGAAAGGAGAAATCATTTCAAATATGATCGGGTGATTCAGAAGGAATGATGTGTGGACACTCAAATACTTTGTTAAAATGAAGGATCATAGAGTATGCAGAGAACACAACTAGAGCAAGATATCTGTTTCTTCTTTGACATCTACAGTTTTGCAGATGATCTTTTAAACTTGAGCACAAACAAGCCATTTTCTGTTACTGTTTTAAATAAACTCGCATATTTTTTGGGCATTTTAACATAAAATGGAGCACTTGCTAAAGACTAGAGCAATGGTTATAAGATGTACTTGATTATTTTTTTCGTTCCAGCCTGATTTACAAGCAAAATTTTTCCAAACTTTGTAATCTTAATCATCACTCATCGTACAACTTGTTTTACTAGTTCTTAGTTCTCCTTACCGCGCTGGTTTTTGCTTTGTTTTTTCATGAAATATATGCCATAAAAGACAAAAAAAAACTGGCTTTTTCAAAAACTACAATGAAAACAAAAGCATAAACAAAAAATATTTCACATAATAATTTTGTTGGTTTTTTGTATACCCATTTACTGTTGGCAGTAGTAATTTCTTTAAGCAAATATCCAGAGCACTATAGCTGATCAAGTCTGAGTGAATATCTAACAGAACATGCTCCTGTTCTCTGATGCTCTGTCCCTCATATAACCTTGATGCTGCCACAAGGCCCTCCTATGTCCTCTCAACTCTATCAACTGCCCTGGATTTGCTGCAGCCCCTGGATTTACTGCCATGCTCTTGTCACCAATACCATTGTCTCTTCCAGGGTGACCATAGTTCATTCCCGGCCCCAGAGGTCCGTATCTGTTTGGCCTTAGGAATGCTGGACTGCCCCAAAACTTATCTAAAGGCAATCACAACCCTTAATAAGGTTCTCTAAGTTATTCTGAGGATACAATCAGCTACAAAACATTCAGAATAATGGCAGTGGTGGGTGTGCTATTAATTTGTAAACTAGAAATAGGACGCCCTGTTGATAGTAGCTGCAACATATGAATAGAAACAGGATAGCATAGAAGAACACACATTATCATGTGTAATGTCCACCCTATCAACCTTTTGCAAAAATTGTACAGTAATCTTACAAGGCCCTGTTTCATCTGTAAAATATATCAATGATGCTTAAATATTTATTAGTATACATGTAAATTATTTCAGCTTCATGCCTTTTTGCATTGGTTGAGTAGAAAATTTTGACGAAATCGCTCTATCTTGCATGGTTAAGGAGATAGAAGCGAATTTCCGTTTTTCAATTTTTGGCAAAAATTCAAAATGGCTGCCATATGTGGGAAGAGGAATATTTTTTGAAAACTGCCAAGGGTACACTGGTCAGATACCCTGTGGGTTCATTGAAATCGCTCTATCTCGCACGGTTAAGGAGACAGAAGCAAACTTGCGTTTTTTCATTTTAGGCAAAAACTGAAAAATTCAAAATGGCCGCCATTTTTGGGGAGAGTAAAATATTTTGAAAATTGCCAATAGTACATTAATTAGATACCCTGTGGGTTGAAAATTTCTACGAAACAAGATGACTGCCAAAAGTGGCGAAAATTGAAATGTTTCAAATTCACATAGAATACTCCTCTACTACCATATGGGTTAAAAATTCAGTCGAAATCGCTCTATCTCTTACGGTTTCCGAGATATTAACATTTTTGGGTTTTCCGCAAAAATCCAAGATGGCCGCCAAAAGTGGCGAAAAAATTGAAATTTTTCAATTTTGTGTAGGATACTTTGCTACCACCCTACGGGTCAAAAATTCTGTTAAAATCACTCTATCTGTTGCGGTTTCCGAGATATTAACATTTTCAGTTTTCTGCAAAAATCCAAGATGGCCACCAAAAGTGGCGAAATTGAAATTTTTCAATTTCACATAGAATACTCTCTCCATACCCTATGGGTCAAAAATTCTGTCGAAATCGCTCTATCTCTTACGGTTTCAGAGATATTAACATTTTTTGTTTTTCCGCAAAAATTCAAGATGGCCGCAAAAGTGGTGAAAATTGAAATTTTTCAATTGCACATAGAATACTCTACCGCTACCATGCGAGTCAAAATTTTTGTGGAAATGGCTCTATCTCTTACGGTTTGTGAGATATTAACATTTTTTGTTTTTCTGCAAAAATTCAAGATGGCCGCCAAAAGTGGTGAAAATTGAAATTTTTCAATTTTGTATAGAATACTTTCCTACTACCCTATGGGTCAAAAATTCTGTCCAAATCGCTCTATCTCTTACGGTTTCTGAGATATTAATATTTTTTGTTTTTCGCAAAAATTCAAGATGGCCGCCAAAAGTGGCTAAAATTGAAATTTTTCAATTGCACATAGAATACTCTACCACTACCATGTGAGTCAAAATTTCTGTTAAAATGGCTCTATCTCTTACGGTTTTCGAGATATTAACATTTTTTTGTTTTTCCGCAAAAATTCAAGATGGCCGCCAAAAGTGGCGAAAATTGAAACTTTTCAATTTTGTACAGAATACTTTTCTACTACCCTGTGACTCAAAAATTCTGTCCAAATCGCTCTATCTCTTACGGTTTGTGAGATATTAAGATTTTTTCGCAAAAATTCAAGATGGCCGCCAAAAGTGGCGAAAATTGAAAATTTTGTACAGAATACTCTTCTACTACCCTGTCAGTCAAAAATTGTGTCAAAATCGCTCTATCTCTTACGGTTTCCGAGATATTAAGATTCTTTCATTTTTCGCAAAAAATTAAGATGGCCGCCAAAAGTGGCGAAAATTGAAATTTTTTAAAATTTTGTATAGAATACTTTTCTACTACCCTGTGGGTCAAAAATTCTGTCGAAATCGCTCTATCTCTTACGGTTTCTGAGATATTAGCAAATTACTCAAAAGTAGTACTGAAAATACACAATGAAGTACCTAAATGGCTATTACTCATGTACTGACAAAGCTATCAGTCCCAAATGCAATACCAAGCGAGCTATGGACATAACAATCTTGTATTCAAAATTGTAGTAAAATATCTTTAATTATTTTGGCTTAAATGCATGGAAACCAATGGGTACTGAAAATAGCTGTACTTAAGTATTACTCAGTAAGCAAAAGAGGTACAACAGCCAAAAGCAATCCCAAGCAAGCTACTGACCCAATAAGCCTGCATACCAAATTTGGTGACAATAGCTCGAATACTTTTCCTTTAAATGAGCGGAAACCATGCGTGACGCCAGACATCGGATGCCGGACGGCAGTAAAAGCAAAAATAATATATCCACCCCCCAGGGGGGTGGACATAATTCTGTAAGAAAGTAGAGATTGACTCATTCAGTAATGTGATCAGTTTATAAACATTACTTTTAGTAGGGCCGTAGGTGTTGGTATCCCGCCATCGAAAGTATTTTACTTGCATACCAAGGTGAAACGTTAACACCACAATCCCAATTGATGCCATATAAACCATGAAGCATAACATTGAAGAAAAACCTTTTACACAATATTTTGGTTGATTTTTACACTTTTTAAAAACATCCTTGTTTGTTTTTAACAAAACGTGCTTCCTGTCAGCTGGTCTATTTTATTGATATCCTGGGATTGGGACGGTTTTGTATTGCCGTGAGACCGACGGTGAAAATTTGATACTGTGACACCCCTAGTTTTAGCATATTTTTTACTGAATTTTTTTTATGAACACAAATGCTTACCTATTTGACTATTTATAGAAAATAGTTAAATACTAAATAACTGGAAATATTTCTTATTGCAGTTATACAGAAGGGTTAAATCCTAGTATATGTTCTTGTACCCAAAGGGAAAGCTAATGACACTTACTTTAAATAATCAAATAACTGTTAATTTTAAAAGCTACCTGGTTGTTTTGGGGGTTCAATCTGATGCCCATCTTGGAGTTGTTCACCTTGTGGTGCCTGCACCTGATTCACATCTTGGGACTGTTCACCTTGTGGTGCCTGCACCTGATTCACAACTTGGGACTGTTCACCTTGTGGTGCCTGCACCTGATTCACAACTTTGGACTGTTCACCTTGTGGTGCCTGCACCTGATTCACATCTTGGGACTGGTCACCTTGTTGTGCCTGCACCTGATTCACAACTTTGGACTGTTCACCTTGTGGTACCTGCACTTGATTAGAATCTTGTGACTGTTCACCTTGTGGTGCTTGCACCTGATTCATATCTTGGGACTGCTCGCCTTGTGGTCCATGTACTTGATTAGCATCTTGTGACTGTTCACCTTGTGGTGCTTGCACCTGATTCACATCTTGGGACTGTTCACCTTGTTGTGCCTCCACATGTTTCACATCTTGTGGCTGTCCACTTTCAGGTACCTTCACCGGACTGACATTTTGTGACTGTCCACCTTCAGGTAATTTCACCTGACCCACATCTTGGGATTGTTCAACTTGTGGTGCTTGCACCTGGGACTGTTCACCAACAAACCGACCCTCTGTGGGTGGCTCATTTGGCAGTTGGACATGTGGATCCTGAGCTTGTACTGGTTGTTCATTTGACTGCTGGTTGTTGGGGTTCTGACTCTGCATTGGTTGCTGGTCATTCAGTGCCTGGTTCCCTGCCATATCACCTTGACTCTCACCCTCCACCACAGCACTTTCTGGGGAATTAGCTTGAACATTTTCTACTTGACCTTGACCCGTTTGTGCAGCCACGTTCATAACAGGTTGTTGCTGTTGGTTATATCCAGACACTTGCTGCTGCTGGTTATATCCAGGCATCACTTGCTGGTTAATACCTTGAGCAGCATTCGCAGCATTCTGCAGTTGCTGATGGGCTGCACCTGTACCAAATCTCATCAGTATAAGAACCAGAGTACTTAACCTAAACTTGCCACTGTGTCAATGTTCTAGAAACATGAAAAGTCAACCTTAATTCCTTAAAAATGTCCAGGCACAAAGTCTCATGTCATAAAAATGAAAAAAGGACTCCACCTTATTCTATTCATGTGTGGTCAAATTATGTGATAATTCATATCAAGGATTACAGTCCTAAAATCAAATTAAGTGATAAAAAGGATGACACTATTCCCAGAACAAAATAATAGAAACAAAGCATCAGTAATGCCCATACCCCACAGCCCAGGGAAATAGTTTAAAACAACATGAGATACAGAAGAAGTTACACAATACAAAGATAAGGAGACTTTCAGAGGAAACAGTGTGACATGATGTTGCACACCTACACCTCTTAACCTGTCCCTACCAAGTATCACCTTTCTATACCTTACGGTTCGCAGATGTAGCCCAGACAAGTTTTGCAAACTCAAAGTCATTACAGCAAGGTCAAATCAAAGTTGCACCATGACGTTGCACACCCACACCCTCTAATCAATGTCTCTACCAAGTATCAACCTTCAACACCTTACAGTTTCTGGGACATAGCCCAGACAAGATTTAAAGTTCAAGGTCACTACGACAAAGTCTAAGGTCAACTGAAGGTCACATCATGATGTTGCACACCACCACCCCTAACCAATGTCTATGCCAAATATTAACCTTCTACACTTTACAGTTTCCATGATGTAGCCCAGACAATATTTTAAAAGTCAAGCACAACCACCCCCCACCCCCCCACCCCCCAACCAATGTCCCTACCAAGAATCAATCAATCAATCAATCAATTTTGTCAACTTCCCACACCTTATGGTTTCTAGGATATAGCCCTGACAAGAATTTAAAGGCCAAACTCACTACAGCAAGGTTAAAGGTTAAATCAAGGTCATACCATGACATTGCATAGTTATACCCCACAACCAATGTCCATACCAAGTATCAACATCTTGTACCTCAGAGTTTCTGAGATACAGCCCAGACTAGCTTTTCATCACCACCCACCCATCTTATACCATGGGTAAAAACAATACCTGCACAGCCCTAATAGGGTAAAATTTAAATATTTCCAGACAGAAAAATTGAACGAAATAAAGAGATAATGCAGCTCTAAACTTTTTCCAGATGATGATTGGTACATTCATGCTAGCTTGTGGTATATACTTTACAAAGAACATAAACAACTAGATTCAAGTAAGTGAAAAATCTGCAATTAAAACAGGTTAATAGGACAAGATTTTCCTGCTAGAACTAGAAGAACAGTGGCAAGTTCAGACAAAGTAAAGGCAAAAACGTTGGGACACTGATAATCATTAATTTATGTTTTCTCTGTTTCTGCATTTTTATTTTGTACAGTTCAAAAGCATGATCCAAAATTTGGCTACTGTAAACCATTCCTACAATGTGACAACAATGTTTAAATCCATATGGTGCTGTAAGAACTTTTACAGATTTCCTTGCTAATTAGCTCAACTAGTTCGAATGCTTAACTGGCCCAAGTTGATATAACGTCACTATATAGTGGTTAACATCATGACATGTACCTGCATATAACTGAACAATGGCACAGTTAAAACAAAAATGGAGGGTATAGTTAATAAAAACCAAAAATTCATGCTTTCACTGTGCCTACAAAAAATAAACTCTCATTCCATGCCTGTAAGTTCGTTTGGTGTAAAAATTAACCAACAATTATACATAAAGCATTTAACTTTAAATAATAATTGCACTGAACCACCAAAATGAAATTACCATTTAAACTTTCCTTGTGCATTAGAAATCAAAAATCATCAGAAATTATGAATCATAAATAAAAAATAAAATTTTAATTACAGTTTTAAATAAACATAAATCATTAAATATCAAAGAGGACAATCAATCATCATGCAAAGATACAGGGTTTATCTAGGCTATTACATGCACACAGGAATGGCATGCTTCTGTAACATTTGCTCGTACTAAATGAGTGCAGTTTCTTATTGAAAAATGACCAACGATCAAACTAGCAATAAGCACATGAAAAAGCCTATTTGGAATATTTTATCACACATTTAAAGGGGAAAGCTTTTATTGGTGGACAAAAGTTTTACAAAAGTCTAACATAGATACATTGAGAGCTCTTTTGCAGCGTTATTAGCATATATGTCGGCTGGCTGAGGTGTAGTTTGTCACCTGTTGAGTTAAGCCAATGTATTCTTTTTTTCACTATTTTTGGTATTTTAATGTAGAACGGCGAATTCAAACACAAGCCTTTCTGTACACACCTATTGTGTTTCTTTGAGATGGATGTGAAGATGAAGGCGCTTGCCTGACAGATGTTGCTGTGTTTAATTTAGCACCACATTTGAAAAGGAATTCAGGTTGGGTTTAAAAACTAGTACGTGTCATGATTTGGGGTGAACAAATAACATCAATTAAACTGGAATACTGTGAACAGAAGCTATGAATCATTTCTGATTTTTTACACTTGAAGCAGTACATGTTTCTATGCTACACCTTACCTTGATTTAAGCCTGCTTGTGGCTGTTGCCCTTCTCGTCTGAAAAGAAAAAAAATAACATCAGAGATGCCCGTACCCCACAGACTTGGGAAATATTTTCAACACCATGAGATATAGAAGTACTGTACCAGTACAAACTTCAGGATACTTTCAGAGCACTGTCAGTTATATAAAGGTCCAAACAATGTTTAAATGGAGAAATAATGTTTAAAAGAAAGATAATGCATATAAAGATGAAGTATTAAAACAAGATAATTCAATGACAAGATGACAGCATTAATCAGTAAACTAAAATTCAACACTCTTTATATACATCTGCATTTCCGAATTATGGTTTAGATGGTTTGAATATTACCATGCATACAGAAGTGGTAATACATTTAATGAATGCTTATGTGTGGTGTTGGAGTAAAATCTGCGGCTCACTTGATGAAATTCTATCTCTTACAATGGGAAGTTATGAAAGTAAAATTCTTAATAAATTCTAATATGACTTTTGCTTAATCTGCATCAAAAGACAGACCCAAAGGTGCAACAAGATTTTAAAGGTCAAGGTCACTACGGCAAGGTAAAAGGTCAAATTAAGGTCACACCATGATAATACACACCTATAGCCAATAACCAATGTCCCTACCAAGTATCAACTTCCTACACCTTACGGTTTCCGAGATACAGCCCTGACAATTTTATAGGTCAAGGTCACTATGGCAAGGTCAAAGGTCAAATCAAGGTCACACCATGATGCTGCACACCTACACCCCCTAGCCAATGTCTCTACCAAATATCAACTTCCTGCACCTAACAGTTTCCGAGATACAGCCCTGACAATTTTATAGGTCAAGGTCACTATGGCAAGGTCAAAGGTCAAATCAAGGTCACACCATGATGCTGCACACCTACACCCCCTAGCCAATGTCTCTACCAAATATCAACTTCCTGCACCTAACAGTTTCCGAGATAAAGCCCGGACAATATTTTATAGGTCAAGGTCACTACGGCAAGGTCACAGGTCAAATCAAGGTCAGACCATGGCGTTGCACACCTACACCCCCTAATCAATATCCCTACCAAGTATCAACTTCCTACACCTTACGGTTTCTGAGATATAGCCCAGACAACATTTTATAGGTCAAGGTCACTACGGCAAGGTCAAAGGTCAAATCAAGGTCACACCATGACGTTGCACACTTACACCCCCTAACCAATGTCCCTACCAAATATCAACTTCCCAAGCCTTACAGTTTCCGAGATATAGCCCGGAAAACATTTTATAGGTCAAGGTCACTACGGCAAGGTCAAAGGTCAAATCAAGGTCAAACCATGACGTTGCACACCTACAACCCCTAACCAATATCCCTACCAAGTATCAACTTCCTACACCTTACGGTTTCCGAGATATAGCCCGGACAAGATTTTATAGGTCAAGGTCACTATGACAAGGTCAAATCAAGGTCAGACTATGACGTTGCACAACTACACCCCCTAACCAATGTCCCTACCAAGTATCAACTTCCTACACCTTACAGTTTCCGAGATATAGCCCAGACAAGATTTTCAAACTCAAGGTCACTACGGCAAGGTCAAAGGTCAAATCAAGGTCAGACCATGACGTTGCACAGCTACACCCCCTAACCAATGTCCCTACCAAGTATCAACTTCCTACACCTTACGGTTTCTGAGATACAGCCCGGACAAACTATTTCCCGCCGCCCGCCCAACCGCCCGCCCGACCATCCGGACACCATGGGTGAAAACAATACCCCAACAGCCATTAAGGGCTGTGGGGTAACAACAATGTAGTTAAGATTATTGATTCTGGATCTGAAGGTTTGGGGTTCGATCCTTGTCCAGTTACAGAGATTGTACCCTTGGACAGGACGCTCACATGTGCTCCTCTTCACCCAGGAAATGGGTTCTCATACTAGTTTGGGAAATAAACCTTTGACAGGCCAGTGTCCTGTTCAGATGAAATACTCAAGTCACTCCATGACAACACAAACTGTAAATTAGCATGGACCATTTGGACCAGTAGGTGCAAAGGATGCCAATTATCTAATGTGACTGCTATATTTTTTGAAAATTAAATTTTTTCATCTATTTATTAAAAAATCTATGGTTTTAAATGGAAAACCAATTTATCTGGTTACAGGTTGCTTTTGGCTTTGAAAACAACCGATTTAAATGTTTAAAATCAACTGTAGCTTTCATTCAAGTTTCATTCATGATTTCAAAAAAAAAAAAAAAAAATAATAATAATGTCACCAGCTCGTAAAGTTAAGCTGTTCACTGAAATAATAAACTTGTTTTAAAACACGGTTAGGCTTTGCTTGGTGATTGCAAAGATTCCCCATACTGATGAAGCTCTATGTGTCACTTCTAGTTTTTGAAGATGTTTTAAAAATTCACTTGTAAACAGTTATCTGTTTTTCCCTGAAATGCTAATGGGTGATAAGACCACATATTTGCAAAATTTAGTGATGACCAGTTAAAAGAATGAAAACCTGTTGAGTATTTCACAAAAAATGACCTGAATCTAGTTACTCAAATTTTAGTTACAATGACAGGAAGAAAAATGAAGTTGATGTAAACAATTCTATCAGAAATAAAACACAATACAACTGCTAAAATAAGGAAAATTGTGTTAAAACAAGTGTAAGGTAATCCAACTCTGACTTAAGGTCAGGTTTCAATGGGTATAATTTACCTTGGAATGACATATTAGCAATTTATGGAGGACAACGAAAGAGTGTGGACGAGTGGTGGTAAACGCTTATGAAGTCAAGGGCTTCTGATTGTATACGAGTGTTTGAAAACACTCAGATTTACTTCTGAAACACTTACGGATTGGATTCTGGCAACAGAGTCACGCCAGAGATGTCCACGCCAGCAGTCGCCAACACACCTATGATCCTACTGCCGCCTAGTGACTGAAGCTTGGTCAGGAGGGTGATACGTTCCGTATTGACTTCTGCATCACATGACCTGAAGTACCATGGAAAAGTGAGAATAATTTGAACAAAACTCTGACCAAAAATCAGATGTTACAACTTTTTAGTATGTCCCAAGATTAGACAGAAAGTACACATCAAGGTTTGCTGGCAAAATTGTGTGTGCAATAATATTTTGTGTAAAAGAATGAATACAACAACTTTAGAGCTTGGTAAAGGATTCATTCCATGGCCTGTAATCCTCAGGAGATGGAGTACAGCAACCACTGAAGCACACTGCAGTGACATAGGAGACAGTCTCTGTACACTGACTTCTGCACAACTCATTACCTTCAGAAAATGGTGTTTACCTTATAAACCTACTGTTACCAAAGACTGATAATGAGATTATTCAGGTCACTACTGAATTATTTCAACTTTTTATGTCATCGACAACTGCATTATTGTATTATTAAAATACATCTGAAATTGAGATAATGTAGCTACAATTTCACACCCATGATATGATGAACACATAATTTCATCATTGCTCAGGCAAATATTGTAACTAAAGAGTATGTAGATACTTTGTTTGATATAATCCAGAAAGTCTTATTGAAATATGTGAATAAATTTTATTAAGATGGTTAAAATTTCTTCAACTACTATCTGGCCAAAATTTGGACACATTTAACATGATGACATCTGGGAAAGAGCACAGCTATCATAAGATATGAGTAACACTTCAACACATTAAAACGTGCAATAATAGCACACACCAATGATTCTGTACTAACAATTTTGAAAAAGTGGTCTCTGATCAACAGGTGTGGGCTACAACAGTGATGATAGAATTCATGCTTTCTTATATTACTTAAAGCCCAAAGTTGTAGGGTTAAAGGTCATTCGAATCACACAGTCCTCTGGTAAATGTGATGCCTAAATGAACACCCTGACATATACACAGCAAGTGCCACATAATTAATATACATATCAAAGCAGTAGCAACACAGTGAATATAAGCCTTAGGGTTCATAGAGGATTTTACTGTCGGGCAGATGATATGCCATATCCCAAAAGCAATCAATCTTATACCCAAGTAACAGACAATCTCTAAATGTATATACTAATGGTGGGATTGTTTACCAAAATCAAAACCGGTTACCAGGTCTTTGAAACAAATGAAAATAATAATGTTTTCAATAACAAGTTCACAGATACTTTTTCAGATTTTGTCATTTCTGCCACAATGAAATGAAAAACCGACATCCAGTTTATCATTCACACACACTAAAGTACATACACTGTAATATAATTGTCATCTGGAAATAGACTTCTTCAAAAACTTCTACAAGGGTCAACAGAAACAAAAAACATATTCTCACTTACCTGGGTTTATTGAGGAGTTCATTTTCTCTGTGGAGGCAATTCTGAAGCTCAGAATCTAAATAAAAAGTAAACACAGTGAGTACAAACATATATATTCACTGAAAGTTATTCATAATATACTTAATACATATGTCCAAAAACAAATATGCCAAGTTCAAATATATGTCGCAGTTTATCATTAGTGGCTTAAAATTAACGCAAATTTCAAATATCATAACCCCAGTATTAAGTATTTGTATGTACTGTTCAGATGTTATGACCCAAGTATCTGCATGTACATTATTCTGTGTACATTGACTTGAGCTACATGAACAATAAACAGTGGTGGTGGGGCATTTTCACATCGTGTCTGGGCATCACTGGTGACAATATACCATCCCGGTCAGTCATTGGCATTATTGAAAAATCAATTATTATTCAACATAAGTCTCTCTTTTCTAAACAAGCCCCTTTACATATTTTATTACGTTTTTATTAAGTAAAAAAAAAATTAACCAGGGCATTTTAGTTTTTTAACTTTTGTAAATCTTAAATCATTTCTTGTGAAGTGTTAATTGATTAGATGTTTATTGCCTCACCCTTCTGGCTGGTCTCCTCTTGTTTCTGTTGTACATTATTGTTGCACTCATCCTGGGGGAAAAAGACAAACAAGCATTCTCTGTCAATAAATTGGTCGTGATCTGTGGAATGGGTACAAAGACTGTCTGCAATAAGTAGCATGGTCACAAACTTATTCTCTGAGATTGAAGTTTTAAAAAATTCAGAGGCAGGGTTATTGGTACAACAAAGAATGAAAATAAACAGAATTCTACATAGAAATATGCAATAAACAATCTACCATTGTAATTTACATAAAATATCCACTGGTAATTTGTTATGCACTGATATGAAGCTATGGCAATTTTTAATACTTTTAAAATGTCAAGTGATTTTACTCATTATGGAAGTTACTGAAAAGTCACAAAGTAGCTATTACTCACTTAGCTATTAAGCTGGACACCCAAGTTACCATGTTGTAGCTATGGGAAACGTAGCTGAATAACATATTTTAGTAAAATGCTCTAAATGCAATACTTTCAAGTTATAAGTGATTTAGTGCATGATTTCATGAATTTTAATCCAGGAAAAAATATTTTTAAAATTCATAAAAAAAGAATTTAAAAAGATTCAAGTCTTATACTCACAAAAGGGAATCTACCTGTAGCCTAGTATATATGTTGTGACAGAACTTAAAATTTGACAGAATCCTTGGATTTCATTGGTTTGGAGGGATTTTAAGTTCTGTCGACAGAATTTAAAATCCTGTCGACCGAATTTAAAATCCTGTTGACAGAACTTAAAATTCTGCAGACAGAACTTAAAATTATATAGCTTATATAAATTATATAGCTGTAATCAAGAAATAAAGTCTAACAAAAACATTTTAAACTTTAATGATAAAATTGAACATTAAACGCATACGTTTTATTCACTGAGTTTAGCACTGCAATTATAGCAAAGAAATAGAGACAAAATGTGTGTCCTACTCAGGCACATACCAAAAACCTACTTGAAAAACCTACAACAATAAAAAACATTTAGGCGCTGGAGTACAGATCAAAGTACATCAGAGCATGTAATTAAACAGATCACAGAGAAAGATCAACTACTCAGGGGGAAATTTTAAAATACATGTATTGAAAAGTTAGTGCGCATATTAATGTACTATTATAAATGAAAGTGAATACCATTTCTGAGCTCCCTTTAAAATGTAAAATACTAACTAACTCAAATATATGGAATCATGATTTTATCAGGATTTTAAGTTCTGTCAAGATATTTTGATAGAATTTTAAATTCTGTCAACAGAACTTAGAATTTTAAGTTCTGTCAAGATATTTTGACAGAATTTGAAATTCTGTCGACAGAATTTGAAATCCTGTCGACAGAACTTAGAATTTTAAGTTCTGTCAACAGAACTTAGAATTTTAAGTTCTGTCGACAGAATTTAAAATTCTGTCAAATTTTAAGTTACAGATTAATTCATAGAATCCTAGGTACTCATTCATTACTGCATAAAATGTCAATTGAAACTGACAACAAATGCCATTTCTGTAATGTTTCTTCAGAAACCTTAATTCATTTATTCTATTCATGTCCAAAAGTTAAGCTACTGTGGCAACAGGTTGAGAATTGGGTTAAATTAAAAACAAGAGGAGAGTGCCCGTGAACGGGCACTGTGTCAGCTGACTGAATGTTTTTGATTTGTGATGGTGATAATGAGAGGAAAGCATAATTATCAGGAAAAGGGCTGTACAGAAATACAGTAAATGGTAACTGAACAGCATGTTCGAAAGATATTCCGAAGCTGACAGAAAAAAAGGACAAAAAAGTTGTGCCCTGCAAATGGTATTATGAAATAAAGTAACAAGGTAATTGTTTAAGTGTAAAAAGTAGGTTAAAAATATTTAAAGAAATACTATAAATGCAATATCCTCGTTCGACCATGAAGAAGGGGTCCAAAGGTCAAATCTGACCATACCAAAAGATTCCCAGCCAAAGAATTTAGGATGGTTTACCATCCCAAACCTCTCGGACCAATAATAAGTGAGTCATAGGCACTTTTTAAGTTTGGCTATCCTTGTTTGACCTTGACGGAGGGGTCCAAGGTCAAATCCGACCACACAAAAAAATTGCCAGCCCATGATTTCCTGTAGCTTGTTTACCATCCCAAACCTGTAGGACCAATAATAAGCGAGTTCTAAGCAATTGTAAGTTTGGCTATCCTCAATTGACCTTGAAGGAGGGGTCCCAGGTCAAATCTGACCACACCAAAAGAATCCCAGCCCATTATTTCCTATATGTTGGTTTACCATCCCAAACCTCCAAGACCAATAATACGCGAGTTATAAGCACTTTAAGTTTGGCTATCTTCGTTTGACCTGGAAGGAGGGGTCTAAGGTGAAATCTGACCACACCAAAAGATTCCCAGCCCATGATTTTCTATAGGTTGGTTTTCCATTCCAAACCTCTAGGACCAATAATAAGCGAGTTATAAGCACTTTTAAGTTTGGCTATCCTCATTTGACCTTGAAGGAGGGGTCCAAGGTGAAATCCGACCACACCAAAAAATTCCCAGCTCTTGATTTTCTATAGGTTGGTTTTCATTCCAAACCTCTAGGACCAATAATAAGCGAGTTATAAGCACTTTTATGTTTGGCTATCCTCATTTGACCTTGAAGGAGGGTTCCAAGGTCAAATCGGACCATATTAACAGATTCCCAGCCCATGATTTCCTACAGGTTGGATACAATGATTTACTCAACAGTGAGAACCTGAAAGAAGCTATTGCTCAGCTATGCCATGACATAGAGGTCTGCAATTTCACTATGTTATAGCTGACCAAAACGTCTGTGAAAAACATATTTAACAAAATACTCTAAATGTAATAGTTTTCAAGTTACTACTGATTTACTCAAGAGTGAGAACCTCAAAGTAACTATTACTCAGCTATGCAATGAGCTACATGTCTGAATTTTTGCTCTGTTATAGCTGACCTAAAAGTAGGTGAACAACATATTTAAGCAAAATACTGTAAATGCAATAGTTTTCAAGTTACAACTGATTTACTCAATAGTGAGAACCTGAAAATAGCTATTGCTCCGCTATGCCATGAGCTATAGGTCTGTAATTTCACTATGTTATAGCTAACCCAAAAGTAGGTGAACAATATATTTTAACAAAATACTCCAAATGCAATATTTTTCAAGTTATAGTCGATTTACTCAACAGTCAGTGCCTGAGAATAGCTATTGCTCAGTTGTGCCATGAGCTACAGGTCTGTAATTTCACTATGTTATAGCTGACCCAAAAGTAGCTGAATAACATATTTGCACAAATTTCTGTAAAGGCAATAGTTTTCCAATTACAACTGATTTACTCAACAGTGAGAACTTAAAAGTAGCTATTACTCAGCTATGCAATGAGCCACAGGTCTGGAACTTCACTATGTTATAGCTGACCCCAAAATAGGTGAATAACATATGCAACAAAATACTCTAAATGCAATAGTTTCCAAGTTATAAGCGATTTACTCAACAGTGATAACCTAAAAGTAGCTATTACTCAGCTATGCCATGAGCTACAGGTCTGAAATTTTACTATGTTATAGCTGACCCAAAAGTAGCTGAATAACATATTTATACTAAATTCTCTAAATGCAATAGTTTTCAAATTATAAGTGATTTGCTCAACATTGAGAACTTCAAAGTAGCTATTACTCAGCTATGCAATGAGTCACAGGTCTGGAACTTCACTATGTTATAGCTGACCCCAAAATAGGTGAATAACATATTGAAACAAAATACTCTAAATGCAATAATTTCCAAGTTATAAGCGATTTACTCAACAGTGATAACCTCAAAGTAGCTATTACTCAGCTATGCCATGAGCTACAGGTCTGAAATTTTACTATGTTATAGCTGACCCAAAAGTAGGTGAACAACATATTTAAGCAAAATACTGTACATGCAATAGTTTTCAAGTTACAACTGATTTACTCAATAGTGATGACCTAAAAGTAGCTATTACACAGCTATGCCATGAGCTACAGGTCTGAAATTTTACTATGTTATAGCTGACCCAAAAGTAGCTGAATAACATATTTATACTAAATTCTCAAAATGCAATAGTTTTGCAATTACAACTGATTTACTCAATAGTGAGAACCTCAAAGTAATTATTACTCAGCTATGCAATGAGCTACAGGTCTGAAATTTTACTATGTTATAGCTGACCCAAAAGTAGGTGAACAACATGTTTAAGCAAAATACTGTAAATGCAATAGTTTTGAAGTTACAACTGATTTACTCAATAGTGATGACCTAAAAGTAGCTATTACACAGCTATGCCATGAGCTACAGGTCTGAAATTTTACTATGTTATAGCTGACCCAAAAGTAGCTGAATAACATATTTATACGAAATTCTGTAAATGCAATAGTTTTCCAATTACAACTGATTTACTCAATAGTGAGAACTTCAAAGTAGCTATTACTCAGCTGTGCCATGACCTACAGATCTGAAATTTCACTATGTTATAGCTGGCCCAAAAGTAGCTGAATAACATATTTATACGAAATTCTCTAAATGCAATAGTTTTGCAATTACAACTGATTTACTCAATAGTGAGAACCTCAAAGTAGTTATTACTCAGCTATGCAATGAGCTACAGGTCTGAAATTTTACTATGTTATAGCTGACCCAAAAGTAGGTGAACAACATATTTAAGCAAAACTAGAAATAGGCCGCCCTGTTGATAGTAGATGCGAATAGAAACAGGATAGCATAGAAGAACACACATTATCATGTGTAATGTCCACCCATGAACCTTTTGCCCAAATTGTACAGTAGTCTTACAAGACCCTGTTTCATTTGTAAAATATATCAATGATGCTTAAATATTTGTTAGTGTAGATGTAAATTATTTCAGCTTCATGCCTTTTTGCATTGGTTGGGTTGAAAATTTTGACGAAATCACTCTATCTTGCACGGTTAAGAAGATAGAAGCAAATTCCTGTTTTTCTATTTTTGGCAAAAATTTGAAAATTCAAAATGGCCGCCATTTTTGGAAAAAGGAAATTTTTTTGAAAATTGCCAAGAGTACATTTCTTAGATACCCTATGGGTCGAAAATTTCAACAAAATAACTCTATTTTGCACGGTTAAGGCCAGTTTGTGTTTTTCCATTTTGGGCAAAAATTCGAAAATTCAAAATGGCTGCCATTTTTGGGGAGGGGAAAATTTTTTGAAAATTGCAAAGATTACATTCCTTAGATACCCTATGGGTTGAAAAATTTCGACGAAATCGCTCTATCTCGCATGGTTAAGGAGATAGAAGCAAATTTGTGTTTTGCCATTTTTGGCAAAAATTTGAAAATTCAAAATGGCCGCCATTTTAGGGGAGGGGAAATTTTTTTTTAAATTGCCAAGAATACAATGCTCAAATACCTGTGGGTCGAAAATTTTGACGAAATCGCTCTATCTCGCATGGTTAAGGAGATAGAAGGAAATTTGTGTTTTGCCATTTTTGGCAAAACTTCGAAAATTCAAAATGGCCGCCATTTTTGGGGAGGGGAAATTTTTTTGAAAATTGCAAAGATTGCATTGCTTAGATACCCTGTGGGTCGAAAATTTTGACGAAATCGCTCTATCTCGCACGGTTAAGGAGATAGAAGCAAATTTGTGTTTTGCCATTTTTGGCAAAAATTCGAAAATTCAAAATGGCCGCCATTTTTGGGGAGGGGAAAATTTTTTGAAAATTGCAAAGATTGCATTCCTTAGATACCCTGTGAGGGGGGCCACGGTGGCAGAGTGGTAACACTCTCGCCTCCCACCTCTGCGGCCGGGGTTCGATCCCCGTCATGACCGTAAGTGGGAAAGCTGGTAGTTGCTTGCCGTTGGTCGGCAGTTTACAGTACAGAACCCTAGCGAACTATATGTACTGGTTTCCTCTGCCCTTCCAACTACCCGTCGTGATATGACCTGTACAGTGTTGAAAGCGACGTAAAACCCCAAATAAATAAATAAATAGATCCCCTGTGGGTCGAAAATTTCGACGAAATCGCTCTATCTCGCACGGTTAAGGAGATAGAAGCAAATTAGTGTTTTGCCATTTTTGGCAAAAATTCGAAAATTCAAAATGGCCGCCATTTTTGGGGAGGGGAAAATTTTTTGAAAATTGCAAAGAGTACACTCCTCAGATACCCTGTGGGTCGAAAATTTCCACGAAATCGCTCTATCTCGCACGGTTAAGGAGATAGAAGCAAATTAGTGTTTTGCCATTTTTGGCAAAAATTCGAAAATTCAAAATGGCCGCCATTTTTGGGGAGGGGAAATTTTTTTGAAAATTCCAAAGAGTACACTCCTGAGATACCCTGTGGGTCGAAAATTTCGACGAAATCGCTCTATCTCGCACGGTTAAGGAGATAGAAGCAAATTTGTGTTTTGCCATTTTTGGCAAAAATTCGAAAATTTAAAATGGCCGCCATTTTTGGGGAGGGGAAAATTTTTTGAAAATTGCAAATATTACACTCCTTAGATACCCTGTGGGTCGAAAATTTCGACGAAATCGCTCTATCTCGCACGGTTAAGGAGATAGAAGCAAATTTGTGTTTTGCCATTTTTGGCAAAAATTCGAAAATTCAAAATGGCCGCCATTTTTGGGGAGGGGAAAATTTTTTGAAAATTACCAAGAGTACACTCCTTAGATACCCTGTGGGTCGAAAATTTTGACGAAATCGCTCTATCTCGCACGGTTAAGGAGATAGAAGCAAATTTGTGTTTTGCCATTTTTGGCAAAAATCGAAAATTCAAAATGGCCGCCATTTTTGGGGAGGGGAAAATTTTTTGAAAATTGCAAATATTACATTCCTTAGATACCCTGTGGGTCGAAAATTTCGACGAAATCGCTCTATCTCGCACGGTTAAGGAGATAGAAGCAAATTTGTGTTTTGCCATTTTTGGCAAAAATTCTAAAATTCAAAATGGCCGCCATTTTTGGGGAGGGGAATATTTTTTGAAAATTGCAAAGAGTACACTCCTTAGATACCCTGTGGGTTGAAAATTTCGACGAAATCGCTCTATCTCGCACAGTTAAGGAGATAGAAGGAAATTTGTGTTTTGCCATTTTTGGCAAAAATTCGAAAATTCAAAATGGCCGCCATTTTTGGGGAGGGGAAAATTGTTTGAAAATTGCAAAGATTGCATTCCTCAGATACCCTGTGGGTCGAAAATTTTGCCGAAATCGCTCTATCTCGCACGGTTAAGGAGATAGAAGCAAATTTGTGTTTTGCCATTTTTGGCAAAAATTCGAAAATTCAAAATGGCCGCCATTTTTGGGGAGGGGAAAATTTTTTGAAAATTGCAAAGAGTACACTCCTCAGATACCCTGCGGGTCGAAAATTTTGCCGAAATCGCTCTATCTCGCACGGTTAAGGAGATAGAAGCAAATTACTCAAAAGTAGTACTGAAAATACACAATGAAGTACCTAAATGGCTATTACTCATGTACTGACAAAGCTATCAGTCCCAAATGCAATACCAAGCGAGCTATGGACATAACAATCTTGTATTCAAAATTGTAGTAAAATATCTTTAATTATTTTGGCTTAAATGCACGGAAACCAATGGGTACTGAAAATAGCTGTACTTAAGTATTACTCAGTAAGCAAAAGAGGTACAACAGCCAAAAGCAATCCCAAGCAAGCTACTGACCCAATAAGCCTGCATACCAAATTTGGTGACAATAGCTCTAATACTTTTCCTTTAAATGAGCGGAAACCATGCGTGACGCCGGACATCGGACGCCGGACATCGGACATCGGACAACGGACATCGGACATCGGACGGCGAAAAAAGCAAAAATAATATATCCACCCCCCAGGGGGGTGGACATAATACTGTAAATGCAATAGTTTTCAAGTTACAACTGATTTACTCAATAGTGATGACCTAAAAGTAGCTATTACTCAGCTATGCCATGAGCTACAGGTCTGAAATTTTACTATGTTATAGCTGACCCAAAAGTAGCTGAATAACATATTTATACGAAATACTCTAAATGCAATAGTTTTCCAATTACAACTGATTTACTCAATAGTGAGAACTTTAAAGTAGCTATTACTCAGCTATGCCATGACCTACAGATCTGAAATTTCACTATGTTATAGCTGGCCCAAAAGTAGCTGAATAACATATTTATACGAAATTCTCTAAATGCAATAGGTTTTAAGTTACAAGTGATTTACTCAATAGTGAGAACTTCAAAGTAGCTATTACTCAGCTATGCAATGAGCCACAGATCTGAAACTTCACTATGTTATAGCTGATCCCAAAATAGGTGAATAACATATTGAAACAAAATACTGTAAATGCAATAGTTTCCAAGTTATAAGCGATTTACTCAACAGTGATAACCTAAAAGTAGCTATTACTCAGCTATGCCATGAGCTACAGGTCTGAAATTTTACTATGTTATAGCTGACCCCAAAAGTAGCTGAATAACATATTTATACGAAATTCTCTAAATGCAATAGTTTTGAAGTTATAAGCGATTTACTCAACAGTGATAACCTAAAAGTAGCTATTACTCAGCTATGCCATGAGCTACAGGTCTAAAATTTTACTATGTTATAGCTGACCCAAAAGTAGCTGAATAACATATTTATACGAAATTCTCTAAATGCAATAGTTACAAGTGATTTTACTCATGATGGAAGTTACTGAAAAGCCCAAAAGTACCTATTACTCACTTAGCTATTGAGACAGGCACCCAACTTACTCACCATATTGTAGCTATGAAAAAAGTAGCTGAATAACATATTTTAACAAAATGCTCTAAATGCAACACTTTTCAAGTTATAAATGATTTTGTGCATGATTTCATGAATTTTAATGCATTAAAAATTATTAAAAAAATTTATTAAAAAAAAGTAAGACAGATCCAGGTCTCATACTCACACAAGAGAATCTACCTGTGGCCTAGTACATATTTGCAAGATATGAGAGAAATCCCTGCAATAGTCACTGAGAAAATTGTGATTAAGTGTTGAAATTTGCACACTTTTGGTGGGGGTACCCCCCTTGTAATGTCTCTAGCAAACAGACGAACAGACAGATTTGCATGCCTTGAACAATTTTTCATCCTCGATAGATAAGGTATCTTTTAAAAAAAACAGCACGTCTCTAGGCCTTGTAGTTTTGGAGGAGAAGTTGTTCACGCGGACGCGGACGCGTACGCCCACGCCGCAGAGTGACGACATAATGTCAGCTGACATAACAAGCGTACCCTTAAAATTGACTTTACCTGAAATTTTGTTGGGCTATATGAAACCGGAACATTTTATACCTGTTAACACAATTATATTGTGTACAAAGAAATATATCTTTTCAAGCTCAAGAAGTGGACAAATTCTTTCAATTTCTGAACTGAAAATCAAAATCAAAACTGTATATGAAGAACAATATTTTTTAGCAAAATTGGAC
Organism: Sabellastarte sp. h YS-2021; assembly: GCA_964017235.1. Classification (NCBI taxonomy): domain Eukaryota; kingdom Metazoa; phylum Annelida; class Polychaeta; order Sabellida; family Sabellidae; genus Sabellastarte; species Sabellastarte sp. h YS-2021. Next base: position 185,505,642 of record OZ024928.1, on the reverse strand, counting down.
TTAACAAAGGATTACTTTAATTTAAGTTCTGTCACGACATATACACGCAAGATAAGAGAGAAATCCCTTTAATAGTCAATGAGAAAATTGTGATAAAGTGTTGAAATTTTCACACTTTGGGTGGGGGTACCTCACTTCTAATGGTTCTGGGGAACAGACGAACACACAAATCTGCATCCATTTTACGATTTATCATCCTCAATAGATAAGGTATCTTTTAAATTTAACAGCATGTCTCTGGGTCTTGTAGTTTCAGAGGAGAAGATGTTCACGCAGACGCGGATGCAGATACTGCAGAGCGACGACATAAAAATGTGTAGATAAGGAAGCCGCAAGTGCAAAATCATTCTTATTTTATGATTCCGTGTCTTACTACAGCCTTGATCAAATATGCCACTGACAGGAAGTGAAACCCCTGAAACCAAAACATGGGCATTTCCTCTCAACAAAATCATAATAAAACTACAAAAATATGGGATAGAAGTTATTAATTTCTTCAGATTTGGTGTTAGTTTCCAATATTTCAAGTTTTCCTCCTACTATCAGTTCTAACAAGCGAGATGGCAATTTTAAAATGTCATAAAGGTATTTCCTTCAAATGATCGATACCGAGATGCCAGGGCTCCGACCTATCTGTTAACTGTTTTCTTTGGCATATCCCCTCATGTGCAGACACAGAATTGGCAAAATTTTATGATCCCCGTTTGACCCAAAACAGGGGGTCAGGGGGTAAATATAACCGGCTATCTGGACTCTTCACATAAGGTTTCCCAATACCACTTAATACATTCTAAAGCTCTAAAGACAAGAATAAAGGAGATACAAGGCAAAAACTCAAAATCAGCTATTTTATGACCCCTGTTTGGCCCATAAGAAGGGGGGGGGGGGGGGGGGGGGGGGTCAGGGGGTAAATCTGACCGGCTATATAGACTCTTAATACCTCTTAATACATTCTAAAGCTCTAAAAGCAAGTAAGAAGGAGATATAAGGCAAAAACACAAAATTGGCTATTTTATGACCACAGTTTGACCCATAAGGGGGAGTCGGGGGTAAATCTGACTGGCTATCTAGACTCTTCACATATGGTTTCCCAATACCTCTTAACACATTCTAAAGCTCTAAAACCAGTAATAAAGGAGATATAAGGAAAAATGTCAAAATTGGCTATTTTATGACCCCAGTTTGACCCCTACAGGGGGGTTGGGGGTGAAATTTGACTTCCTTTCTAGACTCTCCACATATGGTTTCCTACTACCTCGCAATACATTTTTATGTGAGGTGTAGTAAAATTGGCTATTTTATGAACCCAGTTTGACCCCTACACGGGGGTTTGGGGTGAAATTTGACTTCCTTTCTAGACTCTCCACATATGGTTTCCTACTACCTCCCAATACATTTTATGGCTGTAAATGCAATACTGAAGAAGATAATGGGGGGGGGGGGGGGGGGGGGGGGGGGGGGTTCACATGAATTTTCAGCTTTCTGGATGATAGGTGTGAGAAAATCACTCATAAATCAGCCATTTTTCATCGGATCGCTCCCAAAATCTAATCAGCTCGTGTTTTGATAGTATGAACATATGTGTATAACTAGAAATAGGCCGCCCTGTTGATAGTAGATGCGAATAGAAACAGGATAGCATAGAAGAACACACATTATCATGTGTAATGTCCACCCATGAACCTTTTGCCCAAATTGTACAGTAGTCTTACAAGACCCTGTTTCATTTGTAAAATATATCAATGATGCTTAAATATTTGTTAGTGTAGATGTAAATTATTTCAGCTTCATGCCTTTTTGCATTGGTTGGGTTGAAAATTTTGACGAAATCACTCTATCTTGCACGGTTAAGAAGATAGAAGCAAATTCCTGTTTTTCTATTTTTGGCAAAAATTTGAAAATTCAAAATGGCCGCCATTATTGGGAAAAGGAAATTTTTTTGAAAATTGCCAAGAGTACATTTCTTAGATACCCTATGGGTCGAAAATTTCAACAAAATAACTCTATTTTGCACGGTTAAGGCCAGTTTGTGTTTTTCCATTTTGGGCAAAAATTCGAAAATTCAAAATGGCTGCCATTTTTGGGGAGGGGAAAATTTTTTGAAAATTGCAAATATTACATTCCTTAGATACCCTGTGGGTCGAAAATTTCGACGAAATCGCTCTATCTCGCACGGTTAAGGAGATAGAAGCAAATTTGTGTTTTGCCATTTTTGGCAAAAATTTGAAAATTCAAAATGGCCGCCATTTTAGGGGAGGGGAAATTTTTTTTTAAATTGCCAAGAGTACAATGCTCAGATACCCTGTGGGTCGAAAATTTTGACGAAATCGCTCTATCTCGCATGGTTAAGGAGATAGAAGGAAATTTGTGTTTTGCCATTTTTGGCAAAACTTCGAAAATTCAAAATGGCCGCCATTTTTGGGAAGGGGAAAATTTTTTGAAAATTGCAAAGATTACATTCCTTAGATACCCTGTGGGTCGAAAATTTCGACGAAATCGCTCTATCTCGCACGGTTAAGGAGATAGAAGCAAATTTGTGTTTTGCCATTTTTGGCAAAAATTCGAAAATTCAAAATGGCCGCCATTTTTGGGGAGGGGAAAATTTTTTGAAAATTGCAGATTGGATTGCTTAGATACCCTGTGCGTCGAAAATTTTGCCGAAATCGCTCTATCTCGCACGGTTAAGGAGATAGAAGCAAATTTGTGTTTTGCCATTTTTGGCAAAAATTCGAAAATTCAAAATGGCCGCCATTTTTGGGGAGGGGAAAATTTTTAAAAAATTACCAAGAGTACAATGCTCAGATACCCTGTGGGTCGAAAATTTCGACGAAATCGCTCTATCTCGCATGGTTAAGGAGATAGAAGCAAATTTGTGTTTTGCCATTTTTGGCAAAAATTTGAAAATTCAAAATGGCCGCCATTTTTGGGGAGGGGAAAATTTTTTGAAAATTGCAAATATTACATTCCTTAGATACCCTGTGGGTCGAAAATTTCGACGAAATCGCTGTATCTCGCACGGTTAAGGAGATAGAAGCAAATTTGTGTTTTGCCATTTTTGGCAAAAATTCGAAAATTCAAAATGGCCGCCATTTTTGGGGAGGGGAAAATTTTTAAAAAATTACCAAGAGTACAATGCTCAGATACCCTGTGGGTCGAAAATTTCGACGAAATCGCTCTATCTCGCATGGTTAAGGAGATAGAAGCAAATTTGTGTTTTGCCATTTTTGGCAAAAATTCGAAAATTCAAAATGGCCGCCATTTTTGGGGAGGGGAAAATTTTTTGAAAATTGCAAATATTACATTCCTTAGATACCCTGTGGGTCGAAAATTTCGACGAAATCGCTGTATCTCGCACGGTTAAGGAGATAGAAGCAAATTTGTGTTTTGCCATTTTTGGCAAAAATTCGAAAATTCAAAATGGCCGCCATTTTTGGGGAGGGGAAATTTTTTTAAAAATTACCAAGAGTACAATGCTCAGATACCCTGTGGGTCGAAAATTTTGACGAAATCGCTCTATCTCGCATGGTTAAGGAGATAGAAGCAAATTTGTGTTTTGCCATTTTTGGTAAAAATTCGAAAATTCAAAATGGCCGCCATTTTTGGGGAGGGGAAAATTTTTTGAAAATTGCAAATATTACATTCCTTAGATACCCTGTGGGTCGAAAATTTCGACGAAATCGCTGTATCTCGCACGGTTAAGGAGATAGAAGCAAATTTGTGTTTTGCCATTTTTGCCAAAAATTCGAAAATTCAAAATGGCCGCCATTTTTGGGGAGGGGAAATTTTTTTAAAAATTACCAAGAGTACAATGGTCAGATACCCTGTGGGTCGAAAATTTTGACGAAATCGCTCTATCTGGCACGGTTAAGGAGATAGAAGCAAATTTGTGTTTTGCCATTTTTGGCAAAAATTCGAAAATTCAAAATGGCCGCCATTTTTGGGGAGGGGAAAATTTTTTGAAAATTGCAAAGAGTACACTCGTCAGATACCCTGTGGGTCGAAAATTTCGACGAAATCGCTCTATCTCGCACGGTTAAGGAGATAGAAGCAAATTTGTGTTTTGCCATTTTTGGCAAAAATTCAAAAATTCAAAATGGCCGCCATTTTTGGGGAGGGGAAAATTTTTTGGAAAATTGCAAAGATTGCATTCCTTAGATACCCTGTGGGTCGAAAATTTCGACGAAATCACTCTATCTCGCACGGTTAAGGAGATAGAAGCAAATTAGTGTTTTGCCATTTTTGGCAAAAATTCGAAAATTCAAAATGGCCGCCATTTTTGGGGAGGGGAAAATTTTTGGAAAATTGCAAAGATTGCATTCCTTAGATTCCCTGTGGATCGAAAATTTCGATGAAATCGCTCTATCTCGCACGGTTAAGGAGATAGAAGCAAATTTGTGTTTTGCCATTTTTGGCAAAAATTTGAAAATTCAAAATGGCCGCCATTTTTGGGGAGGGGAAAATTTTTTGAAAATTGCAAAGAGTACACTCCTCAGATACCCTGCGGGTCGAAAATTTTGCCGAAATCGCTCTATCTCGCACGGTTAAGGAGATAGAAGCAAATTACTCAAAAGTAGTACTGAAAATACACAATGAAGTACCTAAATGGCTATTACTCATGTACTGACAAAGCTATCAGTCCCAAATGCAATACCAAGCGAGCTATGGACATAACAATCTTGTATTCAAAATTGTAGTAAAATATCTTTAATTATTTTGGCTTAAATGCACGGAAACCAATGGGTACTGAAAATAGCTGTACTTAAGTATTACTCAGTAAGCAAAAGAGGTACAACAGCCAAAAGCAATCCCAAGCAAGCTACTGACCCAATAAGCCTGCATACCAAATTTGGTGACAATAGCTCTAATACTTTTCCTTTAAATGAGCGGAAACCATGCGTGACGCCGGACATCGGACGCCGGACGCCGGACATCGGACAACGGACATCGGACGGCGAAAAAAGCAAAAATAATATATCCACCCCCCAGGGGGGTGGACATAATTACAAGCTTCTGCGGTCAGTAGATTTTTCTGAGCGGCGATGACGGGCAGGTGTACCCAAAAAAACTATTTTTTGATCATGTGACCTTGATAAAGATCAAATTTAAGCATGTGGAAAACTTTTCCCATGCCTAAGGTATAGAACTACCAAATATGGTTAAAAGGCTTCCAATAATAAGGGAGATATTGAGGAGAGACCATAATGCGGCAGCGGTGAGGAAACGGACGCAAAAACAAATAAGCGCCCTTTTGGGGACATTTAATAAGAAAAATTGCATGAAAAACTAAGAGAAGTTAGAGAAATCTGACCGAATACTAAGACTAAGTTTTTTGTTGTTTTACAGTATATTTAATATTTTTTGGTTACCCGCTTCGCCACTTTGTATACGGTTTCTCAAAGAATTTGAACCGTTTTCGGGTAATCAGGCACCCTGTCGCACCCCTAGACAAAAGTGGAGATTGTGTCAGAAAAAGTAAAATAAAAAGAAATTATCTCCATTTTGTAATTAGCCCAACTGCAGTGATGACACCTACTGGGTGACAGAAGTTACTTTTGCTCAGCTTGTTCTGCACCTTAGATCTTACGAAGTGACTCCTGTCACGGCATCTTGGGTTTAAGTTTGTGTCTAAAGTCACGGTATCGCAAATTCAGTCATAATACCATTGATTCTCACAAATAAAATATGTTGGGAAACCCCACAGAATATCGTGACCTCATGAATATTAATGAGTAGTCCACAAATTTTGATCTTCAAGTAAAATATTGTTAAAAAAATCATGGAATCATCACGTATTTCCTACACATATATATTCATAAAGCAAAAATTCTGTGACTTCTGGAACATTAATGACTTGTCTGTTAATTTTGATCTTCAAGTAAAATATATCTTACACATGCAATGTTGGGAAATCACGCGGAATTCCGTGACCTCATATATATTCTACGCAATTGTCAAGCAATTATACCACCAATAAATTCACTAACTCTTGAGAATCGTCGATTATTAACACAATCCTGTAACTTTCGATGAAAACTTAAAACCACTATGCCCTGACAGGAATCACTTCGTAGATTTTAAGGGATACGAACATCTCATGACCAACAACTCATACCCACAACTCATACCTAAGAGAATATTTTTTGTAGATGGTTGGATCCCTCATATTTTCTAATTTTGCAGATTTTTATTTTAAAATATTGGTAGGAAACACCACAGATTTCTGTCTCCTCATGCATTCTAATTTGCATAATTTATTTTATAATACTTCTAGGAAACCCCCCATGGAATTCCATGACCTCACGTTTTCTAATTTGCATAATTTATTGTACTATAGTTTTAGGAAAGCTCCACGGACTTCTGTCTCCTCACGTTCTTTCAATTTGCATATATTAACTTTAAAATATTGCTAGATACCACCACAGACTTTTGTCTCTTCACATTTTATGAGCTGCGTTTACAAGTATTTGATATCCAAGCAGAAATATAATGTTTATTCCTATAAAATGTTTGTGTACCAGTTGTGGGTACGAGTTGTTGGTCACAAGATGCCGTGGTCACGAGTTGCACATAAATCGATTTTAAATCTGTCATTTGATGGAGATTAAGTGCTATAAAAGTCCATGTTATGTTAGACGTGGTTACCTCGGCTCTACTTTACTTGTGTGTAGAGCTGTGGTACGACCCCACATAAAACTGGAGATTTACATAAAACACAGATTCCATACAAATGTCTACACACAATTGTTAGATTACATTAGCTGAGCTACAGGGGGGGACAGCGATTCGCGGGGGACAGCAATTCGCCAATTTTTATTGTACTTCATTTAAAATTAACATCTACCATGATACTGAAGGAGCTTTATAGCATAGAAAAGTGTGCAATATGTCTTGATACTTTTCTAAGATTTTAGAAGTTTCAGTATGAAGGATTATAAAGATTAACAAAAAAAATTGAATGTCAGTAAAAATATGCTTAACAAACTGCATCTAACTGATGCAAAGAGCTGTATGTTCTCTCAACTGTGTCTGGGGTCAATATAAATATTATTTATAGCTTCATCATATCCCAGAATTCAATGACAAGAATTGATCTTTAGCTTTAATTATTGTAAGCAAAGTATTTAACAGTCTTTGTAGCTTTTTGGGAACAGTATAAAATAATTGGCGAAATGTTGTCCACTTTACAACAGCCCTAATTATATTGTCATAGGACAAGTTCTAGGGATGTATTTGTACTTATCACAAAATATATTTTAGGATACTACTATCATTTTATAGTTTGAGGAATCTCTTTTCATTCTGATAACTTTTATAAAACCACACTGCATATTTGTTGTCAAGAAACTGCATTTTTGGTGTTTTTATGGGCGAAATGCTGTCCCCCCTTGTACACACTGAAATGGATATCTGCTATTAATATCAGATTTACATGAATATCGCACCCACTTCAAATCGCTACCACTAACTCACAGCCGCAAATCGCATCCATTTTTTTTATTTTATCCTTTTCTCGTTTCTTGTCTTTTATCTTTTTTTTTGTATATTGGGGCATTGATTCACTGAAATAAAATAAGTTAAAATATGTTGGAAAACCCCACAAAATACCGTGACCTCATCAATATTGATAAGTAGTATGCAAATTTTGATCTTCAAGTTAAATATTGCTGAGAAATGCCATAGAATGGTCAAATATTTCCTATGTATGCACAAATAATTAGGGGTGCGACCGAGCAGTCGACACTCGACGAGCGAGGGCAATTTCACGAAAATTCGATCCCAATTCTCAAGGTCGAATACTCGTGTATATATAACAACCTACAGAACCGGTAACATTTTTTAGTTAATAAAACATAAATACCACACCTTACTTACATTAAATCGCATAATCCACCATTTTGAACATAATGTCATTGATATTATGTGCTGACAATAACTAATTCAAGCGATTCAAAGCTTTTACCTTTATATTTTTTTTGTTTACGGGAGCCGCCATATTGGATGTCGTTTCCTGTTGAGGTGGATACTAAACCTCGCGAGTGCTCGATGTCAAGTCGAGTTTTTATCTGCGAGTAATCGACCCGAATTATTTGTACTCGTCCCACCCCTACAAATAATTAAGAGCTGAATAGTCCATCCAGTATTTGACCATATATAAAGCGGAAAACATTGTCATGAAACCCCCATGGAAATCCGAGACCCCATGAATATTAATGAGTTGTCCGTGAATTTTGATCTTGAAGTAAAATAATTTCAACACATTCATTTATTGGGAAACCCAACAGACCGTGACCCCATATATATTCTATGCAATTGTCAAGCACATCTACTGCTAATAAATTACTAACTGAATTGTCAAGCCTGATACTTATAATATATATATATATATATATATAGTGCGATGCCGTGAGTCCAGACAGTACTGCCTTGCTACCAATTATCGCCGGGTACCAATTATCGCCAGACAGAATTCAAATAGATATAACTTCACCAAAGTAGCATCCCAAGTCTAGCAAATGAGGTAAAACTATTTCCAAAGTGAATGGAACAAATACACAACAAACAGCTTTCAAAATATATGACCATTACTGAAATATGAACGTTTAATTTTATGGTGGCGATAATTGGTAGCCGGCGATAATTGGTAGCAAGGCAGTATCGTTGTGTCGTCTATTATCGACAGTCGTTCATTATCGACGGCTGCGCATTAATACATTGTAGTTCTGTACACGCGCTTTTATTGTCAGTAAAAAATGAAATAAATAAATGCAATGACCTTATTTTAAAATATATTACAAGATATTAAATTCAAATATTGTTTTGAATTTTATAAAATAAAGTTTCTATTACATGGTGCAGTAAAAACCCGATTTTGTTAGGTGAAATATAATATGAATGTTCAAAGCAAAATAAAATATGGTTGTCATTGGTAACGCATAAATTTCCGTGAAATATGCAAATTTCATCCTGTTAAAATACTGTTCTTTCATATTTTGTAAAAGACAAATAGATTTTTAAGATTTTATTTTTAAAAATAAAACGCCATCTTTTTCTAATTATTAACCTTTACCTCAATTTTTTCACTGACTACATGCTTTAGTTCAGCAGCAAATATAAGAAAAACGTGCAATAAAATATTTTAATATTTGGATGTTATAATATAAAATAAACCATGGCCATGCTCATTAACATAAAATCATGTGCTTTGTCTTGACACAAAATGGAAGAAACAGTCTTCAAAACCAACTTTAAAAATTGTGATGTAATAGTCTACGAAAATAATTTTATGTCCACACCTTCAAGAAAGATTGTTATTTGAAATTTTTATGATATAATTGCAACAATTATTCCATTTATTTGCTAAATTATCATTTTACAGAGGACAATGTAGAAAATTAAAAGTTTAAAATATATTGTGAATACCATTAATATTGATTTTATTTTACCGTCGATAACAGACAACCATTTGTAAAATAAAAACACTGTACACACAGAAATTGAATCAAACAAAAAAAAAAAATAATTAAGTTACAATGTTTAACCCATTATATTTATTCTTGCCATTTAAACAGCATATTTTTAAATTTTAAGTTTAAAATACCATAGGGACTGATGAAAGAAACGAAAATGGATTAAAATGCGTAAGACCGTTGAAAACCGGCAACGCAAGGATAGTCCTATTATAAAATATCATTTTTAAAATGGGTGCGATTTGTGGGTGCGAGTTTGCGGAAGCGATTGGAAGTGGGTGCGATATGCACATATCCCTTTATATCCTTACCAAACTGGCTCTGGCACTTTTAAGGTTTAGCTCAGCTTGTTCTTTTTCAAAAGTAATTTCCTGAACTTGTCTGTTTAATCCTTCAATTTCTTGTTGTTTGGAATTGAGAGATATCTGCAAATCTGAACCTGATTTTTGTAGCAGTGCATATTTATCATTAATTTCGCTTCTCTGCCTTGTAAGCTCGGCTACTTCTTGCTGGTAGGCCTTTTCTTGTTTCTTTGACGTTTCATCTGATTGGCGATAACGAAGGTGCAAGGCGTCGAGTTCTGAATTCAGATCTCGATTTGTTGAGGAAACACTCCAATAATTAAACGCTAAAATAATAACTACAACAAGAAGGCCTGCCAGGACAAATGGAGGTGTTCGTGAACCATGAGTTGGTCTCATTTGTCCTCTTTGAGAGCTTGAACCCATTTTTTCGTCTGACATGTAAACAGGAAGTTCGTTGTCCGGCATAACGACTGAGGTGTGACGTGGGGAAAAATAGGTTACTATGATTCGGAAACTTTTTCACGATATATAGTCCCGGTTTTTCTGGGTGTATTTATTCCCTTGTATGTACTCAAAATTTTTAATCGTTTTACTTTGGTGTTACACTGACACGATAGAATGGCTCATTTTGTGACAAATGAATATTTAATGTAATAACTTCGTGTTTATTTAATAAAACTGACAGTGTTATGTATGGAAATAAAAATCAGATTTGATTTAGAACTCTCTCAAAAACCCAAAATAAACACATTTGAAGTAAAGTAAAATGTATACATGTGATCAGATTTACTACCAAAAAAGGGACTTTCCAAATCAGTTGTCTTGAAATTTGAATGTACTGGGGTAATGCAATGCATGCAAATTATCATACAATAATAAATGTATCACATTTTTATTTCAGTACAATGCATATACATTATATATAAAAGTAGATATCTGCTTATACTATCCTTATAACAGAAGAGTAGCAATCTATCTGCTTTCATTCTTCCCATAGTCATAACACATTATGGGGATTGGAATCTCATTTTTATAAAAAGACTGGTAATCACACCAGGTGTATATCAATATTATATGTTATCATAATTAAGCAAAACAAATGTTTTGTTTATCAAGTATATTTCATTTTAACAGTCATCAAGATATCAACAAAAACAAAATAATATGTCTGTTTCCATTTAAATTTATGTGTCATTTCTTATCCCTCCACTCTAACTTTTACAATTTCTTATTCACATCAAATTAAATAATTAGATATTTCACCAAAATGAATTTCACTGAATTGAATATCCAAAATAAAGAAACATTTTTAAGTCCTAAATGAGCAAATATTTTTCAAAGTTTTTTATGCCACAAAATTATGATGCCATTTTAATTAATGAATAAAGTTTGATTTTTCTTAGGTTTTCTTTTGTTTGTCTTTCTTCAAACGGTAGAGTTCATTTAGCTAACCAGATATTCCTTGAAATAATTGCAAGAGGTGTGGTATATAGTTAGTTGCCTTATTCATCAGTGATGTGGACATTGTACAGCAGGATCACCATCTAGTCCATGGAAAGGCAATGCTAACACAAGAACATATTTGGGACATCTTTTATTATCATTTATCCATTTTGTAGTTGAATAAGTCTATGTATCACATATTTACATTTCACACAAATTGAATAACTATTCTTCTCATATATAAGTAGTATAAAGAACATTATCTGATTGGCTGATGCTATACATAGAATATAATTTTTACCGGTGGCTTGCCAATGTTGGCAGCTAATGTCAGACCGACGGATGTGCCAAGGTTGGGCCAACGTTGGCCCAACGTCGGTATGCTATCTGGGTAGTGACTGGCTCAAACATCTGGAATTGAAGATTAGTTGCTCTATACTGGGTGTCAGCGAAGCTTTTCATGATGTGGGAAAATGAAATATGTTCAATAGAGTGTTAAAAACTGTAACACCACCAAATGCAGTCTTAATTTTTTTTTTGCGTAAACATTCAATTCTTGTATTTGGCAAATATGTCATTATCACAGTTATGATGTGAATGTTGTGAGTAGTACCCATTTAATATTGCAAACTTCAAAAGATGTTAGCATTGAAAAGATACAATTATATATTATATATGCTTTATTATACAGGTTGCATAAAACAAAAGATTGCAGATTTTATCCTATACACAACTTCATATCTTTACATGAGAAGATTTTAAGAATATAATAATATTGCGCCAATTGTATTATAATATGTTGCTGGCTTAGAAATGAACGATTATTTATTTATGATATATTCCTGATTTAAGGTCTTTGTTGTAAAATTTGTTTGTAAAATCAATCCGAATATTTCCTCAAAAACAAAGTGTTTTTTTTTTTTTTGTTTTTTTTTTTTGTGAAATTAACCCCGGACAGGCAAGCATCATTCGGTGGTATACGTAATCATTTCACGCTTGCGTATGATCATAAGGTGAAGGTCTTCCCTTTTCAACCAAAATATAAACAGCATGGCAGAAACAACTGAAATGACAACGGAAAGTGATGATTTTAGCGTAAAAACTAAAGGGAGGAAAAGAAAGGGTGAACGAGAAGTTGATATGGACTCGTCAGAAATGGAAACAGAGCCAAAGAGGCCAAATTTACCAGCGATTTCCAGTGATAAATTGATGGTAATATACTGTAGTGCTACTAGTCGAAATGTTTTCCCTTTCCCTTGTGTTTATCTTGTGCAATAATGCTGCGTTCAGAAGAGGTGGTGAGCCCGTGCACACGACCTGTGAGTACCAGTGGAAAGTTTTGGGATACGTGCATATCGCACCCACATCAAATCGCTACCGCTAACTCGCACCCACAAATCGCACCCATTTTTAGATGTACTTGACAATTGCATAGAATATATATTGGGACACGGAAATCTGTGGGGTTTCCCAATAAATGTATGTGTAGAAAACCAGTCTACTTCTCGTCTTCAAACGTGATTAATTTCATTAACCAGTGAAATAATTTGTTACAAAATGAGTACTTGTACATGTAGATTTAAGCAAGTATGAGGCCACGATGGGTTTCCAGCAATATTTTACAAACAGAAGATCCAGGAAACCAGTCTACTTTTCGTCTGCATTAACCAATGAAATAATTTGTTACTGAAATCTCACTCGAGACAAAGTATAAACGTTCATATATTTTTCTACAAACTATCTTCAAAACTTAAAAACGGGCGCGATTTGCGGGTGTGAGTTAGTGGTAGCGATTTGAAGTGGGTGCGATATGCATGTAAATCAAAGTTTTGACCGTTCTTAACAATCCACCGCCTTTGTGTTTATGTGTGTATGTAAACAAACACAAATGACAAAGAGAAAGAAATAAAAGAAATCACAATATTTCGCTATCCACCATGCAAAAGATACTGCTCAGCCAGTGAAGTTCGTCACCCCAGTGAAGTTCGTCACCTGTATTTTATGACAATGTTAAAGATGTCCAGTTATGTTTTCTGTCCAGTTATGGCATTTATGTATACCTTGCCGTTGAAAGAAGCTATTCTAGTTATTTAAATGTGAATATTGCCTGTCGTTAAGCCTTTTTACGGAAGGTGACGAACTTCACTGGGGTGACGAAATTCACTGGCCGACCAGTATATATTTCATTTGTTATACGTTTTCTGAGGTTATTTGTCAAAATCCCGAGTACCGAAACACTTCATTTAACATGTTTTCTATAACAAAAGCCCGTGTATTCTGCATCTTTGTTGTCATTAGAGGTGAAGGTCAAAGTTTGGAAAGTCTCTGGAGGCACCCAACTCACGAGTTGTATATACCACCTGTGAGACCATTCTTGACCAATTTACAGGCTGTGAAGTCGTGTTTACGGCCGTAAAGAACGCTGCATTAGCCAATTCGTGGTTTCGAGTGCGCATGTTCAAGTCGATTGTTTATGTTGCGAAAGGCACATAAACAAGTACCCTGCGGTTGAATGAAATAGATTAGAAATAGGGGTGAAAATTCGTGAAATTGTTATTTCTTGCTTGATTTTGATAAATAATACATCATTTTAAAGCTTATAACACATAGAAAGCATCTACGATGGCAATACCTCAACATTTTATCACAAACAACACAAAATAAGTATAAAAGACTAATTACAAAAACAATAAACTAACTTAAATATTTTATTATTTCTTCTTTGCATCGACTTTAAGACCATAAAAGAAATGGAAGCTCTGTTCAAATACGTTTCCAGTAATGTATGTTATATATATGTAAGTAAATCACGTATTTTTATGTCAGCTGACTTGTCAGTCAGCTGACATTGTGTCGTCACTCTACGGCGTGGGCGTCCGCGTGAACAACTTCTTCTCCAAAACTAAAAGGCCTAGAGACATGCTGTTTTTTTTAAAAGATACCTTATCTATCGAGGATGAAAAATTGTTCAAGGCATGCAAATCTGTTTGTTCGTCTGTTTGCTAGAGACATTACAAGGGAGGTACCCCCACCAAAAGTGTGAAAATTTCAACACTTTATCACAATTTTCTCAGTGACTATTGCAGGGATTTCTCTCATATCTTGCATATATGTACTAGGCCAGAGATAGATTCTCTTGTGTGAGTATGAGACCTGGATCTGTCTTTTTTTTTTAATAAATTTTTAATGCATTAAAAGTCATGAAATCATGCACTAAATCACTTATAACTTGAAAAGTGTTGCATTTAGAGCATTTTGTTAAAATATGTTATTCAGCTACTTTTTTCATAGCTACAACATGGTGAGTAACTTGGGTGTCTGTCTCAATAGCTAAGTGAGTAATAGCTACTTTTGGGCTTTTCAGTAACTACCATCTTGAGTAAAATCACTTGTAACTTGAAAACTATTGCATTTAGAGAATTTCGTATAAATATGTTATTCAGCTACTTTTGGGTCAGCTATAACATAGTCAAATTTCAGACCTGTAGCTCATGGCATAGCTGAGTAATAGCTACTTTTAGGTTATCACTGTTGAGTAAATCACTGATAACTTGAAAACTATTGCATTTGGAGTATTTTATTTCAATATTTTATTCACCTATTTTGGGGTCAGCTATAACATAGTAAAATTTCAGATCTGTGGCTCATGGCATAGCTGAGTAATAGCTACTTTGAGGTTATCACTGTTGAGTAAATCACTTATAACTTGAAAACTATTGCATTTACAGAAATTTGTGTAAATATGTTATTCAGCTACTTTTGGGTCAGCTATAACATAGTGAAATTACAGACCTGTAGCTCATGGCACAACTGAGCAATAGCTATTTTCAGGTACTGTATGTTGAGTAAATCAGTTGTAACTTGAAAAATACTGCATTTGGAGTATTTTGTTAAAATATGTTGTTCACCTGCTTTTGGGTCAGCTATAACATAGTGAAATTACAGACCTATAGCTCATGGCATAGCTGAGTAATAGCTACTTTTAGGTTATCACTGTTGAGTAAATCACTTATAACTTGAAAAGTATTGCATTTAGAGTATTTTGTTTCAATATGTTATTCACCTATTTTGGGGTCAGCTATAACATAGTAAAATTTCAGACCTGTAGCTCATGGCATAGCTGAGTAATAGCTACTTTGAGGTTATCACTGTTGAGTAAATCATTTATAACTTGAAAACTATTGCATTTACAGAAATTTGTGTAAGTATGTTATTCAGCTACTTTTGGGTCAGCTATAATATAGTGAAATTACAGACCTGTAGCTCATGGCACAACTGAGCAATAGCTATTTTCAGGTACTGACTGTTGAGTAAATCAATTGTAACTTGAAAAATATTGCATTTGGAGTATTTTGTTAAAATATGTTGTTCACCTACTTTTGGGTCAGCTATAACATAGTGAAATTACAGACCTATAGCTCATGGTATAGCTGAGCAATAGCTATTTTCAGGTTCTCACTATTGAGTAAATCAGTTGTAACTTGAAAACTATTGCATTTACAGTATTTTGCTTAAATATGTTGTTCACCTACTTTTGGGTCAGCTATAATATAGTAAAAATTCAGACATGTAGCTCATTGCATAGCTGAGTAATAGCTACTTTGCTTATAACTCCTTTATTATTGGTCCTAGAGGTTTGGAATGGTAAACAGACATATAGGAAATCATGGGCTGGGAATCTGTTGATGTGGTCCGATTTGACCTTGGACCTCTTCTTCAAGGTCAAACGAGGATAGCCAAACTTAAAAGTGCTTATAACTCGCTTATTATTGGTCTTAGAGGTTTGGGATGGTAAACCAACATATAGGAAATCATGGGCTGGGATTCTTTTGGTGTGGTCAGATTTGACCTTGGACCCCTCCTTCAAGGTCAGTTGAGGATAGCCAAACTTAAAATTGCTTATAACTCGCTTGTTATTGGTCCTACAGGTTTGGGATGGTAAACCATCCTATAGGAAATCATGGGCTGGGAATCTTTTGGTGTGGTTGGATTTGACCGTGGACCCGTTCTTCAAGGTCGTACGAGGATACTGCATTTGCAGTATTTCTTTAAATATGTTTTAACCTACTCTTTACACTTAAACAGTTACCTTGTTACTTTCCTTCATAATACCATTTGCAGGGAACAACTTTTTTGTCCTTTTCTTCTGTCACGTTCAGATTTTCTTTTGAACATGCTGTTCAATTACCATTTACTGTACTTCTGTACAGCACTTTCCCTGGTAATTATGCTTTCCTCTCATTATTACCTTCACAAATCAAAAACACTCAGTCAGCTGACACAGTGCCCGTTCACGGGCACTCTCCTCTTGTTTAAAAATGGGCTTTTGTTGAGACCCTCAATCTTGCTTGGATTCAGGTGAAAATTGTTTTTATATTGGTTTTATTATTTAACTTATTTGAACCATTTGAAGGGAACTGTAGTTTCTGATATTTTTAAGGGAATCAGTGGAAAATCAGTGAAGAATTTTGAAAAAGTGTTGGCTTCACCAGAAATAAGATGTTAAAAACGAATTTTTGCAATGAAAGTATATAGATTAAACATGGATGTCTAAAATAAATAAATATTGAAGTTACAAAGATGACATTCATATCACTTTAAAAGGATTTTTATTGTAGGTTAAACAGCTTTTTATTCTAATATGTGTGGTTGTATATTTGCTTATAAGATATTGGAGGAACTGTTATGTACACCTGGGGCCGATTTCACAAAGGTACTTGGTCCAAATTTAGACTTAAAGTTAAGACTTTGGTCTTAAATTTTGTCAACAGAATGTTAAGTCTGTGGTCTTAGACTTACCGGATTTAAAAAAACAGCTAAGTCCATGAAACTGCTAAGTCAGTGGACTTAACTTTAAGTCTGGTAGGTAGTGGGTTTAAATTTTGTAAAGAGGACTTAAATATGGCCGCCATAAACTTTTCTCCACTTTAAAATTTGAAATGGCTGTAAATAAATTATAATTATGTAGAACACCTCACTAAAGTAGTCTTTGGGAAGTTTATATGTGGCAACAAGGTTTCCCATTTCAAAATAGCACTTTTCCTTAGATAAAATGCTTTAAATGAAGGATATATGGCACCAATATTATATTTTAAATATATATAAAAGGTCACATGACACAGAAAACCACTGTGGTTATTTGATAAGCTTAGACTTAGCTAAGTCACCTTTGTGAAATCCATTTTAGGTCCCAGACCTAGCTAAGACGAAAGTCTTAGATTTAAGTCCCTGACTTAGCCAATATCGTGACTTAATTTAAGTCATTTAGTGAAATCGGCCCCTGAGGTAAGGAAGTATTGGTAAACCAAAATTTAAACTTTGAATAATTTTTTCTCAAGCTTTTTACCAATAACAAAATTGAGCACAAACCTTGTTGAAAAATACCTTTGTCATGTTACAGATTCACCAAGGAAGCTCTAGAGACTACTGGTAATTGGGTTTCCCCTAATCTATTAATAGAATCACTTGGGTTAGCCTAGAGGGATTCCCCCCCAATCTATATATGATCAATAAACACCAGTATCACATAACACAAAAATCAATAACTCCCTTACTTTGAATGTTAATACATACATATAATTAGATCAAATAATGCACAGACACAGTGCCCATATATGTAATGGTTGTCCATAATACAGTGATAAAATTCTAATGTTTACTAACAACTTTTTCAGTGTGAATTATGTCCACCCCACTGGGGGGTGGACATATTATTTTTGCTTTTTCCGCCGTCTGGCGTCCCACTTGGTTTCCAGACATTTTAGGCAACAGTTCTTATCCTATGTTTACCAAATTTGGCATGCAGGTTTATTGGGTTAATAGCTTGTATGGGATTGCTTTTGGTGAGGATAGCTCTATAGCTAATTGAGTAATAGCTACTTTGCTACTTTTGAGTAACTCTTTGGTTTCCAGACATTTTAAGGAATGCTATTAAGTCTAGCTTTCTGAAATTTGGTATGGAGTTCATTGGGTTAATAGCTTGTATGGGATTGCTTTTGGGGGGAATTGCTTCATAGATGAGTGAGTAATTAATTAAATAAATGAGTAATTGGCTATTTTGAATACTGAAAAAGGCACATCTGCTCATATCTCCTAAACCGTGCGAGATAGAGCGACCCACAGGTTATCTCAGAAATGCACTCTTAGCAATTTTCAACAAAATTTCCCCTCCCCAAAAATGGCGGCCATTTTGAATTTTCGAATTATTCCCAAAAATGGCAAAACACAAAGTTGCTTCTATCTCCTTAACCGTGTGAGTTTGAGCGATTTCGTCGAAATTGTGGACCCACAGGGTATCTGACCAATGTACTCTTGGCAATTTTCAAAAATTTTCCTCTTCCCACATATGGCGGCCATTTTGAATTTTCGAATTTTTGCCCAAAATGGCAAAACACAAAATTGCTTCTATCTCCTTAACCGTGCGAGATAGAGCGATTTCGTCTAAATTTTTGACCCACAGGATATCTAAGAAATGTACTCTTGGCAATTTTCAAAAAATTTTCCCCTCCCCACATGTGGCGGCCATTTTGAATTTTCAAATTTTTGCCCAAAATGGAAAAACAAATTTGCCTTAACCGTGCAAAATAGAGTTATTTCCTTGAAATTTTCCACCCATAGGGTATCTAAAAAATGTACTCTTGACAATTTTCAAAAAATTTTCCTCTTCCCAAAAATGGCTGCCATTTTGAATTTTCAAATTTTTGCCAAAAATAGAAAAACAGAAATTTGCTTCTATCTTCTTAAACCGTGCCAGATAGAGTGATTTCGACAAAATTTTCGACCCAACCAATGCAAAAAGGCATGAAGCTGAAATAATTTACATGTACACTAATAAATATTTAAGCATCATTGATATATTTTACAAATGAAACAGGGTCTTGTAAGACTACTGTACAATTTTGGTAAAAGGTTCATGGGGTGGACATTACACATGATAATGTGTGTTCTTCTATGCTATCCTGTTTCTATTCATATGTCGCAGCTACTATCAACAGGGCGTCCTATTTCTAGTTTATAATGAGAATATTATTTTTATTGCGTTAATACATCCTATCCAATGGACAATTGCTAATCCGGTCGGCGCAGACCGGCCCGCCAAACGCCAGAAAAAGACGTCCTGTGTTGCCACCAGCTGGCCGGTCCGTAGTACTGTGCACTCCCCAGATGGCGCCTCGTACTTCCTTCCTGTCTAGACAACCTGACGTCATAGCATCTTTTTCGTTTGGCGCGTGTACTGTGCAGACGTAGTTTCTACAATCTCCAGATTTTTTTAAAGAAATGTGTGCATTATGGCGGATTTTCAACCTCATATGTGGATATTTGCAGTGTAGAAGTGTAATCTACTAATCAAGCACCAATTTACATCTAGAAATCTGCTGGAAACGCTCCCTAGTTGACTCAATTTAGTGTTGATGATAGGGCAGTAATCGACGAGAAATATCAAGGCAGCCATTTTGCTAGTTTCCTCCCATTCAACCTTTGTGTTGTTAGGGGCAGATCGACAATGTTGAGGAATTAAACATACTATTTACAGGTATTTTTATCCGTGTTTTTTGTTTTGATTGAAACTAAATAGTACTAAATAGAAATCACGGGAAACTTCAGTCTATGTAGTTTTGAACCCTGCCAGGATTTCCCCTATGAAGGGTGCATTCTTCATCAGAGCGCACTGGTACAGACTTCTCTGCTGTAAAGCATCAGTCACACCAGCCTAGCTCGAGTATTTTTTCATCAGAAGCAAGAGATGAATTCTTCAGATTTCTTCAGAGCGCACTGGTCCAGACATCTTTGCTGTAAAGCATTAGTAGTCGGCCGGTAAGCTTATATACATGTATGTACACCTACATAGAAGGAATTTCATCAGAAGAACATGAAGTTTGATCTCATGTCTACTGTGATATCAGTCCCTCCCTTGCAGACCCGGCTTTGTTGTCGGTAGTGGGGGTTGTGGATGGCCAGTTCACTGGTTTTATCACGAAGAAAGAAGGAATTTCATCTACAGAGCGCACTGGTCCAGGCTTCTCTGCTTTAAAAGCATCAGCCGGCCGGCCAGCTCAAAAGAACGCGACCTCTGACGTCATATCCAGTCAGCCAATCGCGTGTCCTTCCGACTAATCACGAAGCAAGTCACGTGTTTTCACCGACCAGGAAGGTCGGAAGTGCGTTCTTTCAGAACTCACGTCTACTGTGATTCCAGTCCCTGCTTTGCAGACCCGACCTTGTTGTCGGTAGTGGGGTTTTGTGGACTGTAAAGTTGCCGGTAAGGCATCACACAAAGAACGCGAATACTGACGTCATCTCCAGTCAGCCAATCGCGTGTCTTTCCGACCAACTACCGAAGCTGGTCACGTGTTTTCACCGACCAGGAAGGTCGGAAGTGCGTTCTTCAGAACTCACGTCTTCTGTGATTCCAGTCCCTGCCTTGCAGACCCGGCTTCATTGTCGGTAGTGGGGTTTGTGGATGAGCAGAATACTGCGCATTTGCATGTTTAAGTATCACAAAAGAACGTCACAACTGACGAGATCCAATCAGCCAATCGCGTGTCTTTCCGACCAGCAAGCTGGTCACGTGACACACCGAACAACAAGTGTTTCTAAAAATAGTTCACAAGGGGTTTCCCAGTAACTGTCAAATCTACAAATAAGACGTGCGATTTAAGAAATACTTTAATTAATGGAGGAAACCTACAGCAAGCTGAATTCAACACAGATGATAGTTGTAAAATTGCTTTAGCAACTGTGTACAGAGTGTACTGACTGGTAACACAGTTTTGTACACTTGCTTCAACAACTGGTTACAGAGTGTACCGACTGGTACTGGCTACACAGCCTTGTACACTTGCTTCAACAACTGGTTACAGAGTGTACCGGCTGGTACTGGTTACACAGCCTTGCACACTTGCTTTAACAACTGGTTACAGAGTGTACCGACTGGTACTGGCTACACAGCCTTGTACACTTGCTTCAACAACTGGTTACAGAGTGTACCGGCTGGTACTGGTTACACAGCCTTGTACAATTGCTTTAATAACTGGTTACAGAGTGTACCGACTGGTACTGGCTACACAGTCTTGTAACTTGCTTCAACCTACTGGTTACAAAGTCTACTAACAGGGTGTTGGCTACACAGTCCTTACTGTACAGTGCTTCAACCCAACTGGTTACACAAAAAAAAAAAAAAAAAAAAAAAAAGCTGGCTAAATATAGACCAGTGGCTGTCAAAATTCATGGATGACCCCAGTCTGCTAGTTTTTTGTTACAGAGAATTACTAGCTACAGTAAAGTACCGAGTATGGAGCCCGGGTACCGGACAGAGCTACCTCAGGCTTATTTGGTTACAGAGAATTCTTAGACCGGTCAGTGGTCTTGGTGATATGACAGGGATATGACAGTGTCCCTTATCACACCTTTCAACAACCTGTTATCGGTGCTGGACTTGACTGGAGAGATAATAAATTTTGTCATCATGTCCGGCCAGGGGTCAGACATCTCACAAATGACAATTGCTCTGTAAATACTGCACCTTGCAGGCTGCTGGCCCAGGGCGAAGAGTCTATTAATGTGAAAATTTGTGTCAGCCCCACTGGACCACAATAAGAACAGAGAGACTGTTAACCTGGATCATGGTCACCAGACCGGACCAGTGTCCGGAGGGACAGAAAATGTTTGTCACAATACCAAATGTCCCAAATGTGGCACACAGTCTGCCTATAGGTTCCAGACTAAGCCCTTTTTGGGAACGTAGGAAGCCTTGGGGGCTGGACCCTAGGTAACACAACTGTTGAAGGAGGGATACCTATGTCCATATACCTATACAAGAACAATCCAGGAAATGCCTGAGATTTCACATCCAAGGTCGGGCATACCAGTTCAAGGCCCTGCCATTCGGTTGGTCCACAGCACCTTTGGAGTTCACCGTGATACCGAGGCAGGTGAAATTGATAGCCATATACAAGGATTTAAGAAGCCACCAGTACCTAGATGACTGGTTGGTGAGAGCCAGCTCCCACCAGGCTTGTCTCCAACATACACAGGAACTAGTAAATAATGTGTCAGCAGCTGGGTTGGCTGATGAACATAGAGAAATCAGAGCTGGAGCCCAAACAAGACTTCGATTTTGTAGGCTACCAGTTCGACTTCAGGTCTGATCGGTTCCGACCGACTCTGGACTGGTGACAGAACCTTCAAGAGACTGTTAAAACTGCTATCCCTACCGGCTTGCCCGGTCCGGGAATTCATGTCCTTGATAGGTTACTAACATCTACAGAAAAGCATGTTAATCTGGGCAGACTTCGTATGAGACCCATACAGTGGCATCTCAAAAACAACTGGAGGGTATCCAGAATCACTGCAAAAGGTGATCCAAGTCCCCAGGTCCCTGCACCCCCATTTACAATGGCGGCTGAAGGAAGACAATGCACTTACAGGCCAACCATTACACCCAATAAAACATGCTCTGCAAATATTTACAGACGCATCAATAGAAGGGTGGGGCGCTCACTTAGACGAGCACTTGGCAAGAGCAACCTGGTCCCCTCCGGGAAGCAATTTGTATATAAACTATCTAGAACTTAAAGCAGCCTTTCTGGCTTTAAAAGAGCTCCAAGACCTTTGCTCAACAAGATAGTATTTGTAGCAACTGACAACACCACAGTAGTGTCATACATAAAGGAAGGAGGAATGAGGTCGGGCCCACTTTGTGCCCTACTATGGAGAATCTTGACCTGGTGTACCAGGAAACAGGTGACTCTAAAGCACGACACATTCCAGGCCGGTCTAATATGGTAGCAGACACGCTGTCCAGGCTAGGCCAGACCATCCCAACAGTGGTTTCTCCTTCCAGAGGTCTTCCACTCTATGCAGTAGGTGGCACCGGCCCAAAATAAACTTATTTGCCACGAGGTTCAACAACAAGTCGCCTCTGTTTTGTGTCACCGGTACCGGATCCCCTGGCCACAGCAGTGGATGTGCTCAGTCGGCCATGGTAGGATCTAAAAGCATACACCTTCTCACCATCAGCCAGATTGGGCAAAGTGGTGGAAGAAGTTGCAAGACTCCCCATGTAAGAGAATCATTCTGATTGCTCCGGGGTGGCCCAACATGCCTTGGTTTTGGGATCTAGTGGCCATGTCCAGCCACATCCCACTGAGCCTGCCCAATCTGTCCAGCTTGTTCACAGCCATTTGATCAGATCCCTCGCAGAAATCTGACAAATCTTAATCTCCATGCAGGGCTCCTAGAGCCTCAGCAATCGAGGAGCAGGACTTGTCTGAGGCAGTGGCAGCAAGAATTGAGGCTCCTCAAAGGGGGGTCAATCAGATCAGTCTATGAAGCAAATGGGTCATTTTTTTACCAAGTGATGTATCATTCATCAGGTGGACTTCGGGCACCACCTGTAAAGTCAGTTGTTTACTCCCTTAGGTACCTGTTTCAGGACAGGAAGTTGCAGCCCAGTACCATTGATGGTTACAGGTCAGCCATTGCTGATAGTCTAGAATTTGCCCATCAATGTTAGTAAGGATGAAAATCTCACTCGTCTCCTGGATAGCTTCCACTGAGACAGACCCAAAGGCCGGAGGGGAACCCCCTCCTGGAACCTCTCCCTGGTTTTTGCACCAGCTGACAAGGTTCATTTCAACCAATTAAAGGCCTCCTTGAAGCATTTGACCTTCAAGGCAGTTTTCCTCTTGGCCCTGGGTTCGGGCAAGCGTAGAAGTGAGATACATGCTTGGCAAACAGCCCAGCACCATTGATGGTTATGGGTCACCCATTGTTGATAAACTGGAAATTCACCCTTCAACATCAGTAAGGACGAAAATCTCGCTCGTCTCCTGGATAGTTTCCTCAGAGACAGACCCAGAGGCAGGAGTGGCATACCCTCCTGGACCTTCTTACTGGCCGTGCACCAGCTAAGAATCCATTTGATCCAATCAAGGAGGCCCCCCTTGAAGCATTTGACCTTCAAGACGGTATTCCTCTTGGCCCTTGGGTCGGGCAAGTGCAAAAGTGAGATTCATGCCTGGCAAAACTGATATATTGGACACCAATCCGATTGGTCAAAGGTGTCCCTGTATCCATAACCCAGCTTTCTATCCTAGAATCAGCTGGCCATAGAGTGTCCAGTGTGGCCCCTGGGGTTATAACAGCCCTGGCCCCGACTCTAGATAGATCCCTCAAGTCTGACAGGTCCCTCTGTCCGGTCAGAGCATTGTGCTACTATTTGGACAGGACCTCAGACATCAGGCAGAATAAGGAGGTGGTTTTTGTCTCCTTTAAGAAAGGTTTCAACAAAGACATCTCACCTGCCACTATCTCCTCTGGGATCAAGCAGAGTGTGATCCTATGTTATGAGCTCTCTGACCAGGAGGCCCACTTTTAACATCAGGTTAAAGCCCATGATGTCAGGGCCTTTGCTGGGAGTCTCCTTAGATCCAATCTTGTCAGCCTGCCAATGAAGTCACAATACCTTCACACAGTTCTATATGAAGGGCGGGGCTTGGGCTGATTCAGAGCTTTACCAATTGGGCTCGGTAGTGGCTGCTCAGCAGATCCACAAGTGGCCCTTAGATTGAGGAGATTTTTATATGTGCATAACAGTTTCTTCATGTACATAAGAATTAAGTGTGGCGTGCTTCCTTTGGGGAGGTTTATTTGCATTCTGGGACTGAACTCATCCCTCTCTTCCCCTACCTCAAAGCAGGTCTGCAAAAAAGGGGGGGGGGCGACGGCGGTATAGCCCCGGGTAACCGGCTGCTGGCAACCGACCATGGCCTTGCAGGGTTTCCTGACCTTAAAGTCAACCCAGGCCTGGACCTATAGGTCTCCTGACAAAGTCAGCCTAGACCGTAGGTTAAAATTTGCTATTACTTGTGAGTTCACATAAGTCCCTAGTAACTTACCCGCCGACCAAGCGGTAGTTATTCAGCAATTGTCCATTGGATAGGATGTATTAACGCAATAAAATTGCAAATTTAATAAGTAAATTAAATTTTTATAAGTTAATACCCTATCCAATGGACACACAAGACCCTCCCACCGACCCCGCTATCAGCTTACTAGGGGTCTAAGAGGTTTAGACAACGAAAAAGATGCTATGACGTCAGGTTGTCTAGACAGGAAGGAAGTACGAGGCGCCATCTGGGGAGTGCACAGTACTACGGACCGGCCAGCCGGTGGCAACACAGGACGTCTTTTTCTGGCGTTTGGCGGGCCGGTCTGCGCCGACCGGATTAGCAATTGTCCATTGGATAGGGTATTAACTTATAAAAATTTAATTTACTTATTAAATTTGCAATTTTATGTCTAAAATTGTTAAATAGTTAGTTAAAATTTGTGGGCTCACTGAAATATGATTTGTAGACATGTCGTAATAAATAATTAAGCGTCCCTGAAAGGGCGCTTATTTGTTTTCGCCTCAGTTTCCTCGCCGCCGCGTTTCCCTTGAATATCTCCCTTATTATTAGAAGGTTTCAAACCATATTTGGCAGTTATATACCTTAGGCGTGTTACCTTCCTACACAGCCTTATAATTTGACAAACCTGTTCATACTATCGAAAACGCGAGTTGATTAGATTTTGGGAGCAATCCCTTGAAAAATGTCTCATTTATGAGTGATTTTCTGACACCTTCCAATCTGAAAGCCTTAAATTTAGGTCAACCCCCTTATTATCTTCTTAAGTATTGCATTTAGAGCCATAAAATATACTGGGAGGTAATAGGAAACCATATGTGGAGAGTCTAAATAGCCGGTCAGTTTTACACCATGGCCCCCCCTTATGGGTCAAACTGGGGTCATAAAATAGCTGATTTTGAGTTTTTGCCTTATATCTCCTTTATTGTATCCCCGGACGAAAGTCGGGGATACTTAGGATTCAGTACGGTCACGCCGCCGCCGCCGCAGAGATTTCCTTTTGGACGCGATAACTTAAAAAATATTTTAGTTAGAACTTTCAAATTTGGTATGTGGGTATATATGGGCAATACCACGAACGCTATTGTTTTGTGACCTTGACCTTCAATCTCAAGGTCACTGGTGGCCACTTAAAGGTCAGATTTTGGCCATTTTTGCACATTTTGGCCCAGTTCTCCAAGACAGAAAGTTAGATCATCCTATGGCTGGTATATATAATACATATATATGTCCTCTATAAGCATGCAGAAATTTGACCTTGAAGCTCTTCATTGAAGGTCATACACTGACCGCCAAAGTACTTGACCGAGGGGCATTTTTGGCCTTTTTGGAGATATTTTCACACTTAACGCTGACTATATTGCATGGAAACTATTGAAAATGGCTTTGGAGGTTGAGTACATGATGGACTTCTACCATCCAGGTTTACTGGTTACAGATCTTCATTTAAGGTCATCCACTGACCGCCAAAGTACCTGACCAAGGGTCATTTTTGGCATATTTGGAGATGTTTTCACACTTAATGCTGACTACATTGCGTGGAAACTATTGAAAATGGCTTTTGAGGTTGGGTACATGACGGAGTACCAGCATCCAGGCTGACCGGTTACAGATCTTCGTTAAAGGTCATCCACTGACTGCCAAAGTACCTGACCGAGGGTCATTTTGGGCCCTCTATTTGTTTGTTTGTTTGTAAACAAGATAACTCAAAAACTGACAGACGGATTTTGATAAAATTTTCAGGATATGTCCAAATTGGTAAAAGGAAGATGTGATTAAATTTTGGGATCACTGTCTGGATCTTCTGGATCCATGAAATTTAATTTTTAAACACAGATAGCTCAAAAAGTTATGGGTGCATTTTGATGAAATTTTCAGGAGATGTCCTTATTGGGACGAGGAACAAGTGATTAGATTTTGGGAGTGATCCGGATCACTGTCTGGATCATTTGGATCCAGACTGCCAGATGTGTTTGTGTACAATATAGCTCAAAAACTTATGAACGGATTTTGATGAAATTTTCAGGATATGTCTGAAAAGGTAAAAAGATGAAATGGTTGAATTTTAGAAGTGATCCGGATCACTATATGGATCTTCTGGATCCATGAAATGTAATTTTTAAAGACAGATACCTCAAAAAGTTATGGATGGATTGTGATGACATTTTCAGCAAATGGCCTAAATGGTGCGAGGAACAAGTGATTAGATTTGGGGAGTGATCTGGATCACTGTCTGGATCATCTGGATCCAGGTTGCAGATGTGTTTGTGTACATTGTAGCTAAAAAACTTATGGACGGATTTTGATGAAATTTTCAGGATATGTCTGAAAAGGTAAAAGGATGAAATGGCTGAATTTTGGAAGTGATCCGGATCACTATATGGATCTTCTGGATCCATGAAATGTAATAAGACAGATACCTCAAAAAGTTATGGATGGATTGTGATGACATTTTCAGCAAATGACCTAAATGGTGCGAGGAACAAGTGATTACATTTGGGGAGTGATCTGGATCACTGTCTGGATCATCTGGATCCAGGTTGCAGATGTGTTTGTGTAGATTGTGGCAAAAAAAATTATGGACGGATTTTGATGAAATTTTCAGGATATGTCTGAAAAGGTAAAAGGATGAAATAACTGAATTTTGGAAGTGATCCGGATCATTGTATGGATCTTCTGGATCCGTGAAATGTAATAAGACATACCTCAAAAAGTTATGGATGGATTGTGATGACATTTTCAGCAAATGACCTAAATGGTACAAGGAACAAGTGATTATACTTTTGGAATGATCTGGATCACCGTCTGGATCATCTGGATCGAGCCTGCAACATGATTTTACGATGAATTTTGATGATATTTTTAGGCTATGTTACAAATAGTAAAAGGAAGAAGTGGTAAAAGGATGAAATGATTGAATTTTAGAAGTGATCCGGATCACTATATGGATCTTCTGGATCCATGAAATGTAATTTTTTAAGACAGATACCTCAAAAAGTTATGGATGGATTGTTTCAGCAAATGGCCTAAATGGTACAAGGAACAAGTGATTACATTTTTGGACTGATCTGGATCATCTGGATCCAGGCTTGCACATAATCTTGGAATGGATTTTACTATTTTCAGGATATGTTACAAATGGTAAAAGGAAGAAGTGGTAAAAGGAAGAAATGGTTCAATTTTGCGATTGATCTGGACCACTATCTGGATCTTCTGGATCCGTGAATGTAATTTTTAAAGACAAATACCTCAGAAAGTCATGAATGGATTTTTATGAAATTTTCAGAAAATGTCTTAAATGGGACAAAGAACAAGTGATTAGATTTTGGGAGTAATCTGGATCACTGTCTGGATCATGTGGATCCAGGCTGCCAGATGTGTCTGTGTACAAGATAACTCAAAAACTTATGGATGGATTTCGATGAAATTTTTAGAATATGTCTGAAAAGGTAAAAGGATGAAATGATTGAGTTTTGGAAGCGATCCGGATCACTATATGGATCTTCTGGATCCATGAAATGTAATTTTTAAAGACAGATATAAGTGAAACAACTACTGATTAGCTTTTGGAAGTAATCTGGTACTATGGAGAATCCTGACCTGGTGCTCCAGGAAACAGGCTCAAGCCCGACACATTCACGCCTTAACTATGTCCCGTCCGGGGATACACTGCGTCGAGACGCAATTTCTAGTTGTTGCTTTTAAAGCTTCGGAATGTATTAAGAGGTATTGGGAAAGCATATGTGGAGAGTCTAAATAGCTGGTCAGTTTTACCCCCGACCCCCCCTTATGGGCCAAACTGGGGTCATAAATAGCTGCTTTGGAGTTCTAGCCTTATATCTCCTTTATTGTTGCTTTTATAGCTTCAGAATGTATTAAGAGGTATTGGGAAAACATATGTGGAGAATCTAAATAGCTGGTCAGTTTTATCCCCCGACCCCCCCTCCCCTTATGGGTCAAACTGGGGTCATAAAATAGTTGCTTTGGAGTTTTGCCTTATATCTCCTTTATTGTTGCTTTTATACCTTCAGAATGTATTAAGAGGTATTGGGAAAGCATATGTGGAGAGTCTAAATAGCTGGTCAGTTTTACCCCTGCCCCCCCCCCCCCCCCCCCCCCCCCCCCCCTTATGGGTCAAACTGGGGTCATAAAATAGCTGATTTTGAGTTTTTGCCTTATTTCTCCTTTATTGTTGCTTTTATACCTTCAGAATGTATTAAGAGGTATTGGGAAAGCATATGTGGAGAGTCTAAATAGCCGGTCAGTTTTACCCCCCGACCCCCCTTATGGGCCAAACAGGGGTCGTAAATAGCTGCTTTGGAGTTTTTGCCTTATATCTCCTTTATCGTTGCTTTTATAGCTTCAGAATGTGTTAAGAGGTATTAGGAAAGCATATGTGGAGAATTGAAATAGCCAGTCAGTTTTATTCCCCCCCCCCCCCCTCCATGGGTCAAACTGGGGTCATAGAATAGTTGCTTTGGAGTTTTGCCTTATATCTCCTTTATTGTTGCTTTTATACCTTCAGAATGTATTAAGAGGTATTGGGAAAGCATGTGTTGAGAGTCTAAATAGCCGCTCAGTTTTACCCCTGCCTCCCCCTTATGGGCCAAACTGGGGTCATAAATAGCTGCTTTGGAGTTTTTGCCTTATATCTCCTTTATCGTTGCTTTTATAGCTTCAGAATGTATTAAAAGTTATTGGGAAAGGATACGGCGCAGCTTTGTGCATTTTTAGCTTTACTGCATGCTTATTAAAACCACAAAGCATTTTAAACTTTCAGGGATGCTTCACTTTTGTTAGTAAAAGCATTCCTCTAGTTTTTTACTAAGTTTCACAAAATCCCCTATTATTGCTCGCCGCCATCTTGAATAAAAATCCACCAGTTGCCCAATGTTGGCCCAACGTCGGCAAAATATAGAGATATCTAACCTGAGTTGTGGTTGGTAAGCCACCGTTGGCAAAATCTGTTGACAATGCGACCAATAGCCAACGTTGGCCCAAGGTTGGAAAAATCTGCCAACCATGCGACCAACAGCCAACGTCGGTCTGATGGCGGAATGCTATCTGGGGACTTCTCATAAATATCAATATAAATCTAGTTACAACTTTTACAGAGAAAATAAAGTCACAGGAGCATATCAATCTGTCATGAAACCTTCAAATTAAACAAATATTATTTGCTGAAGGTATAATTCTTTATTATCTCCCGCCGGCCGATAGGCCCGGTACGGGAGATTATAAAATGCCCTCTGTCCGTGCATCAGTGCGTGCGTCCGTTCGTCACGTTTTTACAAAAGCCTTTCGATCTCTTAAAATATTATAGCTAGAGATTCCAAATTTGCAGGATAAATTTATCATTTGAAAAACTAGGAATCTTTTTCGGCTGATTTGGAAAAACAAGATGGTCGCCACGGGTGTTAACAAGATGGTTGCCATGGTTTTTTTTTCAGGTGTTCTGCCATGGGTTTTTTTCGTTGATTTAGATGGCTGCCATAAGTGTGTAGTTGCACTAAAAATAGCCTGCTTGGTATTGATTTTGGGCTATTTTGAAAAACAACATGGCCGCCAGAGCCTTGCCAAATCTCTGCAAGTAGCAGAATGTAAGGGCTAAAGGTCTGTCCAAAGAAAAGTGTTGTGGGTATCCTCACCAGTTTCTCCTTGGCCTTTTCAATGTTTTATGACCTTATTGCTTATGTCTTTCATTTGATGCTGTTTTTTCAGACCTAGGTCCATAGCTAAGTGAGTAATAGCAATGGTGGCTACTTTCAGTAAAGTGCTCATAACTCCAAAACGACTGCATTTAGAGCGTTTCTGTAAAATATGTTGTTCAGCTACTTTCTCCATGCCTACAAGATGGTACAACTTTTAGGGGTCTATCTTGATAGCTAAGTGAGTAAGAGCTATTTTCTGTTTTTAACAATGACCAAAATGAGTAAGTTGCTTTTTATCTTTGTAACTGTTACTTACAATATTGGTCTCAAATATGTTGTTGAACAACTCCTTCATGTACTATATCGTGGTGAGGTTTCCAAGGTGTAGCACCATAGCCAGCTGAGTAATAGCTACACTAAGTTTAACATTTCACCATTCAGCAAGTCACTTATAACTCAATACAGAGGATTTTTGTCAAATATGTTGTTTATCTACTTTTTGATGTACTGTGTCGTGAATTTTCAGAGCTGTAATTCCATAGCTAACTGAGTAATAGCTACTTTTAAATTTCTTAATTTCAACATTGAATAAATCACTTATACCTCCAAAACTATTGAATTTAGGGAATTATTGTCAAATATGTTAATCAGTTACTTTTTAATGTTCTGTGTCGTGGAAAAGTTTCAGAGCTGTATTTCCATAGCTAACTGAGTAATGGCTATTTTGAATTTCAACAATGAGTAAATCACTTATAACTCCAAAACTATTAAATTTAGAGAATTATTGTCAAATATGTTGTTCACTTACTATTTGATATACTGTGTCATGGGAAATTTTCACAGCTGTATCTCCATAGCTACCTGAGTAATAGCTACTTTGAGGGTTTCCATTGAGTAAATCACTTTTAACAGCAAAACTGTTGAATTTAGAGGATTTTTGTCAAATATGCTCTTCACCTACTTTTTGATGTACTGTGAAATGGGAAATTTTGAAAGCTGTAGGTCCATAGCTAACCAAGTAATAGCTCCTTCAATGGTTCTCCATTGAGTAAATCACTTATAACAGCAAAACTGTTGAATTTAAAGGATTTTTCTCATATGTTGTTTAGCTACTTTTTATGTACTGTGTAATGGCAAATTTTGAGACCTGTAAGTCCATACCTAACTGAGTAATAGCTACTTTGATGGTTCTCCATTGAGTAAATCACTTATAACAGCAAAACTATTAAATATTTACAGGATTTTTGTCAAATATGTTGTTCATGTACTTTTTACCCCACAGTCCTTAAGGGATGTCGGGGTATTGTTTTCACCCATGGTGTCCGGATGGGCGGGCGGGCAGCGGGAAATAGTTTGTCCAGGCTGTATCTCAGAAACCGTAAGGTGTAGGAAGTTGATACTTGGCAGGGACATTGGTTGGGGGGTGTAGTTGTGCAACGTCATGGTCTGACCTTGATTTGACCTTTGACCTTGCCGTAGTGACCTTGACCTATAAAATCTTGTCCGGGCTATATCTCGGAAACCGTAAGGTGTAGGAAGTTGATACTTGGTGAGGACATTGGTTAGGGGGTGTAGATGTGCAACGTCATAGTGTGACCTTCATTTGACCTTTGCTGTAGTGACCTTGACCTATAAAACCTGGTCCGGGCTATATCTTGGAAACTGTAAGGTGTAGGAAGTTGATACTTGGTACGGACATTGGTTAGGGGGTGTAGGTGTGCTACGTCATAGGGTGACCTTGATTTGACCTTTGACCTTGCTGTAGTGACCTTGACCTATAAAATCTTGTCCAGGCTATATCTCAGAGACTGTAAGGAGTAGGAAGTTTATACTTGGTAGGGACATTGGTTGAGGGTTTTAGGTGTGCCATGTCATGGTGTGACACTAATTGACCTTTGAAATTGCTGTATTGACCTTTAAAATCTTGTTGCACCTTTGGGTCTGTCTGTTGATGCAGATTAAGCACTATTAAAGTCATATTAGAATTCATTGAGAATTTCCTTTTGCAAGTTCCCATTGTAACAGATGGAATTTCATCAAGTGAGCCACAGGCTTTTCTCCAACACCACACATAAGCATTCTTTGAATGTATTGCCACTTCTGTATACATGGGTAATATTCAAAACATCCAAACCATAATTCCGCCATTTTTGGTTTACTGATAAGTGCTGTCATTTTATTATTGAATTGTTTTGTTTTAATACTTCATCTTTACACACATTTCTTTTCCTTAGATATTATTTTCTCTACTTAAGCATTATTTGGACCTTAATATAACTGACACTGCTCTGAAAGTATCTTGAACTTTGTACTGTTATACTACATGGTGTTGAAAAATATTTCCCCCGGCTGTGGGGTACGGGCATCTCTGATGCTATTTTTAATGTTCTGTGTCATGGCAAAGTTTCAGAGCTGTAGGTCCATAGCTAACTGAGTAATAGCTACTTTCATGGTTTTTCATTGAGTAAATTGCTTATCACAGCAAAACTGTTGAATTTAAAGGATTTTTGTCAAATATGTTGTTCACCTACTTTTTGATCTATTGTGTAATGGCAAATTTTGAGACCTGTAAGAAGAGGAAATGAATAACTGAAAAACAATGCAAATTCTAAAAATAATATAATAAAATAATAATATATGATTTTTAAATAATATTTTATTTGTGAACAAATATAGAAACAGAGATACGCTTTTGGAATTATGAATTTAGAATGGACATTCAATCATCAATCATTTAAATACTTTGAAAATAGGTTCAGAGTTACCCTTTGCAGGAAGATTGAAAAGTATGATGAGTTGAGTTAAAAATAATATTTTATTTGTCAACAAATATAGAAACAGATATGCTCTTTTGAGATTATTAATTTAGAGTGGACATTCAATCATCAATCATTTAAATACTTTGAAAATAGGTTCAGAGTTATCATTGCAGGAAGATTGAAAATATGATCTGTTGAGTTATGTATTCGACGTCTGGGGATACACCATCTTCCTTGGGAAGATGTAAACTTAGTAGATTGATGTGCTGAAGTTCATATAACTTTTCCCAATATTTATGGCATACAACAAATGGATTTAATAAAATATTCCCGATCAAAACCTGTGGCGTGAGTGATGACCTGTCTGGGGATATGTTGACGCCGAGTTGACCCAATCTAGTTTTTATGGTCTTTAATAATATCATGTCCTTTTATCATAAACCACTCCACAGTGCAGACCAATTTATTGTATCCACCGGAAGCATCCGGTGGATACTTTGGTTTAGCGTTCGCTACGCCGCCGCGCGTAGAGAGATTTTCGGCGTTAACGCTCTAAGAGGAAAACAACAGCAGCTAGGTTCAAATTTGCAGGATATCTTCATTGGGGGGTAAGCTTCTCTGGGAAGGAAAATAGCCTCATTCTGAAAAACAAGATGGCCGCCACGGGCATTTCTTTGAAAATAATCTACATTTTTCTACTGGCTGTTGCTCATAGGTAGAAGGTTGAATCTCTTCATAGGTGATATGTATGACACATATACATGTCCTCTATAACCTTGCACACATTTGACCTTGAAGCTCCTAACTCAAGGTCATCCACGGAGTGCCGAAGTAACCCACATAGAGGACTTTAAAAGTGCCTATATCTCCCTTATTATTGGTCCTAGAGGTTTGCAATGTGAAGCCAACCTATAGGAAATCATGTGCTGCGAATCTTCTGATGTGGTCAGATTTGACCTTGGACCCCTCCTTCAAGGTCAAACAAGGATAGCCAAACTTAAAAGTGCTTATAAGTCGCTTATTATCGATCCTAGAGGTTTGGGATGGTAAACCAACATATAGGAAATCATGTGCTGCGAATCTTCTGATGTGGTCAGATTTGACCTTGGGCCCCTCCTTCAAGGTCAAACGAGGATAGCCAAACTTAAAAGTGCTTATAAGTCGCTTATTATCGATCCTAGAGGTTTGGGATGGTAAACCAACATATAGGAAATCATGGGCTGGGAATCTTCTGGTGTGGTCAGATTTGACCTTGGGCCCCTCCTTCAATGTCAAATGAGGACAGCCAAACTTAAAAGTGCTTATAACTTGCTTATTATTGGTCCTAGAGGTTTGGGATGGTAAACCAACATATAGGAAATCATGGGCTGGGAATCTTCTGGCATGGTCGGATTTGACCTTGGGCCCCTCCTTCAAGGTCAAACGAGGATAGCCAAACTTAAAAGTGCTTATAACTCGCTTATTATTGATCCTAGAGGTTTGGGATGGTAAACCAACATATAGGAAATCATGGGCTGGGAATCTTCTGGCGTGGTCGGATTTGACCTTGGGCCCCTCCTTCAAGGTCAAACGAGGACAGCCAAACTTAAAAGTGCTTATAACTCGCTTATTATTGGTCTTAGAGGTTTGGGATGGTAAACCAGGATATAGGAAATCATGGGCTGGGAATCTTTTGGTGTGGTCGGATTTGACCTTGGGCCCCTCCTTCAAGGTCAAACGAAGATAGCCAAAGGTAAAAGTGCCTATAACTTACTTAATATTGGTCCTAGAGGTTTGGGATGGTAAACCAACATATAGAAAATCATGGGCTGGGAATCTTCTGGTGTGGTCAGATTTGACCTTGGGCCGCTCATTCAAGGTCAAACGAGGACAGCCAAACTTAAAAGTGCTTATAACTCACTTATTATTGGTTCTAGAGGTTTGGGATGGTAAACCAACCTATAGGAAATCATGGGCTGGGAATCTTCTGGCGTGGTCGGATTTGACCTTGGGCCCCTCCTTCGAGGTCAAACGAGGATAGCCAAACTTAAAAGTGCTTATAGCTCGCTTATTATTGATCCCAGTGGTTTGGGATGGTAAACCGACATACAGGAAATCATGGGCGGGGAATCTTCTGGCATGGTCGGATTTGACCTTGGGCCCCTCCTTCAAGGTCAAGTGAGGACAGCCAAACTTAAAAGTGCTTATAACTCGCTTATTATTGGTCCTAGAGGTTTGGGATGGTAAACCAACATATAGAAAATCATGGGCTGGGAATCTTCTGGTGTGGTCGGATTTGACCTTGGGCCGCTCATTCAAGGTCAAACGAGGACAGCCAAACTTAAAAGTGCTTATAACTCCCTTATTATTGGTCCTAGATGTTTGGGATGGTAAACCAACATATAGGAAATCATGCGCTGGGAATCTTCTGGTGTGGTCGGATTTGACCTT
Source organism: Sabellastarte sp. h YS-2021 (assembly GCA_964017235.1). Lineage (NCBI taxonomy): Eukaryota > Metazoa > Annelida > Polychaeta > Sabellida > Sabellidae > Sabellastarte > Sabellastarte sp. h YS-2021. The sequence continues at coordinate 185,469,677 of OZ024928.1, read as the reverse complement.
GGGCCCCTCCTTGAAGGTCAAATGAGGACAGACAAACTTAAAAGTGTTTATAACTCGCTTATTATTGGTTCTAGAGGTTTGGGATGGTAAACCACCTACAGGAAATCATAGGCGGGGAATCTTCTGGCGTGGTCGGATTTGACCTTGGGCCCCTCCTTCAAGGTCAAGTGAGGACAGCCAAACTTAAAAGCGCTTATAAATCGCTTATTATTGGTCCTAGAGGTTTGAGATGGTAAACCAACATATAGAAAATCATGGGCTGGGAATCTTCTGGTGTGGTCGGATTTGACCTTGGGCCCCTCCTTGAAGGTCAAATGAGGACAGCCAAACTTAAAAGTGCTTATAACTCGCTTATTATTGGTCCTAGAAGCTTGGGATGGTAAACCAACATATAGGAAATCATGGGCTGGGAATCTTCTGGCGTGGTTGGATTTGACCTTGAGCCCCTCCTTGAAGGTCAAATGAGGACAGCCAAACTTAAAAGTGCTTATAACTTGCTTATTATTGGTCCTAGATGTTTGGGATGGTAAAGCAGCATATAGAAAATCATGGGCTGGGAATCTTGTGGTGTGGTCGGATTTGACCTTGGGCCCCTCCTTCAAGGTCAAATGAGGACAGCCAAACTTAAAAGTGCTTATAACTCGCTTATTATTGGTCCTAGATGTTTGGGATGGTAAACCAACATATAGGAAATCATGGGCTGGGAATCTTCTGGCGTGGTTGGATTTGACCTTGGGCCCCTCCTTGAAGGTCAAATGAGGACAGCCAAACTTAAAAGTGCTTATAACTTGCTTATTATTGGTCCTAGAGGTTTTGGTGCATTGTCTTTACGGTGGATACAATTTGCATCGGTTTTCCGATGCGCTAGGTCTAGTTTAAATATGTTATTCGCCTAATTTTTGGTCAGCTGTAACATAGTGAAACTGCACGTAATTTTTTGTCGGCTATAACATAGTGAAATTGCAGACCTGTATGTCATAGCATAGGCATAGCATAGCTGAGCAATAGCTACTTTCAAGTTCTCACTGTTGAGGAAATCATTGTATCCACTGGATAGCCACAGTGTGTAGAGAGATTTCACCATTACCGCTTTCACCATTAACGAAAAAAATATTATAGCTAGCCTTCTCAGGTTTTCAGGATATATTAATAACCATAAAATGTTGCCTGGGAATATTTTTGGCTTCATTTTGAAAAACAAGATGGCCGCCAGGGACGTTTATTCGACTTAAAGCAAGGACTTTTGTTGGCCCCCTAGAGCAAAGGGTATTATAGGTATAGATCTCATATTGGCAGGATATGTTCATCATTAAAAAATCTTGACTGGGAATATTTTTGGACTCATTTTGAAAAACAAGATGGCTGCCACAAGTGTTTCTTTGTCAGTCATGAAAAGTGCTTATATCTCACTTATTCTTGGTCCTAGAGATTTGGGATGGTAAACCAACCTACTGGTTTAATTACAGCAGTCATTAACCTTATTGCTGCCTGTGCAACCCACCTTTTGGGGCATCTTTGACCCTCTTGTTATTTCTATATTCAGTTGGAATTTGACTTTTGAAAAAAAAAAATATTTAGACACCCAAATTAATGAGTTGTACTAGTCCATGAATTTGATCAGTCTTGGAGTTTGATCTGTAACTATATATAGATGTTTCCACTTAAAAATACTTGATGTTTTTATTTATAAAATATTGTTAGGGAAACCCCATGAAATTCCATGACCTCATATTTTCTATGCATACATGAATATTAATCACAATATTAGTTGTGCAAGTCCACGAATTGGCATTAATTGAAATTTAGGGACCATGATGCTAACATTATGGTTATTTTAGCAGGCACCTGATATTAATCCAGTATGTTGAGAAAAAACACATCTGCACTGGGCAACAACAAACCAGAAACTAACTGGGTTATCAACATTCCTTGTCTCATGTAATCCATAGTGACTGTTTGGGATGGGTAGAATTTTAAGTTTTTGTCATGATGTTTTAAATTACAAAACAGATTACTGATGCTGTAAATTGGTATAGCTTTGATTGATACAAAACCCCTCAGTTGTCCTAATATGTTTACTGAACAGATTACTGATGCTGTAAATTGGTATAGCTTTGATTAATACAAAACCCCTCAGTTGTCCTAATATGTTTGGAGACACATGTTCTTTCTGATAAAATGGGTTGAAATGTTAAAGTTTACTTAATATAGGTTTTACTTTAATCATTTATTAATTTTATATATATTACCATTTTGGTCAAACAGGGCACCAAGTCAGAACTGAGGAAGGTACCTGTGCCAGCAAATCGGTACACACCCCTCAAAGAGAACTGGATGAAGATCTTCACTCCAGTGGTAGAACAGCTACACCTGCAAATCAGATTCAATCTCAAGTCCAGGAATGTGGAGATCAAGGCATGGATAATTTCATCCTATGTTTGGTTTTACTGAAATTTTTCGTTCAAGAAACATGTTGTATGATTTATTATAAGTAGAGGTGTTTCTTTTGGTGTATAATGGAGCCAGGTATCTGTACATCAGTAACAATGCGGAATCTGGTGACCTGCTTTCTAACATATACCAACAAAGTACCAGTAAGCCATGTATGGCAGTGGATGTAAGCAAATTCATCAAAACTAAAATATAAAAGACGTGTAAAAATAACAAAAATTACATGGAAAAAATAGGTTGACAAATTTGACTTTGGCATTCTTCATCCGTGCTTTTCAGGGAAATTAAAACAATATTTTAACAGTTTGGTAAGTACCTGATCAAAAAGACTTCAATGTCAAAGGAGGATCGCAAGAACTATTGGCCAGTATCCGGGCTTAGTTTCTTGTCCAAGTTGGTTGAGTGTATAGTTGCCACACAACTCAGGTCTTGTATGGACTCTGATGTACTCGGTAAAACTTTCAGTCCAAAGCAGGATGCTCAACTGAAACTGTCTTGTTGTGTCTCAGACTGAGATACACATGTCTGTCCAAGGGTATGCACACAACTCTCATCCTCCTTGACTTATCGGCCACCTTAGACACCACCAACCGTGACATACTAATATGTCTGTCAACAAGGTCTGGCTTTTCTGAAACTGTGCAAAGATGGTCTATGTTTCTCCTGGATAATTTTCGATCAGTCAAAATTGAATCCGTGATCTCTGATTGTTTTAAATTAAATTTTGTTTTTTGTCAAGGTTTTGTTTTAGGGCCTCTTTTGTTCTCACTATACACCTATACACCCAGACCCCCCACCTTTACCAAAAGTCTTTCCTGCCTAGCTTTCGACTAATGAACACAGTGGTCCCCCTAGATATGATCCATATCACATCTTATGACTTTGTATGGTGTGCCTTAGAATCCACTAGTTGGGAGATTAAGCACTTGGATACCTGATACCTGGAGCACTTGCTTGTACTCTGTTCAGTCAGTCTATTTCAGTACACTATTTTTAGTTCATCTAATATGGTAAATGAACAGTGATACAACATCATTATTACAAAAACTATAATAAAAAAACTATTATCCCACCCTATTGGGGGAGTTACAATTGGGTGGGATAATAGGATAATACGTTTAAATGGAGTTGGGAGAGTAAATTTGAAGTTGGATAATTGAAAATTTGGATAAGAAAGGGTTGGATAAGAGACTTTCAAGTTTCAAGTGTATTATTGTATAGGATAAGTAGTATAAAGTTATATATAAAAAAATGTGAACTTCACATTATGTGAAATGTATGTGAAATTCATCACAGTTTATGAAATCCCTTAAAATGATTGTAAAAGAAGCTCAGAAGCTGTCTACAGTGGACAAGTGGCCTAAATAAATCTGTGATTGGATGATATTTTCCTGTAATTTACAGCAAAAGAGTGTTTGCCGAGGGGTGTTTTGAACTGTGACAAAATTGCTCATTCCTTACTGTTACTAATAGTAGATGATTCTGTTTTTTCTTATCAGACCTGTAAAGACACGCAGGACATTGGAGCCTTACAGAAAGCTGCAGATTTTGTGAAAGCCTTCACTCTGGGTTTTGAAGTGGATGTAAGTATAATTCTTCAGACTATGCTCAGTACTTCCACTGAGAAGATTATGGTTTTATGTGCGTTTGTTTCCTGTGTTTACGATTCTGTAAAAATTAACACACAGATCTTTCTGGTTTATTTATGTGGGTAGGGGCTGACCAGAGAAAGAAGTGATGAAATTTTCGGAAAGATCTGTATCATAATCTGGGTACACAGAAATCTAGAGTGTACATCATTGCCATTTTACTGAATTTTCAATGCATTTGACATTGTGTTTAACATTTCTCTTTAAATTTCCATGGACATCCAATTATGAGGGTTAAAATAGCACAATCGCGTTTGGGTAAAGTAACAATATTGGGAAACTAGGCTGTCTTGGTGGAGGTCTGTGATCTGGGAGTGCTTCTTATTATGTCCACCCCACTGGGGGGTGGACATATTATTTTTGCTTTTTCCGCCGTCTGGCGTCCGGCGTCCCACTTGGTTTCCAGACATTTTAGGCAACAGTTCTTATCCTATCTTTACCAAATTTGGCATGCAGGTTTATTGGATTAATAGCTTGTATGGGATTGCTTTTGGTGATGATAGCTCTATAGCTAACTGAGTAATAGCTACTTTGCTACTTTTGAGTAGCTCTTTGGTTTCCAGACATTTTAAGGAATGCTATTAAGCCTAGCTTTCTGAAATTTGGTATGGAGGTTCATTGGGTTAATAGCTTGTATGGGATTGCTTTTGGGGGTAATTGCTTCATAGATGAGTGAGTAATTAATTAAATAAATGAGTAATTGGCTATTTTGAATACTGAAAAAGGCAAATGTGCTCATATTTCCTAAACCGTGCGAGATAGAGCGATTTCGTCGAAATTTTCGACCCACAGGGTATCTAAGGAATGTACTCTTTGCAATTTTCAAAAAATTTTCCCCTCCCCAAAAATGGCGGCCATTTTGAATTTTCGAATTTTTGCCAAAAATGGCAAAACACAAATTTCCTTCTATCTCCTTAACCGTGCGAGATAGAGCGTTTTCGTCAAAATTTTTGACCCACAGGGTATCTAAGGAATGTACTCTTTACAATTTTCAAAAAATTTTCCCCTCCCCAAAAATGGCGGCCATTTTGAATTTTCGAATTTTTGCCAAAAATGGCAAAACACAAAATTGCTTCTATCTCCTTAACTGTGCGAGATAGAGCGATTTCATCGAAATTTTCGACCCACGGGGTATCTAAGAAATGTACTCTGCAATTTTCAAAAAAATTTCCCCTCCCCACATATGGCGGCCATTTTGAATTTTCGAATTTTTGCCCAAAATGGAAAAACACAAATTTGCCTTAACCGTGCAAAATAGAGTTATTTCGTTGAAATTTTTGACCCATAGGGTATCTAAGAAATGTACTCTTGGCAATTTTCAAAAAATTTTCCTTTTCCCAAAAATGGCGGCCATTTTGAATTTTCAAATTTTTGCCAAAAATAGAAAAAACAGAAATTTGCTTCTATCTTCTTAACCGTGCAAGATAGAGTGATTTCGTCAAAATTTTCGACCCAACCAATGCAAAAAGGCATGAAGCTGAAATAATTTACATGTACACTAACAAATATTTAAGCATCATTGATATATTTTACAAATGAAACAGGGTCTTGTAAGACTACTGTACAATTTGGGCAAAAGTTTCATGGGTGGACATTACACATGATAATGTGTGTTCTTCTATGCTATCCTGTTTCTATTCGCACCTACTATCAACAGGGCGTCCTATTTCTAGTTAATATTTTTTTTGGTAAGTAGAATTTTCCGTGGAACAGTTGTTACTTGTCATCGTAAATTTCCAAAGTAATTGCCCAGATTTAAAGACACAATGATACAAAGTGACCATCACAATTTCACCAATTTTTACTGCATCACCACCATCACTACAGTAATTTTAATCTGGAAAAGTATTTATGTGAAGTAAATCTTCATTTTATTGCGTTAATACATCCTATCCAATGGACAATTGCTAATCCGGTCGGCGCAGACCGGCCCGCCAAACAACAGAAAAAGTCGCCTTATATGAGCGCTTAATGCACCCACAAGCGGTCCGGTCCCAGTGTGTGTTCGCCAGGTGGCGTGTCGTACTTCCTTCCTGTCTAGACAGCGTGACGTCATAGCATCTTTTTCGTTTGGCGCGTGTGTGTGTTCAAGGATTTTAGAAGAATTGTTTAAAGTTTTATCTTTTGGTGGCACTCTGCATTTTAAGAACTTTATTTTATTATTACCTTGTTTCGTGAGTATCATGGCCTCCCCAGGACAATCTAGAGGGCAGTGCGGACATATTATGGCAGCTTTTGATCCACATTCTGTTTGTGCTCGCTGCCGCGACAAGAAAAAGGGTGAAGATCCCTGTGTCAAGGACAAGCCATGTTCTCATTGTAATTCACTCACGGAAGATCAGAAACTACAACTGGCCAATCCAGTGTATCAAAAGAAGAAAGAGAAGAGGGATTTAAAGTCGAAAACAGAAGAGGCAAGTAGCACCTTAGTGGACCCCTCTTTGGTCTCTGTTATTGGCTTAGCTACAGACGCGGGGGATAAGAGTTCAGAAGAGGTGAGTACCACCCCTGGGGGTGGGAAAGCCAAGAAGATGGATAAGAACTCTGGAACTGTCACCAAGACCCCCGTACCCTCTTCTAAGAAATCAGAAAAAGAAAAGTCTACCAAGAAACATCACTCTTCACCAGCAAAAGCTTCGAAGGCTACAACTGACAACAAACTTGAAGCCATGGACCTTAAGTGGTCGGAGAGATTTAGCCGCTTAGAAGCTATGCTCCTCTCCAAGACTCTCAGTCAGCCGGAACCTTCATTCCAGCCGGTGAAGATTACTCCAGTTAAACCCCCACCTGCTGGGGCAGTGGGCAATACAGAACCTTTCTTCGCACCGGTCAAGGCCACCGACCGACCGACCTCAGTTCAACAGGCTTCTGTTCCACCTGCTTCTACTGACCGGCCGGCTAGTACAGAACAGACTCCAACCGACCCAGCTAACAAACCAGCAGCATCTACGTCTGGCTTAGGTTTTACTCACCGACCTTCTGATTCGGAGATGGACTTTGATTCTGCTTCTGATTCCGAATCTCTGCCGCCGGTACTGGCCAACTCTGAGGAAGGGGAAATCTCGGATATTGAACAGGACTTGTCTCTCACTGACACAGACCAGACTTTATCCGACGAGCAAAACTATAGAGAGACTATGCGTGGCATTAGATCTTATATGGGCTGGGGGCACATACCAGACATTGATTCTGCTTTGTCAAGCTCAGAAACAGCAACCGGCCGGTAAGGTCAGTGTGAAGCTCCCCACTGATGACTGGCTTTGCCGCAAGATGGACAGGTTGAATTTGACTTTAACACGTGGTTACCCATCCAGGGGCTCTGAAGCGGGAGGTCTTCAGAGGGATCATTTTATCAAGCCAGCCAAATCACAGGGGAAGTGGTACGGCCTACACCCCGGTCAAGATAAACCAGCCGAATCAGTCTCTTTTTGGCACTCGGAGTCGGCCAAGTTGAATAGCATGTACAGCAGGGTGGCGAAATCTTCCGGTCTCACCTCTCCAGCTCCTTTCTCACGTCCTATCTCTCAGGACACGCTAAGAAAATGGGAGAAAAGTGCAAGAGAAGCTACCTATGTCTGTAATCAGGCGGCCGGACTGAACAGATGTTTAAATAAGGTCCAGCAAAATATGACCTCTCAGTTAAAGATACTACAGACAGAGCAGAGCACGGGAAAGTCGGCAGATAGGGTCGGTGGAGCAACAGCCGAACTTCAGTATTTGATGACCTTCGGATCCTCTATCACACAATGTCTAGCCAAGACTATGGAGCACTTGTCTGACTTCGCCTTTGTCAGCATGTACAATCTCACCCTGACCCGGCGAGATTCCTATCTTGCTCACATGAAACCGGGAATTAAGCAGGACACTCTAGCCTCTTTACGCCAGGCTCCAATGGACTTACCCACTTTATTTCCGGACAGTATACTGAAGAAGGCGGAAGAGGACATTTGCAAGTTTGAGGATAAAGGACGCTCTCACTCAGGATCCGCTGGTCGTAGGGACACAAGATATCACCCTTATAAGAGACCGGACAAGCAGGAATATGAAACCAAGTGTAGTAAACCAGCATGGAAGACTTTGGGCCGGTCGTACAAGAAGAAGGCCCGTATCCAGGCCTCAAAGTTTTCCTCACGTCAGGCCAAGGGTCAATCTGCTTATAAATGACAGTTACAGTATAAATCCCTTGTTTCAAAGCAGATTGACCGGAAACAGGGAAGAATTACACAGAAAGACTCTAAGTTCTCAGACACAGACAATAGACTCTCATTTTGTAAAGCCTCTTGTTGTAAAATCTGTAGTTTCTGCACCGGGCTGCCACAAAGGAAAGGCCTAAATCCCGGGTGGACAGAATGTTACTATCAAGCAGATTGCAAATTAAAATATGTACAAGGTGTTTCATGTGTCACTCAATTGTCTTGTGTGAAAAGTGTACCAAATGCCATGAATGTTGTGCTAAATCCACCTGTAGGGGCAAGACTTCAAATCTTTTGGCAAGTTTGGCAAGCTCTGGGTGCCAGCCCAGGAGTGGTTCAAATCCTAAGAGAGGGTTACACCCTACCATTCCGAATCCGACCAAAACTAGCAAGATTTCCCACCGTCGTGAGCTGTTATGTAAATCCTCACAGGAACAGCTACCTGTTAGAGGCATTGCATCAGCTTACCGGCAAAAATGCTATAGAACTGGTACAAAACCAAAAATCCCTGGGTTTCTTCAACCGGCTATTCTTAGTTCCAAAACCAAACAACAAATGGAGACCCATACTGGACTTAAGCAAACTCAATCTTTTCCTCAAGGTGGAGAAATTCAAAATGGAGACACCGGAAACCGTCAGAACCTCCCTCCAAACAGGGGAATGGGTTACTTCGATAGATTTCAAAGATGCTTACTTCCATATCCCTATACAGGAACATTCCAGAAAATACCTGAGATTCCATGTCCAAGGTCAGACCTACCAATTCAAAGCACTGCCTTTCGGTCTGTCCACAGCTCCCTTGGAATTCACTGTTATAGCAAAGGAGGTGAAACTGATGGCCACTCACAAGGGTATAAGGATCCACCAGTACCTAGATGACTGGTTGGTGAGAGCCACATCCCACCAGGTTTGTCTCCAGCATACCCAGGACCTAGTAAAAATGTGCAGAAAGCTCGGTTGGCTGGTGAACTTGGAGAAATCAGAACTGGAACCCAAGCAAATCTTCGATTTCGTCGGTTACCAATTCGACCTCAAAGCTGGCCGGGTCCGGCCAACACCGGACCGGTGGCAAAGCCTACAGGACAAGATTCTAGAGATATTGTCCCTACCGGCCTGTCCGGTCCGGAAGTTCATGTCCTTGATAGGTTTACTAACAGCCACAGAGAAACAAGTTCACCTAGGCCGGCTACACATGAGACCCATACAGTGGCATCTCAAAAACAATTGGAGAATACTGGAGTCACTAGAAAAAGTGATACCTATCCAAATCTCTCTGCATCCTCACTTACAGTGGTGGCTGAAAGATCACAACGTTCTCACCGGCCAGCCCTTACACCCCATAAAGCATGCTGTTCAGATCTTTACAGACGCATCAAAAGAAGGGAGGGGCGCTCATTTAAACGAGCACACTGCAAGAGGAACCTGGTCTCTACCGGAAAGCAAGTTGCACATAAACTATCTACAGCTAAAAGCAGTCTTTCTAGCTCTAAAAGAGTTCCAGGACCTTTGTACCGACCAGATAGTCTTGGTGGCAACCGACAACACCACAGTGGTGTCGTATATAAACAAGGAGGGAGGCATGTGGTCGGGCCCGTTGTGTGCCCTACTTTGGAGAATGCTAACCAGGACACCCCATGCAAGAGACTTATCCTCATTGCCCCGGGGTGGCCCAACATGCCATGGTTTTGGGACCTAGTGTATATGTCCAGCCAGATCCCACTGTGCCTACCCAACCTACCCAATCTCTTGACGCAACCCTTCAATCAGACTCCACACAGGAATCTGACAAACTTAAATCTCCATGCGTGGCTCCTAGAGCCACAGCAATCAAGGAGCAGGGTTTCTCTGAGGCAGTGGCAGCAAGAATTGAGGCTCCTCAAAGAGGATCGACCAGATCAGTCTATGAGGCAAAGTGGACCATTTTTACAAAGTGGTGTCGCTCTAATAAGGTGGACTTCAGGGCCCTGTAAAGTCCGTCGCTGACTTCCTTATGCACCTTTTTCAAGACAGGAAGTTACAGCCAAGCACCATTGATGGTTACAGATCGGCCATTGCTGATAAACTGGGAAGTTCATCACTGAATATCAGCAAAGATGTAAATCTCACTCGTCTCTTGGATAGTTTCCACAGAGACAGACCCAAGGGCCGGCGGGGTATCCCCTCCTGGAACCTCTCCCTGGTTCTACACCAGCTGACTAAGCCCCCCTTTGAACCACTCAAAGAGGCCTCCTTGAAACTTTTGACCTTCAAGACAGTCTTCCTCTTAGCACTTGGTTCTGGCAAACGTAGAAGTGAGATTCACGCACGGCAGAACGAAAACATCAAACACCAGTCTGATTGGTCCAAAGTGTCACTCTACCCTTCACCCAGCTTTTTGTCAAAGAACCAGCTGGCCAAGGAGGGCCCAGAGAGTGTGGCCCCAGTGGTTATCCCAGCCCTGGCCCCAACTCTGGACAGGTCCCTTAAATCTGACAGGTCCCTCTGCCCAGTCAGAGCGTTACGCTACTACCTGGACAAAACCTCGGACCTCAGACAGGATAAGGAGTTAGTCTTTGTCTCTTTTAAGAAAGGTTTCGCCAAGGACATCTCCCCTGCTACTATCTCCTCATGGATCAAACAGACTGTGATCCTTTGCTATGAGCTCTCTGACCAAGAGTCCCACACTCTACATCAGGTCAAGGCCCATGATGTCAGGGCTTTTGCAGCTTCTAAGGCCTTCCAGTCAGGAGTCTCCTTAGAACAAATTCTGTCAGCCTGCCACTGGAAATCCCATAACACCTTCACACAATTCTATTTGAAGGATGTGGCTTGGGCTGACTCAGAGCTCTACCACCTGGGCCCTGTGGTGGCTGCTCAGCAGATCCACCAACAGCTCAGACCTTAGAGGAGATCTGTATATATGTAAATAGTTGTTCATTTGTATATAGCCTGCATACAAAAAAAAAAAAAAAAAAAAAAAAAAAAAAAAAACATTCTTTCCTCGGGAGACTTGTTTCTATGGGACTGAACTCATCCCTCTCTTCCTCCACTCAGAGCAGGTCTGTTTAAAGGAGGAGGGGGGGGGGCAAGGTCGTTTCTGACGGTCCGACCCCCGGTCAACCGGATGATGATAATCGACCATAACAGACCTTTGAGCTCAAGAGATAACCAGGCTTAAAGGGAAAATGTTATCAGCTCTGGGCATGGGTTCATATCTTAGTCCCTAGTAAATTACCCGCCAACCAAGCGGTAGTTATTCAGCAATTGTCCATTGGATAGGATGTATTAACGCAATAAAATTGCAAATTTAATAAGTAAATTAAATTTTTATAAGTTAATACCCTATCCAATGGACACACAAGACCCTCCCAACCGACCCCGCTATCAGCTTACTAGGGGCCTAATAGGTTTAGACAACGAAAAAGATGCTATGACGTCACGCTGTCTAGACAGGAAGGAAGTACGACACGCCACCTGGCGAACACACACTGGGACCGGACCGCTTGTGGGTGCATTAAGCGCTCATATAAGGCGACTTTTTCTGTCGTTTGGCGGGCCGGTCTGCGCCGACCGGATTAGCAATTGTCCATTGGATAGGGTATTAACTTATAAAAATTTAATTTACTTATTAAATTTGCAATTAAGTACTGTTTCAATAATGGAATATAACAGTAGTAAACATTTTGACCATGTATGTACACAGATTTCAATAAGATTTGGCACTTTTGTGTTTGCCAAAACACAATTTGAAGTTGGAATTGTGGTATCAGTAGTTCAAATGACTTGTGATAAAATCACAGTGTCCCCATTAAACCAATACCTGTATTACATAAAAAGTATTTGTAGAATATTTTCAATGTAGTCGTTTTTACCCTTGGCCCGCCTCTTCCCCCTAAAGAGGAGGGGCAAGGTAACTGTAGTTAGGTCTGTTTGTCCATGCACGTAACTCAAAAATATATACATCTGGTCATATTTTCTCACAAAGTGGAGTATTTCTGTGGCTTAGGTGCAACTGAGGAAATCATTAGATTAAGTAATTTATGGGTTTGTCTCAGAGTAGGAATCAAATGCTTTTCTTAACATCAGTATTGTTTTAAAATTTAAGACAGGTTTCAATGATCTTGGTACTGTGCTAGTGAATGAACAAATCATTGGGTGGCCATATATTCTTTTAAATCAACAATAGCTCAACACAAGTCTCGCCTTTCTACAAATAAATAAATATCCGAGTATTTTGAAATCATTTCAGTTTGCTTTGATTGAATTAGGACATTTGTTTCATTTTTTATTGTGTTCACTATTTGAAAGAAAGTGGGAGAATCGATACTGAATGTAACTCAGATTTTTGTTGAATATAGACAAGTGATTTCTTACCTACTTTGTATGTACAGCATTATATAATTGTTTAATTTGAAGGATGAAGAAATACCTAATGTCCTGTGTTTCAGGATGCCCTGGCCTTGGTCCGACTGGATGATCTGTACTTAGAGTCCTTTGAAGTCACAGATGGTAAGACATATGTGTAGAAAGAAAGCATGCAGTTTACAACAGTGAATGAAGTTGGACATTCTTGTTGTTTTTTTTTCTAACCATTGGAAGCCATACCACAGCTGCAACTGTGAAGATTTACTTTCGGATGCATTAGTCAAAAATTATATAATCAAGACCTTTCAGATTTGCTATATATAAGTAAGAGCAAGAATCCTGTTCATTGGTTAGCTCAACCTTCAATACAGTTTTCCTGTTGATTTGACTTTCATGAATCAAGGAGACCAGAAGAATTCCAGTGAGGAAAAATTTTAAGCCTAAAAGGCAAACACCAGATATTCATTCACCAGTGCTGGTTGAATATATCTTGACAAATGCTTATATCAAATTACAACCTTTGTATTAAAAAAGCTGTCTTGGATACCTACTGCCCCTATGTCTCTTCCTTAATTTACTAGCAGTAATAACAAGTTTGTGATGGTGACGACTTAGATTGTATTGGGCTCTCGGTACACAGGTCTCGACTGAGCTTTAAAATGGCCTGTTTTTCTCAAATTTTATCTCACTGGTTAAAGAGATTTTACCAAAATTAGTTCTTTAATGGACTCGAAGGGTAAATTTGGTGTGTTTTTTGGAATCGTTGAGATCCTTGACATTTTAACAATCTCTTCTACTTGATTTGGCTGATTTGAATGTGTAACATTAACATGAAAATGCCTCTTTTGAAACCTGTATGCCATATTTTTGTACTTCAATAACATATTGAATCTTTGTAAGCTCCTTAGTCCCAGTAGACATACACCTGTGCCTTACAGTACTCAATTTCAGCAGGTTTGTTTACCAGACAATAATCAGTCGCCTGTGAATCAGTTATGGCCTCATTGATCTGAAAATTAACTGATGCCTAGATTTTAATGCGAGGAAATTGCTCTGCAAATTTGTTGACCTATATGTTATGTGACCTTGTCAAAAATATTTCCCCACCTCTATCTGATTAAAGATATTCAAAAACAAAACAGTAATACAATGAAAGACACATATCCAAATAAGCATTCACATTCAGGGGACGCTTAGTTATTGCTCATGTTTAAATGTTTATGTTTTGTTCACAGTGAAGCCGCTGAAAGGCGACCATTTAGCGCGTGCCATTGGACGAATAGCTGGCAAAGGTGGCAAGACCAAGTTTACGATAGAAAACGTCACAAAAACCCGAATTATACTGGCTGACTCGTGAGTGAATTCTGTGTTAGAATTATTTGCTATCTCTATATATAATGTAGGTCAGACCTTATGGGCAGTTCAAACAGTGAAAGAAAACAGTGGATACTAGTTTCTCAACTGTCAACGATCTACTTTGGGTCATTAAAAATGTTGTTCAACAAATTCACCAACTGGAAATCATTGGACTAAGGGAATGTGTCAAAAGCATTATCTGGGTGGAGGAAAGCAGTGCATACTGAATGGTCAGACTTTATATATCCAAGGTGCAAGTTTTTACATTATGTAGAATATATGATTTGATAATAAATATGTATGTATCTGTTAAAATTTAATCTAAATGTGAGTTTATTGTGTCCACCAGATATTCTGCATTAATATTTTTAGCTTTTAAGAAAACCATATAAGATAAAATAGCATCTAAGGCAGGTGTATGGATGAGCAAGGCATGCATTGAACTTTGGGTAAGGTAGCTTAGGTACAGATGAAGTCACTGTGTTTGTGGTCATAGAATTTCTAGAAAACAGGATTGTGTGGGAGGCTTGAGGATCCGCATGTTTCCTCCCAGTCCACTTATTTCCTTTAAAGTGGATATTTGATTAGTTGCCTTGGGATATAACAAAACTTTAGAACTGTTGCACAAATTAAAGGCACTGCAGACAAATTTATTCTGATGCATAAATATTACCTTTTTCAGCAAAATCCACATCTTAGGGTCTTACCAAAATATCCGAATAGCAAGAACGGCTGTGTGCAATTTAATCCTGGGTAAGTGTACTTATAACAGCAAGAGTTAAGGCTGTCAGGTGTAACCCTGTGCTAGTCACAGACTATAGTTTTACCTACCCTGGAGTGTAAACTACATAGAAATGTTTTGTGTCCATCAGTTCTGTCTCAGCAGTGCATCATGTAAATTCAGGGCCTCATTTCTCAAATTTACGAATTTATTGTATTTGTATTTTTCCTGTATTTAATTTACTGTATTTGCATTTTTTGGTATAAATAAACTTTACCTTAGATTCTTCATTGTCAATATGAACTACCAGCTTTCCCACATGAGGTTCGGGCCGGGATTCGAAATCCGATATCAGAGGTGGGAGGCGAGTGTTACTGCTCTGCCACAGTGGCCCTCTTAAATATCATGGTTACAGTTGTCCACATTCTCTTCAATAGTCTATTTTTTAACCAATCCAGTTTTCTCACTGACTCAAACCCCCGAGTCAGATTGCTTTCTAATATTGTAATTATTGTTGTCACTGATCTGTCATTGCAGGGAGTCCGCCATCCAAAGTGTATGGGACTATGAGAGCTGTGGCCTCCAGATCTGCAGAGAGATTCTGACACAGCCAAACAGTGTACATAGACAGTGGTCCTTCATTGTTATTTATATTTTAATAAAAGCCATGCATAAAATAGTGTTCTTTATTTTATACACATTTATACACGACCAATAGCAGAAGGCTGCAAATACCATAGACTCATAGTATTCTGGATAAGTTTATGTGGCCCAAAACATCTATACACTATATCTGGCTAATGATTTCCAAAATTTATCACAAAAGAAAAATTATATCGACATTTTAATATTTAGATGAAGGAGAACTCATCACCTCTTAAACATGCAATAGATACAGTAGGGAAGAAAGCTGGTAGCCAATGTATGTTCCTGCGTACCAGGTTTGTGTGGTATAAAAGATTACAAACCAGTAATACAGGGAAAGCTTAGCATTGGTTTGATAATGGGTTAGTCTTCACTAGATACAGGAGTGTTACAGGCCATTAAAATGCACCAAATAATTTTATTAACTGATGTTTGAATGTCACTGCCAGTGAACGATTAATGAACATCTGATTTTCCCTCTCAGTCTGAGCTCTCCAATTTTTTCAGTCCATGCAATTAAGGGTCCCTTGAAAAGAGGACGCTATTGGTTTCAGACCATTTACGCTGCTGCAGTATATTCTAATTTGAATATCTCCCTTAACATAAGGCCTATTAAAATGATTTGTGGCACTTATAATCTATAGGTCTGGGAATAGTTTTTAACAGGCATGAATTTGATCTTTGACCCTTTATCAAGGTCACATGATCAAACAAGCAATCGGTGGCCGTGAACAGTGATAACATCAACAAAAAATGAGCCAGAGCCCTTGGAATAAGGTAACACATTCATATACACATGTCCTCGTATGATGCTACACCTACTCCACTTCCAATAAAGGCTGATCAAGAACCGTTGGTAAAAAGAGACCTGGCTAAAAATGTTTGGAGCTTCCGATTTAGGCATTACACAAAATGCCTGGGTTCTCAAAACCAGGCATTACGATCAGGGATTTTGCGAAATGCATTCATAAAGACATTTGGTGCATTTTTACCCCACAGCCCTGTGGGGTATTCTTTTCACCCATGGTGTCCGGATGGGCGGGCGGGCGGCGGTAAAAAGTTTGTCCGGGCTGTATCTCAGAAACCGTAGGGGGTAGGAAGTTGATACTTGGTAGGGACATTAGTTAGGGGTTGTAGGTTTGCAACGTCATGGTCTGACCTTGATTTGACCTTGCTGTAGTGACCTTGATTTATAAAATCTTGTCCGGGCTGTATCTTGGAAACTGTAAGGTGTAGGAAGTTGATACTTGGTAGGGACATTGGTTAGGGGGAGTAGGTTTGCAACGTCATGGTCTGACCTTGATTTGACCTTTGACCTTGCCGTAGTGACCTTGAGTTTAAAAATCTTGTCCGGGCTATATCTCAGAAACTGTAAGGTGTAGGAAGTTGATACTTGGTAGGGACATTGGTTAGGGGGTGTAGTTGTGCAACGTCATGGTCTGACCTTGATTTGACCTTGCCGTAGTGACCTTGACCTATAAAATCTTGTCCGGGCTATATCTCGGAAACTGTAAGGTGTAGGAAGTTGATACTTGGTAGGGATATTGGTTAGGGGTTGTAGGTGTGCAATGTCATGGTGTGACCTTGATTTGACCTTGCCGTAGTGACCTTGACCTATAAAATCTTGTCTGGGCTATATCTCGGAAACCGTAAGGTGTAGGAAGTTGATACTTTATAGGGATATTGGTTAGGGGGTGTAGTTGTGCAACGTCATGGTCTGACCTTGATTTGACCTTTGACCTTGCCATAGTGACCTTGACCTATAAAATCTTGTCTGGTCTATATCTAGGAAACCGTAAGGTGTAGGAAGTTGATACTTGGTAGGGACATTGGTTATCGGCTATAGGTGTGTATTATCATGGTGTGACCTTAATTTGACCTTTGAGTTTGTCGTAGTGACCTTGACCTTTAAAATCTTGTTGCACCTTTGGGTCTGTCTTTTGATTCAGATTAAGCACTGTTAATTCATATTAGAATTTATTAAGAATTTTACTTTCATAACTTCCCATTGTAAGAGATAGAATTTCATCAAGTGAGCCACAGATTTTGCTCCAACACCGCACATAAGCATTCATTAAAAGTATTACCACTTCTGTATGCATGGTAATATTCAAAACATCTAAACCATAATTTGGCCATGCAGATGTAGATAAAGAGTGTTGAATTTTAGTTTACTGATTAATGCTGTCATCTTGTTATTGAATTATCTTGTTTTAATACTTCATCTTTACATTCATTATCTTTCTTTTAAACATTATTTTCTGCATTTAAACATTGTTTGGAACTTTATATAACTGACAGTGCTCTGAAAGTATCCTGAACTTTGTAATGGTACAGTACTTCTATATCTCATGGTGTTGAAAATATTTCCCTAGGCTGTGGGGTACGGGCATCTCTGATGTTATTTTCTAGTGACTCCGGTACCCTCGGTTGTTTTCGAGATGCCGCTGTATGGGTCTCATATGCAGTCGGCCATGGTGAACCTGCTTTTCTGTGGCTGTTAGTAAACCTATCAGAAACATTAACTGCCGGACCGAACAAGCCGGTAGGGCTAATATTTTCAGTATTATGTCCTGAAGGTTCTGCCACTGGGTTTTGTGACTAAAGTCGGTTGAAAAATCCCAGAGATTTTTTATTTTGTACCAGCACTACTGCGTTTGTGTTTATAAGCTGATGTAATGCCTCCAGCAGGTAGAGGTTCCTGTGGGATTGACATAGCAGCTTATGACGGTTGGAGACCTTATCAGATTTGGCCGGATCCGAAAGGGGAGGGTGTAACCCTCACAGGGTTTGAACTACTTTTGGACTGGCATCCAGATCCAGCCAAGTTTGCCAAAAGTTTTGAAGTCTCGTCCCTACAGGCAGATTTGAGGCAGCATCTTTGACATTTGTTACAGACTTTACACAAGGCAATTGAGTGACACAAGAAGCACCCCTCTCTTATTTTAATTTGTACTTTCTCTGAGGATAATAACAAACTGCTGCCCCGGGACCTATTTCTTTCTTTTGGGAATACCCGGGTGCAGTATGAGCAACTTTTACAACATGAAAGTTTACACAAGTGTCTATTGTCTGTCTTGTTGAAATCTGGCTCCTGGCCAGGGCCTGTATTCACGAAGGGTCTTAAACTTAGCCAGGTCTTAGGCTTAAATACAGGCTTAAAGTTAAGACTTTTGTCTCAGCTAAGTTTTGTCTTAAAACCGTATTCACAAAGGGTGACTTAGCTAAGTCCAAGATTATCAAATAACCACAGTGGTTTTCTGTGTCATGTGACCTTTCTTTTCTATTCAAACTATACTATTGGTGACATATATCCTTCATTTAATGCATTTTATCTAAGGAAAAGTGCTGTTTTGAAATGGAAAACCTTGTTACCACATTTAACTTCCCAAAGACCGCTTTAGTGAGGGGTTCTGTATAATTAAACTTTGTTTACAGCCATTTCAAATTTTGAAGTGGAGAAAAGTTTATGGCGGCCATATTTAAGTCCTCTTTACAAAATTTAAGCCCACTACCAACCAGTCTTAAAGTTGAGCCCTTGGCTAAGCTTAAGACCGGTCTTACATTCTTTGTGAATACCACTAAGCCTAAGACAAAAGTCTTGGCAGTTTTTGGGCAGAAACTTGAGACAAAAGTCTCAACTTTAAGCCTAAGCCCTGGCTAAGACCTTTCGTGAATACGGGCCCAGCAGTCCTCTCTTAACTTGTCTATACAGTAATTGTCATTTATAGGACTGCTGGCCCTTGGCTGGTCATGAAGAATAGCTGGAAGACTTTCCCTTAGATTTCTTGTAGTTTCCCTTACCACTGTTCTTCCATGTGGGTCTGTCATCTTTTTTGTCCGACCTTTTATCTGTCCATTCATATATGGATGGTACCAACCGTTGTTACGCGAGCTAGCCTGTCCTTTGCTCTCAAAGTGAGCATTTTATTGCACCACAATAGCTTACCATGTGGAACTGAATGCTTACTTGAATGGCCACAGGCAAACGGCAAATGGATGAAATAATGATGGCTCAATGCAGTAGTACTGTAGGTGAACCCTGTAGTGAAATACTGCATGCTCCCCATCTTTTTCTCGTTGGCCGCATTGTTAAGAGATGCTTTTTATTGCAAAGAAAAGATATGAATTTTATATGGATAGAATTGTCATTGGATACTGAAACTTCATCAGTTTCTTTATTTTAATATATAGAATCATATTTTTGTGACGTCATCGTCTGGACAGCATGTGCTGAGAGACTACAAACCGTGTATGTAGCTTATTACAGGACCTTTACCTGTCGAAATAAAATATTATATCCCCTATCTGCTACATTATTTGACCATTTTAAGGATTAAAATATGAAATAAAGCACAATGTCGAGTCCTTGTCGACAACTTATTTAAATATAGGGTTGGAATTAGATTTTTCTAATTGGACTCGCAAAAAATCACAACTTATTTAAAATTTGTCCTCTTTTGCAATTTTATTAAATTTCCTTGGTATTCAAGATTTTAATGCTTTTCTTATCACACAAATAGGTCTACCTGCAGTGAGGCAGGTGGGGGAGATGACCATGTGTCACTCTTGTTTAAAATAATTCCAGTTGTGTAGTTCTTTTCAAAGAACTGTAAAATTAGGAAAACTCACATGGATATTATAATATCCAACTTCAACCACATGGGGGTTTTCTCCAGGCTTCTATTATGATATTGTAGTCCATTGTGGGACTAGTTTTAAGATCCATCTCGGATCTGTAGCCTTGTGTTGACAATAACCTGACTTGCATCCCATTTCCCAACCTGGTAATGGAAATCTGTTAAGACAGTAGCAAGGCTACTGCCAGACGGGTCAAACTCAATTTAAGGGTGCGTATAAGCAGTCAGAATGATTATGGGGAATTCAGGGGAGATACCAGATCTTAAGAACTTAAGAGCTCCCCATTCACAATTAGTTTAGGAGGGACAGGAGTTCCTCCTCAAGGCACCCGTAAAAACACTTGGGGTTTAGACACTATCAAATCAGCCCTTTCATGCTCCCCACAACCTAGAGGCTCCTACAGGAAACACCCCAATGGGGGTCATTCCTTTCCAAGCAGTATCCATCGTTTTCTTCAAGTAGGGGGGAAATCGAGTAGCAGAGGCTCCAGAGGTTGTTTTCGACCTCACTCAAGGTAAAGCAGGGTGGAAACCCCTCCTTCTAATAACTCCTTAAAAAGCCTCCCTCAGTAGGAGGCCGCCTCTGTCCTTTCAGAAGAGACTGGCAAACAAATGCTCAAACATTATGTTAAACATTCTTACCATTCTTCATCAATCAAAATTTGCCACAGTTCCCCCTGATTCAATCAGGACCCAAGGCACATCAAAGATCCAGCTCTGGCCTCTTATCCAGTCTCTTCTGTCAAAGAACACAACAGAAAGGGTGTAAAATGTATAATCTCTCTGGCCTTAAAAATCGCCTGTTCCTAATCCCCAAGCCTCACCAAGGGTGGAAGCCAGTGACATAAGCAGGCTCACCCCTCTTTCTACTTGTAGAAAGGTTCAAATGGAAACTCCAGAGTCCATAAGGGCCTCTCTGATTCCAGGGAAATGGGTGTCTTCAATAGACCTGTCGGACGCATACTTTCTCATTCCTATCCTCCAAGCTCAAGGGAGTTCCTGACACAGTCCTTAGAGTGGATAATAAATCGGGAGAAGTCCGAATTCAACCTACTCAGGTGTTTCCGTTCGTGGGCTACGAATTTCACCTAGATTTAGCACTTGTTAACCCACTCAGAGAGATGGCTTAATTTTCAGGATTTGATCTGTTACATATATTGGACACTATATTAGTACATTGTATATTACATATATTAGGCACTATATTAGTGCATTGTTTAATTTAAGCTTTATGTTTATACATTGTCATAAAAGATAATTGTGTTGTTGGTTCTTTTTGTGTGTTAACATTTAAAGTAAGGGAGTTGTTGATTTTTGTGTTTTGGTGTTTATTGATTTGTTCACAGATTGGGGGAAATCCCCCCTCAGTGGTTATGATAGATTTGGGGAAACCCAATTGCCAGTAGTTTCTAGAACTTCCTCATTTGGCCTAGATGGCTCAATCTTCTTTTGAGTTGGTTCTGTACAATTCCAGAAGAATCTGTGAATGTAAATAAGGAATGTACATCTGACCACAAGTGAACTTTGTATTCGCTTGCTATAAGGAGAGCTATTGTGTTTTGGAGTATAATATATGCTTATATCACTGTGAATTTTTACTGAAGTGAACTGGATACATCATCTGGACAGATTTATTGTACTTTGGATATTTTGGATATTGTACATTCATATAACAGAGAGTGAATTTACTGCATTTTGGACATTGTCCACATCTTGGAGCAGACAGTACAGTTGTGTTAACTCTCTAAATATCTCCAGACAGACATTCTGTGTGACTGGAGATATAAAGGATAGCAGGACAAGAACCTTTTGTGTTGTTGAGTGTGAGACAGGTCATAAGATATAGATATCTGTGTGTGAGTGAACATTGGACAGATCACAGGACAGACCACAGGACATTGGACAGACCACAGAATATACTACAGGACGGATTACGGAACAGATTGCTGGATACGGCGGATAAATTTAACTCATAATCTCTGTGGTCAGGTCAGCTAGATCTTATTATTGTATTAGTGTGTTTGGTTAAGAGCATACCAGTTGACTGTAATCATTATTGTTGACTATTAAATAAATTTGTTAAGTTTAACTTTTTGCTTTTTCTGTTACAACTTAAAGACAACCGGTAATTGCTACCGTGCTTGCCCGTGACCGTAACAGGAAAATTGGGGGCTCGTCCGGGATCCAACCATTTGATTACAACCATTTGATCAACGGTTCAATTAACATTTTGAAAATCCATTTGATTTAGTAATTGGTTACAGTCAACAGTGCTCAAAATGGCTAGTGTTAAAGAGTTTGTACAGTCACCATCTATGGAAGTTCTAGAAACTTTTAAAAAAGATATGTTAATGCAGATAGCACAAGAATTACAGTTACAGGTGAAAAGGTCAACACGTAAACATGAACTTAAAAGGCTTATTGTTGAACAGTTGGTTGATGAAGATGTTTTACCTGATAGTTGTTTAGAAGTGTATAAGCCTCTACCAATGGAACCTTCTGGGCAATATGAGATCAGGCGATTAGAAATTGAAAGAGAGTTAAGACTTAAAGAGCTTGAAACTCAAGCTCTAGCTCAACAACGAAAAGAAGAGCTTGAAGCTCAACAACGAAAAGAAGAGCTTGAAGCTCAACAACGAAAAGAAGAGCTTGAGGCTCAACAGCGAAAAGAAGAGCTTGAGGCTCAACAGCGAAAAGAAGAGCTTGAAGCTCAAAAATATGAAAAAGAACTTGAGCTTAAACATGAAAGAGAAATGAAAGCTTTAGAATTAAATGCTCGTCGAATTGCCCATGAAGAGTCCATTGCTACTAAATTTGATCTGGGGAAAAATGTGCGACTGGTACCACCTTTTAATGAGTCAGAGGTCGATAAGTACTTTCAACACTTTGAAAGAGTAGCTCAAAATTTGAAATGGCCTATAGACCAGTGGCCTTTATTGCTGCAAAGTGTTTTGAGGGGAAAGGCCCAGGAGGCATACACGGCTTTGCCAATTTCTGAATGTGTGGACTATAACTCTGTCAAAAATGCTATTTTGAAAGCATATGAGTTGGTACCAGAAGCATATCGTCAAAAATTCAGAAATTATCGTAAACAAGAACGTCAAACTCATGTTGAATTTGCCCATGAGAAAGAAGTGTACTTTGACAGATGGTGTAATTCTAGGGAAGTAGGTACAGACTTTGAAAAACTTAGGCAAGTTATTTTGATTGAAGAGTTCAAAAGGTGTGTTCGTGATGACATTAAAACCTATCTAGATGAACAGAAAGTTGAAAATTTGGCAAAAGCAGCAGCTTATGCTGATGACTATGCGCTAACTCACAAGTCCACTTTCAACAAGAATAAGTCCTTTGGTCCTGCTAAAAAGTCTTATCCAGAAATAGGAAAGAAATCTGAAAATGTAGCTCCAGAAAAGAGTTCAGATAAGGGTCAAACTTCAAATCAGACTATGAGTAAGGATAGGAAGCCCAGATCCTTTGCTCCTGTGTGCCATTATTGTAAGAAACCTGGGCATGTTATGTCTGACTGTTGGCTCTTAAAGAAGAGAAAAGGAGGCAACGCCCAACGCCTTTGTGTCTAGCAAGTCTAACTGGCGTTCAAATCCCAATAGAGCAGAGTCTAGTATTGGTTTAGACAAGTCTGAGATTATTAGGGAAGAGTTCAAACCTTTTGTGTCTGAGGGTTTTGTATCCTTGGAAAGTAGTTCCAGTCAGGTCCCCATTAAGATATTAAGAGACACTGGAGCTACTCAGTCCTTACTTTTAGAAGGTGTATTGCCATTGAGTGTAAGCACATCTACTGGTGAGAGTGTCATTGCTCAAGGTATTGAAGGAGGCTGTGTGAACGTTCCCTTGCATAAGGTCAAGTTAGTATCAGACTTAGTTACTGGTTCTGTTGTTGTGGGTACCAGGCCCACTTTACCCATTAAAGGGGTATCTTTGTTGTTGGGAAATGATCTGGCAGGTGGAAAGGTAGTTGCTGATCCTAAGGTTACTTCTAAGCCGATCACCTTGGTTAGCACTGAGAAATTAGAAGAGGTTATTCCTGGTATTTTTCCCTCCTGTGCTGTGACTCGAGCTATGGCCAAAAAGGCCCAAGAAGAACCAAAAGATTGTAAACAATCTACAGATGTCTTAGTTGATTTGTCAGATACATTCTTGAACAACTATGACCAAGATGTGCAGAATCTTAGTGATACTAATCCCAAGGATAGGGTAGATTCTGAAAAACAAGACCCAATTGACTGTCAAGATGTATCACTTTCAAAATCAAAATTGATTTCAGAGCAGGAAGATGATCCTGAATTAGCTCCTTTATTCAAGTTGGTCTTGCCACCAGTAGAGCTAGATAAGGTCCCTGTAGGCTATTATGTCAGAAATGGTGTACTTATGCGAAAGTGGAGGCCACCAAATGTCCCTGCATCTGAAGAATGGTCAGTAGTACACCAGATTGTTGTACCAAAAATGTACCAAAGTGAGATACTGAAATTGGCCCATGAGTCTCCAATGGGTGGCCATTTAGGCATCAACAAAACTTACAACAAGATAACCAAACATTTCTATTGGCCTCAAATTCGGCACTGTGTGGCAGAATTTTGCAAGACTTGTCATATTTGTCAAATGGTAGGAAAGCCAAACCAAAAAATTCCTGTAGCTCCTCTCAAACCCATTCCAGCATTTGAGGAACCATTTAGCAAAGTGATAATTGACTGTGTAGGTCCCTTACCAAAAACTAAATCCAGAAACCAATATCTTTTGACCATTATGTGCGCCTCAACCAAATTTCCCGAAGCCATACCATTGACCAACATAACAGCTCCCAAAATCTCAAAAGCTCTGGTTAATTTCTTTACTCTAGTTGGCTTACCAAAAGAGATCCAGTCAGATCAAGGGTCAAATTTTATGTCAGGACTATTTCAACAGGTTGTATTTCAGTTGGGTGCCAAACAGATCAAATCTAGTGCGTATCACCCAGAATCACAAGGTGCACTTGAAAGGTTCCATTCCACTTTGAAGAATATGATTAGGACATTTTGTTTAGATAATGAAAAAGACTGGGATGAAGGCATTAGCTTATTGTTGTTCGCAGTTAGAGAGTCTGTTCAAGAGTCTTTAGGCTTTAGTCCCTTTGAGTTGGTCTTTGGCCATTCAGTCCGTGGTCCTCTCAAGCTGTTGAAGGAAAATTGGTTATCTGAGAACACCGAGAGCCTAAATCTGTTAGATTATGTCTCGAAGTTCAGAGATAAGTTGAAGAAGGCTTGTGAGCTGGCGCAACAAAATTTGAAAACTTCTCAGTCAAAAATGAAGATGCTTTATGATAGGAAGTCACAAAACCGTATTTTCAAACCAGGTGACAAGGTTTTAGTGTTACTACCTGTCCAGGGAAATACGTTACAGGCCAGATATCACGGGCCATACAAAGTGTTAAAGAGAGTAGGTGACCTGGACTATATCATTGAAACCCCGGACAGAAGAAAGTCAACCCAACTATGTCATGTAAATATGGTAAAACCATACTTTGAAAGGGGTGTGAAAAAACCTGTTATGGTTACTGACTGTAGTATAGAAAGTAACAGTAATCAGGAGCATGAAATATGGGACGACACTCCTGATCTTGATGTTGAATGTAAAATTAGGTTGAGTAATTCTGAGATCCTTGATGATTTGGAAACCAAACTGAGTCATGTACCACCAGATAAGAGGGTTCCACTCATTGAATTGCTCTTAAAATACAAGTCAGTGTTCCCAAATGCCCCTAATAGGACAAATATACTCATGCATGATGTCGATGTCGGCGATGCCCGTCCGATCAAACAGCATCCGTATCAGGTAAATCCTATGAAACTCGAAAAATTAAGGCAGGAAGTGCAATACATGCTAGAAAAAGATATAATTGAACCAAGTCAAAGTAGTTGGGCATCTCCTTGTGTTTTGGTCCCGAAACCAGACGGTTCAATCAGATATTGCACTGACTACAGAAAAGTCAATGTTTTGAGTAAAGCAGATTCCTTCCCTATCCCAAGGATGGAAGACTGTATTGATCGGATTGGCAATGCCAAATACATCACAAAGTGTGATTTACTGAAAGGATATTGGTGTGTGCCTCTTACTGAGCGGGCCAAAGAAATATCAGCCTTCGTGACCCCTGATGATCTATATCAGTACAAGGTAATGCCATTTGGCATGAAGAACTCCCAAGCCACATTTCAAAGACTAATGAATATATGTTTAAAAGACTTAGAAGGTGTTGAAGTGTATGTGGATGATATTGTTATCTTTAGCGATACTTGGGAAGAACATTTAAAAAGGCTTGAACAAGTCTTGTTTCGGCTCAAAGAGGCAAACTTCACTGTAAATTTGTCAAAGAGTGACTTTGTAAAAGCAAAGGTTGTGTACTTAGGGCATGTAGTAGGCCATGGAGTTGTGACACCAATCAAAGCTAAAGTGAAAAGCATCATTGACTATCCCATTCCTGAAAATAAGAAAAGCTTAATGAGGTTCCTTGGAATGGCGGGATATTATAGAAAATTTTGCAAAAACTTTTCAGAGGTCACTGCTCCACTGACTGAACTACTGAAAAAGAATGTAAAATATCACTGGTCAGAGACTTGTCAAAAATCATTTGACAAAGTAAAGAACCTTCTCTGTTTAGAGCCCGTACTAACTGCTCCGGACTTCAGTAAACCTTTCCAGCTGGCTGTAGACGCCAGTGATGTGGGTGCAGGTGCAGTTTTACTGCAATGTGATAATGAAGATATTGAACATCCCATCTGCTATTTTTCAAAAAAATTTAATGTTCATCAAAAGAACTACTCTACAATAGAAAAAGAATGTTTAGCACTCATTTTGGCCATCCAGCATTTTGACATATACATATCTTCATCATCAAAACCCACCATTGTATACACAGATCACAATCCACTAGTCTTCTTGCACAAAATGAAAAACAAAAATAGAAGATTATTGAACTGGAGTTTAATGTTGCAAGAACACAATCTTCAAATAGAACATGTTAAAGGAAAGGATAATATCTGTGCGGACGCCCTGTCCAGAAGCTGTATTTAAAGTGTAATTTATACACCTGTAATTAGTAAGTTTATAAAGGTTATACATGGTACTAATTTTACTTTTGTATTTAGACAAAAATGTTTTGTAAAATGTTATTACCTGTGTTTGTATACATCATGAAAATCTCTTGTAAAATTTTGTAATCCCTTGGTTTCCAAAATTTTTCTTTAAGGGGGAGGTGTTACATATATTGGACACTATATTAGTACATTGTATATTACATATATTAGGCACTATATTAGTGCATTGTTTAATTTAAGCTTTATGTTTATACATTGTCATAAAAGATAATTGTGTTGTTGGTTCTTTTTGTGTGTTAACATTTAAAGTAAGGGAGTTGTTGATTTTTGTGTTTTGGTGTTTATTGATTTGTTCACAGATTGGGGGAAATCCCCCCCTCAGTGGTTATGATAGATTTGGGGAAACCCAATTGCCAGTAGTTTCTAGAACTTCCTCATTTGGCCTAGATGGCTCAATCTTCTTTTGAGTTGGTTCTGTACAATTCCAGAAGAATCTGTGAATGTATATAAGGAATGTACATCTGACCACAAGTGAACTTTGTATTCGCTTGCTACAAGGAGAGCTATTGTGTTTTGGAGTATAATATATGCTTATATCACTGTGAACTTTTACTGGAGTGAACTGGATACATCATCTGGACAGATTTATTGTACTTTGGATATTTTGGATATTGTACATTCATATAACAGAGAGTGAATTTACTGCATTTTGGACATTGTCCACATCTTGGAGCAGACAGTACAGTTGTGTTAACTCTCTAAATATCTCCAGACAGACATTCTGTGTGACTGGAGATATAAAGGATAGCAGGACAAGAACCTTTTGTGTTGTTGAGTGTGAGACAGGTCATAAGATATAGATATCTGTGTGTGAGTGAACATTGGACAGATCACAGGACAGACCACAGGACATTGGACAGACCACAGAATATACTACAGGACGGATTACGGAACAGATTGCTGGATACGGCGGATAAATTTAACTCATAATCTCTGTGGTCAGGTCAGCTAAATCTTATTATTGTATTAGTGTGTTTGGTTAAGAGCATACCAGTTGACTGTAATCATTATTGTTGACTATTAAATAAATTTAAGTTTAACTTTTTGCTTTTTCTGTTACAACTTAAAGACAACCGGTAATTGCTACCGTGCTTGCCCGTGACCGTAACAGATCCTACGCTTAAATCAAACATGTTTTTTGACTTCAGGATGTTTGATGTCTCTAATTGGGTTGCTTGCCTCAACGGAGAAAATGGTCCCGGAGGGATGCCTTCACCCTTTTCAGTTTCACCTCAAGGAGCACTGGATTTATCCTCCATTGTTGGACAGCTTTCTTCCTTGGTCTGAGACCATTTCAGCTCACCTAGAATGGTGGTAAAATCCTGCAAACGTGATGAAGAGTGCAGACCTTCATCCCAAAGACCACAGTATCCAACTCTTTACAGATGCCTAAAACGAAGGCTGGGGCTCTCACTCAGAGCTAGTCTCTATAAGGGTCTGTGGTCACACAGGAAAAAGGCTACACATAAATATTCTCGAGTTGAAGATGCTTTCTCTGGCCCTTCAAAGGTTCAAGGACCAGTGTCAAACCAAACCGTGTTGGTTGCTATGGACAACTCAACAGTAGTAGCCTACATAAACAGGGATGAACCCACTCGGCGGAGATATGCACTGTCCTGTGGAAAATCATGACCTGGTGCCATCATTACCAGATAACCTTAAAAGCCAGACACATTTCAGGGTGTCTGAAAATGATGGCTGACCTATCCAGGTCAAACTAAGTCATGTCTGCAGAATGGTCACTACATCCGTTTTTCAAACTAATCTGTCAAGTGGTTCACTCCTCAGGTAGATCTACTGGCCACTCTTATGAACCAAAAACTTCCTCTGTATGTGTCTCCAGTTCCAGATCAAATGCTTGGGACATAGATGCTCCTATCATAAACTGGTTGGGTCTCACTGCTTATGCTTGCCCTCCTACGGCTCTCCTTCACAGGGTGATCAAAAATCAGGCAATGCAATGCAAATCGCCCCAGGCTGGCCAGGGATGCCCTGGTTTTGGGACCTAGTGCAGTTCTAAACAGAAATCACACTTCACCTACCAACTCCTCTCAAACAGTCCCACAATTATATGTTTTTACAGCCATTCACAACATCGCAACCTCCATGCCTAGTCTCTAGGAGTTGGTAGCTCCAAGAACAAGGCTTCTCTGTGGAGGTAGCAGAGAGAATTATTGCCCCTCAAAGGTCATCAACAAGGACCATATACAAGTCAAGTGGGCGCTATTTGAGAAATGGTGCAGAGAAATTTTGGTGGACTTCTCCACTTCCTCTGTGAAACAAGTCTCAGACTTTTTCAGGTACATGTACCAAGATCTAAACAGGCGCCCGTCGACCATTGATAGTTACAGGACAGCCATTGTTGACACCTTGGGGCCCAGCAGGGCTCCAGTTTTCCCAAAAGCTCAGACCTTAACAGGTTACTCTTCAGTTTTTCATAGGGATCGTCCCAAAAGTTCCAGGAATCTTCCAAAATGAGAGTTTTCTGTTGTGCTTAATGAGCTCACAACAGCACCCTTTGAGCCTATGAAAGACACAGACCTCAAACATCTTTCTCTCAAACTGCTTTCTTGCTAGATTTGGCCTCCGGCAAGTGCCTCAGAGAAATCCACACCTGGGTTGCAAGCAAAGTCTCTGATTTAGGCCAATGGGAAAAGGTTACCTTGTTTCCCTCTTCGGATTTGATAGCCAAAAACCATCTAGCAAGATAAGATTTTCAAGTGTGTCTCCAGTGACTATCCCTGTTTTGTCTACCATTGTGGATAGACAATTCAAGGAAGACAGGACCTCATGTCCAGTACTGGCCCTGAGGTATTACCTTTATCGAGCCAAGGACCTAAGGGGTTCTCGATCCCTACTCTTTATTTCCTTCAAAAGGTCATACCTCAAGATATTAGACCCGCTACTCTCTCTTCTTGGTTAAAATAACTAATTTGTTACAAACAATCAGACCAACAGTCCTTGGACTTGGTCCAAGTTAAAGCTCATGATATCAGGGCCTTTGTGGCCTCTAAGGCCTTTTTTGGTGGGGTTTTTCGGTGGACCAAATCATGCAAGCTTGTCACTGGAAAGCTCACAATACATTTACCAATTTCACCTTTAAAACCTTACTATCAGATTATGACAACATATGTATCTGGGTCCACAAGTCCTAGACCCTTCCCCTCAGACTCGTTATCCTCGGAAAGAAAAGGGGGGGGGGGGGGCACCTCCGCTACAGTCAAGTCTTCAGGAGTCTAAACCCAGGGTCTAGGTACAAGCATACCTTCGCAGGATGTTTGGTAAGGTTTTTTATCCTATTTATGTTAAAATAGTGTTATGTATAAAAATTATGTGTTTAAGGTAGGTAACCCATAATCTCAGTTTTTACCTCACAGCCCTTAAGGGCTGTCGGGGTATTGTTTTCACCCATGGTGTCTGGATGGGCGGGCGGCGGGAAATAGTTTGTCCGGGCTGTATCTCCGAAACCGTAAGGTGTAGGAAGTTCATACTTGGCAGGCACATTGGTTGGGGGGTTGTAGGTGTGCAACGTCATGGTCTGACCTTCATTTGGCCTTGCCATAGTGACCTTGAGTTTGAAAATCTTGTCCGGGCTATATCTCGGCAACCATAAGGTGTAGGAAGTTGATACTTGGTAGAGACATTGGTTAGGGGTTGTAGGTGTGTAATGTCATGGTCTGACCTTGATTTGACCTTTGACCTTGCCATAGTGACCTTGACCTATAAAACCTTGTCCGGGCTATATCTCAGCAACTGTAAGGTGTAGGAAGCTGATACTTGGGGAGGACATTGGTTGGGGGTAGTAGATGTGCAACGTCATGGTGTGACCTTGATTTGACCTTTGTACTTGCTGTAGTGAACTTGACCTATAATACCTGGTCTGGGCTATATCTTGGAAACCGTAAGAGGTGTAGGAAGTTGATACTTGTTAGGGACATTGGTTAGGGGGTGTAGGTGTGCTACATCATGTGACCTTGATTTGACCTTGCTGTAGCGACCTTGACCTATAAAATCTTGTCCAGTTTATATCTCAGAGACTGTGAGGGGGTGTAGGAAGTTGATACTTGGTAGGGACATTGGTTGAGGGTTTTAGGTGTGCCATGTCATGGTGCAACACTGATTGACCTTTGACCTTGCTGTATTGACCTTTAAAATCTTGTTGCACCTTTGGGTCTGTCTGTTGATGCAGATTAAGCACTGTTAAAGTCATATTAGAATTCATGAAGAATATCCTTTTGCAAGTTCCCATTGTAACAGATGGAATTTCATCAAGTGAGCCACAGGCTTTTCTCCAACAACACACATAAGTATTGCCATGGGTAATATTCAAAACATCGAAACCATAATTCGGCCATTTTTGGTTTACTGATAAATGCTGTCATTTTATTATTGAATTGTCTTGTTTTAATACTTCATCTTTATATACATTTCTTTTCCTTAGATATTATTTTCTCTACTTAAGCATTATTTGGACCTTAATAGAACTTACACTGCTCTGAAAGTATCTTGAATTCAGGGGCGTAGGAAGCAATTTTTGGTTGGGGAGGCGAGGGCGAGGAACCAGATTGCACCGATGCGACGCAACACCAACAATTTTGGTTAATTTTACAGAATGTATTGCACATAGGTAATATTCAAATGGTCCAATTAAAATATTTTAAAGTCCCTTTACCAAAGGTATTTCTAATATCTTGACTACATGTTTCCAGAACTGTGACCTTTCCTTCAAGTGCTGAGCTGATACAAGATCTATTTTTAGCAAGGTTAATCCCCAAATTGAGGGGGATGTATAATCGTTGCACTGGCCAGGTCCAATAAACACACAGTAAAGAAAGAAGAAGATTTCTGGAAAAAATCTTATCAGCAGACAAATTGCTGTGCTAAGCAATTACTCTGTGTGACTTTAAAACTACATGTCTAGGTTCTATTTTAAATTAGTAACATGGTAAATTAAATGTAGAATATTACTATATGTATGATTTTGATTCTGCATAAGTGAAACGTTTCACAGAATTTTACAAATCCCATGACAGGTTAACTGAAAATGT
Source organism: Sabellastarte sp. h YS-2021 (assembly GCA_964017235.1). Classification (NCBI taxonomy): domain Eukaryota; kingdom Metazoa; phylum Annelida; class Polychaeta; order Sabellida; family Sabellidae; genus Sabellastarte; species Sabellastarte sp. h YS-2021. The sequence continues at coordinate 185,437,485 of OZ024928.1, read as the reverse complement.
TCCTTTTTACAAATCATAAAAATAAATATTTTGCCATTCAAATGGTAGCTTACACAATGGTACATGTGAGTAGTGAACAAGGTAAAAGTGTAATTTGACAACATATTATTGAGTTACCTGTTAAAATTTACATAAACTTCAAAACTGGAGTTTAGTTCTTTTGCAAAAAGTTGGGGGGGCGAAAAGATATCGCTGCCCCCCCAGTTCCTACACCTATGTAATTGAACGGTGTACTGTTACACTACTTCTATATTTCATGGTGTTGAAAAATATTTCCCCAGGCTGTGGGGTACGGGCATCTCTGATGCTATTTTTATTCTTATCTTGGTTTCCAGTAATAGAGATTTCAAGCCCAGGGCTTGTAATGTTGTGAAACCCTAGGAGCAATACATACCGTTTAAGCGAGTATGGGTGCACTTTCCCCTTCAAAATCCAGGCATCCTAACAGTATCCGTACTGTTCTTTGATAAAATTCTGGTTTTTGGCTTCTTGCAGGCCCCGTTTCCAAAACCGGGGCACTGTAAGCGGGACTCAGACTGGTAATTTGGAAAAAAAAAATTGGTATACACTCGGTATATACTACTTATATATATTAGTTCAAAATCCAAGAAAAATTGACAAAATACTTCTAGTCTCAGCTGTAACACCTCTGCCTAGCGGTTAGATTCAGCATTCAGTTCCACATGGTAAGCTATTGTAGCACAATAAAATTGAAAATTTTAATTACTTAAATGTAGCTTTTATAAGCTACAAGCTTACCATGTGGAAATGAGGATAGCTCCACCCTGCCTCCCCGCTGTGTTGCAGCTGAGGGGGTATGGTTAATTTCAACTCGAAAAAGATGGGGAGCATGCAGTATTTCACTATGGGGTTCACCTACAGTACTAAGGGATTGAGCCATCATTATTTTGTTGATTTTTCTTGGACGTTGGCTGATTACCTGCGGCCATCCGAGTAAGAATTCAGTTCCACATGGTAAGCTTGTAGCTTATAAAAGCTATATTTAAGTAATTAAACGTCCCGCGAGGGACGCTTGTTTGCATATGGGAGGAATTCTCGCAAGTTTGCCTACCTATAGCGTCTTTACTAGAGGATGGAATTTCTTCAAACTTGGCACATATATTTAGTAGCCCTGGGAAAATTTTCTGAATTTGGTGCCATGATTTTGCTTGTCCGGATGAGAACTTAAGAAGCGTTTAAAATATTCGCCTGAAATTTGATATATGGATGCATGGTATAAAGATCTGCAAATGATTAGATTTTGGTAGACTTCCATTAAAAAATGGCTAATTAATTAAGCATTAAAATTTTTATTAACAAGGAAAATACAAATCCCTTAATAACTTCTAAACCGTGCGAGATAGAGCGATTTCGACGAAATTTTTGACCCACAGGGTATCTCTTCTAAGTACTCTGCTCAATTCCAAAACATTTCCTCTCTCCAAAAATGGCGGCCGTTTTGAATTTTGTAATTTTTGACAAAAATGGTAAAACTTAAAATTGCTTGTATCTCCTAAACCGTGCGAGATAGAGCGATTTTGGCGAAATTTTTGGCCCACATGGTATATATGCAAGATACTCTGCTCAATTTTCAAAAAGTTTTCCTCTTTCCAAAATTGGCGGCCATTTTCAATTTTCGAATTTTTGACAAAAATGGAAAAACTTCAAATTCCTTGTATCTCCTAAATCATGCGGTATAAAATCATTTCAGCAAAAGTTTCGATCCACAGGGTATCTAAGTAAGATACTCTGCCCAATTTTCAATTTTTTTTCCTCTTTTCAAAAATGTCAGCCATTTGAAATTTTCAAAAAACTTAAAATTGCTTGTATTTCCTAAACCATTTTAAATTTTCCAATTTTTTTTTTCGATATAATTTTAGATTGACAGGGTATCTAGGCAAGATCTTCTTTCTATTATAAGCAGCCAACACCATCTTTCTTTTGGGACGCTTTGTTTTGCCATGCAAAAACAATCGCTTTGCTTTGCTTTGCTAGCGATCCTCTAGTTAAAATTTTCAAATTTCTTCTGGTCATTTTATGACACTGGTTGGATACAAGGTAGGTATATATAATGGAGCTGTCCTGAGGGCTGCCACTGTATCCGCCTTGATTCCACTCTTGAGATGGTTTAAGTATGCATCCCTGCATGCCAGTGTCAGATTTCTTGTCACTCTCTTGTGAAATCTGTCGTGATGCAGGTGGGGTAGAAGTAAGGCCCGACTGGCGATTCTGCTGTAACAGCTGTTCAGCTTGCAGGTATCTGTACTCAAGCTCGAGACAGTTGAGGGGTCAACTTTGTGGTCGGAAAACAGCCCGTACCACTTGGACTGTGACTTTGCTGGTCTGAAGAACTGGTCTTTCATCAGGCCATCGACCTCCAAACTGCAGGAAGGATAACCTTCATCCAAAGGTAAGTTCCACTTGCTCAGTGTCTTACATTGTCAGTCCTCTGTTGGCATCTGTACACACACTTTTCCGGGCACAGGAACTTTCAGACCAGAGAAAGGGTTGTCATCCGATGGAGTGTTAGAACTGTCCATGTATGACTAAGGCTGTGATAGGTTACCCGGTTACCCGAAAACGGTCCGAATTTCTTGTGAAACCGGTTACAAACCGACGAAGCGGTTAACCGAAAAAATATTAAATATACCGTAAATCATTGAAATACTTGGCTAAACCTTAGTATTCTGTCAGATTTCTTTAATTGCTGTTAGTTTTTCACGTAATTTTCCTTATTTATACAAATATTTAACATTATTTTTCGTAACATTTTGTTTACATCATCCGCCATGTTTGCTTCTCTGCTACTTCCACTGGGTGACAACTAAAAGACGGTTACCCGAATTCGGATCGGTTCTTGCGAGACGAATACCCGGTGTCATTTTTCTAACGAAGTCACAGCCTTATGTATGACCAAACCATTTAAGATCTGATGCCTCTCATCGTCTCCTGGTATGTTCTGCAGAGTGCCTGGTCTCGTTTGGTGACAGTCATATCCTGATCATCCGACAATTCACCATCTTCAACGTACAGATCTACAGGTGGTTGATCAGAGGTGTCACTAACGGCCTCAAAACTGACACTAGAAGCACTGTCCTTTCTTTGGGCAACACAGGAGAACCGGTGTCGATGTGAACTGTAGCTCTCGGTTGGTTAGTTTGACATCTGTGTGATGAAAGCTTGCTGGTGGACTGATGCCTGTGGGCAGAGGAGTCGGTACCAGTGTGCTCTGTGGATCTGGGTCAGTGTCGGTCGGACTGAAGCTGGCTGGTCGACTGATGCTTGGAAGCAGAGGAGTCAGAACCAGTGCGCTGGATGATGAAGAGTCTGGTCGGATCTAAGCTGGCTGATCGACTGATGCTTGGTAGCAGAGAAGTCAGTACCAGTGCGCATGGGTGAAGATTCCGGTCGGTGAAGATCGGATCTGAGCTGGCTGGAAGGCTGATGCTGTGAAGCAGAGCAGCCCTGTCCAGTACACTCTGAAGTTTCAGTGTTCGGACCGAGCTGGCTGGCCGACTGATGCATAGCAGAGAAGTCATTGCCAGTGCACTCTGAGGAGGTCAGTTGGAAGAAGGGTTAAGTGTCCTTGTGAACATTAGCTGGAGAGTGAGATGGGTGTAACTTTCACAGCTGATGAAAATGTCGGTTGGTGGGTCTTTGGCATAAGTAATGTCTCCAAGTGATTGAATCTGTCGGACCACTGCTTGTCCTTCTTAGCTTTCTTTTCAGGGACTGTATAAGGAGGGGAAGAAACAGAAACAGTGTCACTAACAGCCCCAATAACAGATACAGTAGCTGGATCAACCAAAGTACCGTCTTTACTAGGAGTTGAAGAAATTTCTAATATCTTGGCCACTCGCTTTTCCTTCTTTAACTTGTATGAAGGGGCAGCTAGCTGTGCTTTCTGTTCAGGGGTTAACAAAAGGCAGAACTTACATTTAACTTCTGGCGACTCAACACAAGTGTCCTTCCCCATTCCTTTCTCCCTGCACCGTGCGCAGGAGTGTCCATCAAATATAGCCACAGCATGGCCACAAGTTTCCTCTCTTTTGTCCAGAAGACATGTTGATCAATAGCCACTATAATATCGGTTTTAGTATAGATAAAACTTAAAAACACACTCAAAATCTGTGTGCACACCACGCGCCAAACGAAAAAGATGCTATGATGTCACGCTGTCTTGACCGGAAGGAAGTATGATATGCCACCTGGCGAGTGCACAGTACTGGGACCGGCCGGCCGCTGGAAACACAGGATGTCTTTCTGACGTTTGGTGGACTGGTCTGCACCGACCGGATTAGCAATTGTTCATTAGATAGGATGTATTAACGCAATAAAATGCTTTCATATTTTGAAGACCTAGAACCAATTGTAAGGAAGATATAAGGCCTTTTTAGCATGATGACCCTACAAGACCTTGAAGCACGGTCAAACGGGTTCCACAGACAACACCCAACCAACATTGCCTCTTTCCTTGGTAAATAGACAGGTGCTCTGTGCATCCCATCTCTTGTAATGTGCTGGATTTTCATCCACAATGGTTACGGAGTCCACTGGAACTTCCGAGTCCTACTTTGTCGTAACACAGCTGCAGATTTTAATAAGTCATTTTAGTATGTCTTGTACGGATATGCTGGATTAAAGCCAATCCCATGACATAAGTTATCAAAATATGTACATGATGTATAATTCGCATGTATAAAGATGAACCACAATTGGGCTTTAGACACTTGTGTTTTAATAAAATGGTTAATACCTTGAAAGAAGATAATGAAGTACTGTGAGCTGCTGTTAAAAGTTGAATATTTTGGTAAATTTATGATAAAATAGTGAACTGGTGAGGAAACCCGTTATGTTTACATACAAGTGAAACGTACCCAGATCAATGTGTTTGATTGGTTAAAAAGTTTGCAGATGCAAAAATAATGGAACTGAAGTCTTCAGAAGTTTCACGATAAAACACAGAAAGAGAGTAATCCATTTTAAAATTTTCATTGTCACTTTATAACAAAGCATGACTATTTATTCAAATACTTATGACAACCAATATAAGCATCTTTATTTTGCTACAGTCCTAAACACAGATGAATATTTGTATCATTCACCTAAAAATGCAAAACCTAGTGAACCTTGATGCAAGGTACAAAGACAGTGAGTTTCTCCTGTTTTAACTTGATTTCTTCTCTGGTATCAACAAGAATCCAAAGAATTTCCACCACATTTCACTGATGAAACAAACCTCTTACTTGGATTATACTGAAGCTGGAATTGTCATTCCAGGAGATTTCTGTGTCACCAATTACAAGGAAAAGCACAAGAATATTTGTAACCTACTTAGCTTCTGTATCTATGGAAATCTGCACACAAGTTACAACAGACTGTGCAAACTGTCTGTGGAGTCATCCACTTGAATCTTGTGGAACTTTTGTTGCACTTGCTTCATGTCATTACTTTCACTTTCTGTTATTACTTTCATTTTGTGCCACTGCCTTCCATTTTCCTTTCTGTCTGCCCATGCCTACAAAAAACTTCCAACCTGTGCTATTATTTTACTTTGTGCGGTCACATTCACTTTCCATACTACCTTCATCTTCACCCTTCCCGTCAGCAGATGCCACTCCTGCTCTGGTCTTTGGGATTTTCCGATCAGTTTCTACCCTTCTCTCACTGTTAAACCACTGCTTATGCTTTTCTTTCCACTTACTGCCATTATTTCCACTTGGTGCTGTTACTTTCACTTTGGGCCGTTACTTTCACTTTCACTCTTCTCACCACTTGCCTCGCTTGCTCCAGTCTTTGGGTTGCCAGTGCAGGGCTTTGGGGTCGATCCTGACTTTACGTTTGGCCATGCTACGCTGGTGGGCATCCAGTGCCTCGCGGGTAATAGTGATAATGTACTGGCCCTTGTAGTAGTTAATGAAGTTGAGATGCTGCAAGGTGGAGATCACATCCTCCTTCTTGATACTCGTTACCTCTGAGATTTCACTGAAATAATATCAAACAACATGTGAATATTCATGTAACTGATTATGAAGAACCAGACATCTTACTGAAATAATCAAAACCCTGGAATTTTACCGGTATAATCAAAGCTTATTCACCATAAAAAAATACATATTTTAATGAAAAGGGTTTACTATGTCTCTGTTTATACTTGCTGCATCCATGATTTCATTCTCTGTAGCAAAGATTGTTCATGAGGTATAGTTTGTACAAAGCCTTCCCAATTCACTTTATCATAATACAAGGCTTTTCCAACTCACTTTATTGTAATACAAGGCTTCTCTCCTCCCTCCTGAGGCTCCAGACGTAGTAATATCTCCAGAATGGTGTGTGACCAGTAACTTCTGTATGATAACAAACCCAGATCTGACAGTGGTTTTTCAGGCGAGCCAGTCTTCCCCTCAATCTTAGACAGCTCGTAACCTGCAAAACAACCACGCACAATTGTAAAAAGTTAAAGCCAAATGCAAAAGTATTGCATTGATCAGCACCAGTTAGGCAAGTAAACACAATGTAAGCATCCAGTATTACACAATTCTTTAAAACTAAAAATCAATGAATAAGTTTTAATCTAATTTGTGTTAAAGTTGGACTTTCCCCATTTCATTTCAGGTAGGGTTTGCCAATATTTCTGGTTACTTTTGGCTGGATTTTAAAGAGGCAAAGGCCAAGTGAAACTTTGACAACCTACATAATGAGCAGGCCACTGAAGCCCCTTGATTTATTTGGGTTTGACATCACACTTCATGTGGAGATCATAATGGCTGAGTTTTAGTGTCCTAGCAAAGCAGTACATACTAATTGGTACATTTTTGCACTGTATAATACTGGCCTTGGTAAACAATCCCATAATACTTTGTGAACAGGGCAAGCTACTGTATATCTGCACTGGTGTGTATTAAAACACACACACACCATCATGCATGTCTCATTTACTACAGAAAAGTTAACTGAATATTTAATAACTGAAAATATTGCATTGTATTCATATTTAGCATTCTACTTACTAAACTCTATGAGTAATTTGCCATAACCTTTCCGTTGTAATGAAGGCAATGTTAAAATACAGGCTACATTGTAATCTTCTGAACTTTCTTTTTCCTAAAAAAAACAAAAAGAAGCAAAACAATGTACCTGATAAAACCCTTTTGATCATCTTTTATAGTAGTCTTAGGTCTTTTAAAAATTTGATTTTGAACACAATAAAACAATTTCATGAAATGAATTTCCTCAAATGCTTCATTTGATACAGTAAGATATGAAATATACAACTGAAGTATCTCTTTTTATCTATGTATTAATAGTAAGAAACCTCTTTTGCAATTTGCAAGTCAACAACCTCACAAAGTTTGACTAGGTTTGGTTTGAATAGTCTTAGTAGGCACAGTCTAGTAACACCAAGAACAGCATCCACCAGTCAATAGACAGTTGTGCTATGATAGCAAGTCTGAAAAGATGAGTACTTGTAAGTAGGAATTTTGTCCTCCACCGACTGGGACCAGTTTCATGAAACCTCCTTAAGATAAAGGTCACCTTAAATTCAAGGATTTCCTTGAATTTATCTCTCCTTTAAAAAAACTGTGTTTCACAGAGCATCCTTCCTTAAAGGAGACCTTCGAAACTCCCTTGAGTTTCAAGGAAGCTAAGGACCTACCTTAAATATAAGGAAGTGTCCTTCAAAGAATGTTAAATAATTTTAAAGGTTATTTGTTCCCTCTTTAAGTTTCAGGGAAGCCTTTGGTAAGGAGAGTTAAAGGAGGCTTTGTGAAACTGAATTTTAAGGTGACCTTCCCAAAGGAAAATAAATGACCTTCCTTAACTAAAGGAGGTCCTTTCCAAAGGAGACTTCACGAAACCAGCCACTGGGGTCAAAAATAGACATGAATGTAACATAACTGGTGAAAATCCCAAACTGGGGAAATATCCTAATAGGTGATATGAATGGTATAAGCTCTCACCTTTGAGAAGTAGCCAACAATGTGGTAGCCGATGGCATCCAGTTCACACATGACATAGAAAAGGAAGGGATCTGTGTCGTAATACAGTGTCTTGTGGTCTAAGAACAGCTTGGCAAGTAGACAGAGATTCTGGGCATATGACTGAAAGCATGACAAACAATGCATGGTAATTATTATGATCAATTTTTGGGGGTGGAATCATTTCCAATTATCAATACTGGTAGTATATGGTCTGGAAATACACAAATCCAGTATATATCCGGCCTTGTCAACGCCGTCTTTATCATGTATGAACTCCAAATTTTCATACAACTTTTTTGTTTTGACAAAACATCAGTCACAGGAATAAGTAAAACAGCATCAGAGATGCCCGTACCCCACAGCCTAGGGAATTATTTTCAACACCATGAGATATAGAAGTACTGCACCAGTACAAAGTTCAGGATACTTTCAGAGCACTGTCAGTTATATAAAGGTCCAAACAATGTTTAAATGGAGAAAATAATGTTTAAAAGAAAGATAATGCATGTAAAGATGAAGTATTAAAACAAGATAATTCAATAACAAGATGACAGCATTAATCAATAAACTAAAATTCAACACTCTTTATCTACATCTGCATGGCCGATTTATGGTTTAGATGTTTTGAATATTACCATGCATGCAGAAGTGGTAATACATTTAATGAATGCTTATGTGTGGTGTTGGAGCAAAATCTGTGGCTCACTTGATGAAATTCTATCTCTTACAATGGGAAGTTATGAAAGTAAAATTTTTAACAAATTCTAATATGAATTAACAGTGCTTAATCTGCATCAAAAGACAGACCCAAAGGTGCAACAAGATTTTGAAGGTCAAGGTCACTACGACAAGGTCAAAGGTCAAATTAAGGTTACACCATGATAATACACACTTATAGCCCCTAACCAATGTCCCTACTAAGTATCAACTTCCTACACCTTACGGTTTCCAAGATATAGCCCAGACAAGATTTTATAGGTCAAGGTCACTATGGCAAGGTGAAAGGTCAAACCAAGGTCAGACCATGATGCTGCACACCTACACCCCCTAACCAATGTCTCTAACAAATATCAACTTCCTACACAGGGTCACTACAGCAAGGTCAAATCAAGGTCAGATTATGACGTTGCACAACTACACCTCCTAACCAATGTCTCTACCAAGTATCAACTTCCTACACCTTACGGTTTCTGAGATATAGCCCGGACAAGATTTTATAGGTCAAGGTCACTACGGCAAGGTCAAATCCTGGTCAGACCATGACATTGCACACCTACACCCCCTAACAAATGTCCCTGCCAAATATCAACTTCCTAGACCTTACAGTTTCCGAGATATAGCCCGGACAAGATTTTATAGGTCAAGGTCACTACGGCAAGGTCAAAGGTCAAATCAAGGTCACATCATGACGTTGCACACCTACACCCCCTAACCAATATCCCTACCAAGTATCAACTTCCTACATCTTACGGTTTCTGAGATATAGCCCGGACAAGATTTTGAAGGTCAAGGTCACTACAGCAAGGTCAAATCAAGGTCAGACCATGACGTTGCACAACTACACCCCCTAACCAATGTCCCTACCAAATATCAACTTCCTAAACCTTATGGTTTCCGAGATATAGCCCGGACAAGATTTTATAGGTCAAGGTCACTACAGCAAGGTCAAAGGTCATATCAAGGTCAGACCATGACGTTGCACAACTACACCCCCTAACCAATGTCCCTACCAAGTATCAACTTCCTACACCTTACGGTTTCTGAGATATAGCCCGGACAAGATTTTAAAACTCAAGGTCACTACGGCAAGGTCAAAGGTCAAATCAAGGTCAGACCATGACGTTGCACACCTACACCCCCTAACCAATGTCTCCACCAAGTATCAACTTCCTACACCTTATGGTTTCTGAGATACAGCCCGGACAAACTTTTTCCCGCCGCCCGCCCATCTGGACACCATGGGTGAAAACAATATCCCAACAGCCCTTAAGGGCTGTAGGGTAAAAATTACACACTTGGAAGACTCAGTTCTTCACCATGAAATAGCGACTTACAAGAGTTACTTGGGCTTGGTGTTATGACTAATCTTTATAAATGCAGTAGTCAGGAACAGGTTCGTAGGCAATATATTACAGTTAACAACTTATCAGTCAGCACAAATCACATGTTTTGCCAGTTTTCCTGAGCAGTTTTCAGTAAGACTAGCCACAGCAGCCTGCTGAGTTACACATTTGATAGTTCTTCCTGTAAGTTGTGATGAGGAAAGCTTGTAATTAAAACTGAAATTTAAATTTAATACCAACACAAAACAGTTACAGTCAAGAAGATAAAAGAAGATGTTTCAATATTGAGAGATATGAATAGCCTATCTGAAAATTAATACCAACATGAAAGTTTAACTTAATACCAGCACTGTGCACATTTCAGCTAACACATTCAGCAGGTCAGTTCTACTCACCTTGTTTTTCCTTCCGTCTATTTCAAAAACTGAGATGTTGGCCTTTCTGTAGATTTCATTTCCTGGCGGATGTCGCATGGGACACTTTGCCTGAATGAATACAATGACAATACAAAACAGTGACTATGTGCGGCAAATAGTGGACATCAGTTATGTTATACAATATCAGGACATTTTGTTCCTGATATCTATGTCTCTGACATAATTATGATGCTAGTTTTCCAGAAACAAAGGACTTTTCTTGGTATAACAAGCATTCTGACGCATGCATTTATCTCCCGCCATATAAATTAGATGTACTAAAGATAATCTTTAGGCCTAAGTCCATAAAACCTAAAAAAATTCCAAGGGCGTGAAAATTCATTGGGACAACTTGACCAAGGACGCATCTGTGGCCAGATGCAAATGTATCCACCGGCAAAGTAGCTATTACTCGGCTATGGGACGAGCTGCAGGTCTGAAATTTTACTATGTTATAGCTGACCCAAAAGTAGGTGAATAACATATTGAAACAAAATTCTGTAATTGTAATAGTTTTCAAGTTATAAGTGATTTTACTCATGATAGAAGTTACTGAAAAGTCCAAAAGTAGCTATTACTCACTTAGCTATTGAGATAGACACCCAAGTTACTCAGCATGTTGTAGCTGAGTAAAAAGGAAAAAGGAGCTGAATAACCTATTTTAAGAAAATGCTCTAAATGCAATAATTTTCAAGTTATAAATGATTTAGTGTTGAGTAAGAACCTCAAAGTAGCTATTACTCAGCTATGCAATGAGCCAGAGGTCTAGAATTTTACTATGTTATAGCTGATTCAAAATAGGTGAGTAACATATTGAAACTAAATAATCTAAATGCAAGAGTTTTCAAGTTATAAGTAACTTACTCAACAGTGACAACCTAAAGGTAGCTATTACTCAGCTATGCCACGAGCTATAGGTCTGAAATTTTATTATGTTATAGCTGACCCAAAAGTAGATGACCAACATATTTGCCCAAAATTCTCTAAATGCAATAGTTTTCAAGCTACAAGTGATTTTACTCATGATGGAAGTTAGTGAAAAATCAAAAAGTAGCTATTACTCACTTAGCAATTGTGATAGACACCGAAGTTACTCACCATGTTGTAGCTATGGAAAAAGTAGCTGAATAACATATTATAACAAGGTGCTCTAAATGTAACACTTTTCAAGTTATAATTGATTTAGTGCATGATTTTATGAATTTTAATGCATTAAAAATTCATTAAAAAAATTTAGCATGTGAAAGCTCTCCAAAATGTAGGTGAATGAGTTATTTGAGAAATATTGGCTATCTGCAATACTTTTAGTGATAATAGGCAGTTACTCATTTTGAGTAGGTGAGTAATTAGCTACGGATCTGAAAATTCACCAATTGAAAGCTCTCCAAAATGTATGTGAATGAGTTATTTGAGAAAAATTGGATATCTGCAATACTTTTACAGATAATTCACACTTACTCATTTTGAGTAGGTGAGTAATTAGCTATGGGTCTGGAACTTCACCATGTGAAAGCTCTCCCAAAAGTAGATGAACGAGTAATTTGATAAAAATTGGATATCCACAATACTTTTAGAGATAATTAGCATTTTCTCATTTTGAGTAGGTGAATAATTAGCTACGGGTCTGAAACTTCACCAAGTGAAAGCTCTTCCAAAAGTAGGTGAATGAGTTATTTAAGAAAAATTGGATATCCCCAATACTTTTAGGGATAATTCACATTTACTCATTTTGAGTAGGTGAGTAATTAGCTACGGGTCTGGAACTTCACCATGTGAAAGCTCTCCCAAAAGTAGATGAACGAGTAATTTGATAAAAATTGGATATCCACAATACTTTTAGAGATAACATAACATTACATAATTTTATAGCGCAATTCTATTTAAGAAAAAACAATCATTGCGCTTTTTCTCCACAATATGCTGTTTTAAAATAGTGAGTTTTTAGTTTCTTTTTGAAGATGTCCAATGGAAGTTCAATGTTCCTGATATCATCTGGCAGTTCATTCCAATACTTTGGTGCCACAACACTGAATGCACGGTCACCCATAGAGACGAGTTTTGATCTTTTTTCTTGTAGCATGTATGATTTTCTTGCCAATCTTGTGGTGCATTAATGTTGCTGGTAGTTAAGCATTGATGTCAAATATGATAATTAGCATTTACTCATTTTGAGTAGGTGAATAATTAGCTACGGGTCTGAAACTTCACCATGTGAAAGCTCTCCCAAAAGTAGATGAAGCAGTTATTTGAGAAAAATTATGTCATTATTTTGCCACAAATAAGAAAATAGCTATTACTCACTTATGGCATGCAATAGAACCCCAAACTATATGCATTTACCCTACAGTCACAATTTCAAAGTAGGTATTACTCGGCTATCCAATGTGCAACAGGTCTGAAACTTTACTATGTGATAGGTTATCAAAAACTAGATGAATAACATATTTGAAAATATTTCCCTAACTTTAAAACTTTTGAAGCTATTTGACATTTACTTATGTTGTTATTTTGCTACAAATAAGAAAATAGCTATTACTCACTTATGGCATGCAATACAACCCCAAAATATATACCATCTTATAGATAAGGACAAAGTAGCTGAACAACATATTTGAAGAAAAAGCTGTAACTGCAATAGTTTTGGAGTTACAATGGATTTACTCAACAGTCACAATTTCAAAGTAGCTATTACTTAGCTATGCAATGTGCAACAGGTCTGAAACTTTACTATGTGATAGCTTACAAATAAGTAGATGAATGACATATTTGAAAAGAATTCCGTAACTTTAATACTTCTGAAGATATTTGACATTTACTTATGTCATTATTTTGCTACTAATAAGAAAATAGCTATTACTCACTTATGGCATGCAATAGAACCCCAAACTACATGCCAGCTTATAGCTAAGGACAAAGTAGGTGAACAACATATTTTACGAAAATATTGTAACTGCAATAGTTTTGGAGTTACAACGGATTTACTCAACTGTAGAATTTCAAAGTAGCTATTACTCCGCTATCCAATGTGCAACAGATCTGAAACTTTACTATGTGATAGCTTATGAAAAAGTAGATGGATAGCATATTTGAAAAGAATTCCCTAACTTTAATACTTTTGAAGATATTTGACATTTACTTATGTCATGATTTTGCCACAAATAACAAAATAGCTATTACTCACTTATGGCATGCAATAGAACCCCAAACTATGTATCGTCTTATAGCTAAGGACAAAGTAGCTGAACAACATATTTTAGGAAAATACTCTAACTGCAATAGTTTTGGAGTTACAATGGCTTTACTCAACAGTCAGAATTTCAAAGTAGCTATAACTCCGCTATCCAAGGTGCAACAGGTCTGAAACTTTACTATGTTATAGCTTACCAAAAAGTAGATGGACAACATATTTGAAAAGATTTCCCTAACTTCAATACTTTTGAAGATATTTGACATTTACTTCTTCTGTTATTTAGCTACAAATGAGAAAATAGCTATTACTCAATTATGGTAAGCAATAGAACCCCAAACTATGTACCATCTTATAGCTAAGAACAAAGTAACCAAACAACATATTTTAGGAAAATACTTCAACTGCAATAGTTTTTGAGTTACAATCGCTTTACTCACCAGTCAGAATTTCAAAGTAGCTATTACTCAGCTATCCAAGGTGCAACAGGTCTGAAACTTTAGTATGTGATAGCTTACCAAAAAGAAGATGGACAACATATTTAAAAAGATTTATCTAACTTTAATACTTTTGAAGATATTTGACATTTACTTCTTGTTATTTAGCTACAAATGAGAAAATAGCTATTACTCACTTATGGCATGCAATAGAACCCCAAACTATGTACCATCTTATAGCTAAGGACAAAGTAGCTGAACAACATATTTGAAGAAAAAGTTGTTACTGCAATAGTTTTTGAGTTATGAGCCCTTTACTCAAAGTAGCAAAGATTGCTATTACTCACTTATCTTTAGGCCTAAGTCAATAAAACCAAAAAAATTTTCAAGGGCATGAAAATTCATTGGGACAATTAATTTACAAAAAATAGCAGAGATGCCCGTACCCCACAGCCTAGGGAAATATTTTCAACACCATGAGATCTAGAAGTACTGTACCAGTACAAACTTCAGGATACTTTGAGAGCACTGTCAGTTATATAAAGGTCCAAACAATGTTTAAATGGAGAAATAATGTTTAAAAGAAAGATAATGCGTATAAAGATGAAGTATTAAAACAAGATAATTTAATAACAAGATGACAGCATTAATCAGTAAACTAAAATTCAACACTCTTTATCTACATCTGCATGGCCGAATTATGGTTTAGATGGTTTGAATATTACCATGCATACAGAAGTGGTAATACATTTAATGAATGCTTATTGTGGTGTTGGAGCAAAATCTGTGGCTCACTTGATGAAATTCTATCTCTTACAATGGGAAGTTATGAAAGTAAAATTCTTAATAAATTCTAATATGACTTTTGCTTAATCTGCATCAAAAGACAGACCCAAAGGTCCATGAAGATTTTAAAGGTCAAGGTCACTACGACAAGGTAAAAGGTCAAATTAAGGTCACACCATGATAATACACACCTATAGCCCCTAACCAATGTCCCTACCAAGTATCAACTTCCTACACCTTACGGTTTCCGAGATATAGCCCTGACAAGATTTTATAGGTCAAGGTCACTATGGCAAGGTCAAAGGTCAAATCAAGGTCACACCATGATGCTGCACACCTACACCCCCTAACCAATGTCTCTACCAAATATCAACTTCCTACACCTTATAGTTTCCGAGATATAGCCCGGACAAGATTTTATAGGTCAAGGTCACTACGGCAAGGTCAAATCAAGGTCAGATCATGACGTTGCACAACTACACCCCCTAACCAATGTCCCTACCAAGTATCAACTTCCTACACCTTATGGTTTCCGAGATATAGCCCGGACAAGATTTTATAGGTCAAGGTCACTACGGCAAGGTCAAAGGTCAAATCCTGGTCAGACCACGACGTTGCACACCTACACAGCCTAACCAATGTCCCTACCAAATATCAACTTCCTACACCTTACGGTTTCCGAGATATAGCCCGGACAAGATTTTATAGGTCACGGTCACTATGACTAGGTCAACGGTCAAATCAAGGTCAGACCATGACGTTGCACACCTACACCCCCTAACCAATATCTCTACCAAGTATCAACTTCCTACATCTTACGGTTTCTGAGATGTAGCCCGGACAAGATTTTCAAACTCAAGGTCACTACGGCAAGGTCAAAGGTCAAATCAAGGTCAGACTATGACGCTGCACACCTACACCCCCTAACAAATGTCCCTACCAAATATCAACTTCCTACACCTTACGGTTTCCGAGATATAGCCCGAACAAGATTTTATAGGTCAAGGTCACTATGGCAAGGTCAAAGGTCAAATCAAGGTCACACCATGACGTTGCACACCTACACCCCCTGACCAATGTCCCTACCAAATATCAACTTCCTACACCTTATGGTTTCTGAGATATAGCCCGGATAAGATTTTATGGTTCAAGGTCACTATACCAAGGTCAAAGGTCAAATCAAGGTCATACCATGTCGTTGCACACCTACACCCCCTAACCAATGTCCCTACCAAATATCAACTTCCCACACCTTACAGTTTCCGAGATATAGCCCGGAGAACATTTTATAGGTCAAGGTCACTACAGCAAGGTCAAAGGTCAAATCAAGGTCAGACCATGACGTTGCACCCCCACACCCCCTAACCAATATCCCTACCAAGTATCAACTTCCTACACCTTACGGTTTCCGAGATATAGCCCGGACAAAATTTTATAGGTCAAGGTCACTACGGCAAGGTCAAAGGTCAAATCAAGGTCAGACTATGACGTTGCACAACTATACCCCCTAACCAATGTCCCTACCAAGTATCAACTTCCTACACCTTACAGTTTCCGAGATATAGCCCGGACAAGATTTTCAAACTCAAGGTCACTACGGCAAGGTCAAAGGTCAAATCAAGGTCAGACTATGACGTTGCACACCTACACCCCCTAACCAATGTCCCTACCAAGTATCAACTTCCTACACCTTACGGTTTCTGAGATACAGCCCGGACAAACTATTTCCCGCCGCCCGCCCACCCGCCCGCCCATCCGGACACCATGGGTGAAAACAATACCCCGACAGCCCTTAAGGGCTGTGGGGTAAAAATCTGTAGCTGTAGTAGTTTTGGAGAAATCTGCGTGACTAACGCACGCACGCACACACACACGCACAGACATCATTTCATAATCTCCCTTTAGCCCGGCGGGAGATAAAAATATCATTACATAAAACTTGGTTTTAAAATTTCTGATAATTTATATTTAACCAGACCTAGCGTATCAGAGAACCAATGCTCATTTGTATCTACAGGAAACACAAAGCATCCAAGTTACTAAGCACCTTATCAACCTATGCTAGGAGCAATACCAGTGGATAACTTTTCATGTCCTATAACATTGTAACAGTTGTGACACAATCACCAAATCCATAACATGACTCATTTGCCAGAATTAATTATGCAAAAGACTTAGTATTTCAGAATATTAATCAACTTAATATTTGAGGAGAGTTATCAATCAAAATAGAGTGATTAACAGGAGACAAGCCAGAGTTGTGGTGGAGATTTCACTCACCAGGTGTCTCTCCAGACACTTTTTACTTTTCAAGTACTTGAGGCAGAATTCACAGATAAAGATCACATGAAGGTGGGTGATTTCCTGAAACATAAAATCACAGTGTGGGTTCTGATTCTAACCAACTTAGTTAACAGGTTATACACCTGTAGAAAATTTAACCTTTTATCACATATTTCTTCAGAATTTTCAGATTTTTTCCTCATACTGATTTTGTGAGAATGCCTGACTTTTAAACGAAACTTGTTTGAGTTCTCTGGGGCAATCTTAGAAACAGATCTTTTTCAGTATTCTGAAAGGCAAATGGTTTTACACGATACTGATATAACTAATCCAACAATCTCTAGTAAACAGCAAGTATGTCCTTAAATTGCTAACAAAGTAAAAGGTTGTGGATTTTTAACCCATTTGAAACATCCTTATTTTCCCCAATCCCACTGAAACAAATTGTGACGGCAATTAATCTTTATGCAAGCAGACTGAGGTGTGAAGAGCAGAACCATTTTCTCATATTACATGATAATGTAACCATGGGTCACTTCCAAAAGACATGGCATGAGTTCGAGAAGATGAAGGTGGAAAACAATGAACAACTTGAAGCCATCCATAGCCAATATGCCACCAAAGCATATTCCCGTGATTTGCACCCTGGAAACAGAGGCAGTAATAGGTAGCTGTGGTGCCATTCTTGAGAAATGAACCACAAAATTGTGAATAAAGAACTCGCAAAACTGTTAAATTGCAAATTTAATAAGTAAATTAAATTTTTATAAGTTAATACCCTATCCAATGGACAATTGCTAAACCGGTCGGCGCAGACCGGCCCGCCAAACGCCAGAAAAAGACGTCCTGTGTTTCCACCGGCTGGCCGGTCCCAGTACTGTGCATTCGCAAGGTGGCGCATGGTATTTACTTCCTGTCTAGACAACATGACGTCATAGCATCTTTTTCGTTATCTAAAACTATTAAACCCCTAGTAAGCTGATAGCGGGGTCGGTGGGAGGGTCTTGTGTGTCCATTGGATAGGGTATTAACTTATAAAAATTTAATTTACTTATTAAATTTGCAATTTTATTGCGTTAATACATCCTATCCAATGGACAACTGCTGAATAACTACCGCTTGGTCGGCGGGTAAGTTACTAGGGACTTATGTGAACTCACAAGTAATAGCAAATTTTAACCTACGGTCTAGGCTGACTTCGTCAGGAGACCTATAGGTCCAGGCCTGGGTTGACTTTAAGGTCAGGAAACCCTGCAAGGCCATGGTCGGTTGCCAGCAGCCGGTTACCCGGGGCTATACCGCCGTCGCCCCCCCCCCCCCCTTTTTTGCAGACCTGCTCTGAGGTAGGGGAAGAGAGGGATGAGTTCAGTCCCAGAATGCAAATAAACCTCCCAAAGGAAGCACGCCACACTTAATTCTTATGTACATGAAGAAACTGTTTATACATATATACAAATCTCCTCAATCTACGGGCCACTTGTGGATCTGCTGAGCAGCCACTACCGAGCCCAATTGGTAAAGCTCTGAATCAGCCCAAGCCCCGCCCTTCATATAGAACTGTGTGAAGGTATTGTGACTTCAGTGGCAGGCTGACAAGATTGGATCTAAGGAGACTCCCGACTGGAAGGCCTTAGAAGCAGCAAAGGCCCTGACATCATGGGCTTTAACCTGATGTTAAATGTGGGCCTCCTGGTCAGAGAGCTCATAACATAGGATCACAGTCTGCTTGATCCAAGAGGAGATAGTGGCCGGTGAGATGTCTTTGTTGAAACCTTTCTTAAAGGAGACAAAAACCACCTCCTTATTCTGCCTGATGTCTGAGGTCCTGTCCAAATAGTAGCATAATGCTCTGACCGGACAGAGGGACCTGTCAGACTTGAGGGATCTATCCAGAGTCGAGGCCAGGGCTGTTATAACCCCAGGGGCCACACTGGACACTCTATGGCCAGCTGATTCTAGGATAGAAAGCTGGGTGATGGATACAGGGACACCTTTGACCAATCGGATTGGTGTCCAATATATCAGTTTTGCCAGGCATGAATCTCACTTTTGCACTTGTCCGACCCAAGGGCCAAGAGGAATACCGTCTTGAAGGTCAAATGCTTCAAGGGGGCCTCCTTGATTGGATCAAAAGGAGTCTCAGCTGGTGCACGGCCAGTGAGAAGTTCCAGGAGGGTATGCCACTCCTGCCTCTGGGTCTGTCTCTCAGGAAACTATCCAGGAGACGAGCGAGATTTTCGTCCTTCCTGATGTTAAAGGGTGAATTTCCAGTTTATCAACAATGAGTGACCTATAACCATCAATGGTGTTGGGCTGTTTGCCAAGCATGTATCTCACTTCTACGCTTGCCCGAACCCAGGGCCAAGAGGAAAACTGCCTTGAAGGTCAAATGCTTCAAGGAGGCCTTTAATTGGTTCAAAATGAACCTTGTCAGCTGGTGCAAAAACCAGGGAGAGGTTCCAGGAAGGGGTTACCCTCCGGCCTTTGGGTCTGTCTCAGTGGAAGCTATCCAGGAGACGAGTGAGATTTTCATCCTTACTAAAATTGATGGGCAAATTTCTAGACCATCAGCAATGGCTGACCTGTAATCATCAATGGTACTGGGCTGCAACTTCCTGTCCTGAAACAGGTACCTAAGGAAGTAAACAACTGACTTTACAGGTGGTGCCCGAAGTCCACCTGATGAATCATACATCACTTGGTAAAAATGACCCATTTGCCTCATAGACTGATCTGATTGACCCCCCTTTGAGGAGCCTCAATTCTTGCTGCCACTGCCTCAGACAAGTCCTGCTCCTCGATTGCTGAGGCTCTAGGAGCCCTGCATGGAGATTAAGATTTGTCAGATTTCTGTGAGGGATCTGATCGAATGGCTGTGAACAGGCTGGACAGATTGGGCAGGCTCAGCGGGATGTGGCTGGACATGGCCACTAGATCCCAAAACCAAGGCATGTTGGGCCACCCCGGAGCAATCAGAATGATTCTCTTACATGGGGAGTCTTGCAACTTCACCACTTTGCCCAATATGGCTGATGGTGAGGTGTATGCTTTTAGATCCTACCATGGCCGACTGAGCACATCCACTGCTGTGGCCAGGGGATCCGGTACCGGTGACACAAAACAGAGGCGACTTGTTGTTGAACCTCGTGGCAAATAAGTTTATTTGGGCCGGTGCCACCTACTGCATAGAGTGGAAGACCTTTGGACAGAGAAACCACTGTTTGGATGGTCTGGCCTAGCCTGGACAGCCTGTCTGCTACCACATTAGGCCGGCTTGGAATGTGTCGTGCTTTAGAGTCACTTGTTTCCTGGTACACCAGGTCAAGATTCTCCATAGTAGGGCACAAAGTGGGCCCAACCTCATTCCTCCTTCCTTTATGTATGACACTACTGTGGTGTTGTCAGTTGCTACAAGTACTATCTTGTTGAGCAAAGGTCTTGGAACTCTTTTAAAGCCAGAAAGGCTGCTTTAAGTTCTAGATAGTTCATATACAACTTGCTTCCCCGGAGGGGACCAGGTTGCTCTTGCAAGGACCAGGTTGCTCTTGCCAAGTGGACCTGAATTCCCAGACCGGGCAAGCCGGTAGGGATAGCAATTTCAGCATTTTCTCTTGAAGGTTCTGCCACCGGTCTGGAGTCAGTCGGACCGGATCAGACCTGAGGTCGGACTGGTAGCCTACAAAATTGAAGTCTTGTTTGGGCTCCAGCTCTGATTTCACCAGCCAACCTAGTTGCTGACACATTATTTACTAGTTCCTGTGTATGTTGGAGACAACCTGGAGGGATCTGGCTCTCACCAACCAGTCGTCTAGGTACTGGTGGTTTCTTAAATCCTTGTGTATGGCTATCAATTTCACCTCCTTTGGTATCACGGTGAACTCCAAAGGCGCTGTGGACAAACCGAATGGCAGGGCCTTGAACTGGTATGCCCGACCTTGGATGTGAAATCTCAGGCCTTTCCTGGATTGACCTTGTATAGGCATATGGACGTAGGCATCCCTCCTTCAACAATTGTACTACCTTGGGTCCAGCCCCCAAGGCTTCCTAAGTTCCCAAAAAGGGCTTAGTCTGGGCCCTACAGGCAGATTGTGTGCCACATTTGGGACATTTGGTATTCTGACAAACATTTTCTGTCCCTCCGGACACTGGTCCGGTCTGGTGACAACGATCCAAGTTAACAGTCTCCCTGTTCATATTGTGGTCTGGTGGAGCTGACACAACTTTTCACATTAAAAGACTCTTTGCCCCGGGCCAGCAGCCTGCAAGGTGCAGCCTTTACAGAGCAATTGTCATTTGTGAGATGTCTGACCCCTGGCCGGACATGATGACAAAATTTATTATCTCTCCAGTCAAGTCCAGCACCGATAACAGGTTGTTGAGAGGTGAGATAAGCGAAGGTTGCCTGGCCGCTTGGGAATTCTCTGTAACCAAATTTACCTTAGGCAACTCTGTCCAGTACCAGGACTCCATACCTGGTACGTTACTGTAACCAGTAATTTTCTGTAACCGGCAAAAAATTGGGAGGCTGGAGTCACCAATGAATTTTTTTTTTTTTTTTTTTTTATGTAACTACTTGGGGTGAAGGCTGTGTAACCAGCACCCTGTTAGTAGACTTGTAACCGGTAGGTTGAAGCAAGTGTACAAGACTGTGTAGCCAGTACCAGTCGGTACACTCTGTAACCCGTTGTTGAAGCAAGTGTAC
The DNA here is from genome assembly GCA_964017235.1 of Sabellastarte sp. h YS-2021. Taxonomy (NCBI): domain Eukaryota; kingdom Metazoa; phylum Annelida; class Polychaeta; order Sabellida; family Sabellidae; genus Sabellastarte; species Sabellastarte sp. h YS-2021. Next base: position 185,415,629 of record OZ024928.1, on the reverse strand, counting down.
AAGGCTGTGTAGCCAGAACCAGCCGGTACACCCTATAACCAGTTGTTGAAGCAAGTGTACAAGGCTGTGTAGCCAGTACCACCCGGTACACTCTATAACCAGTTGTTGAAGCAAGTGTACAAGGCTGTGTAGTCAGTACCAGTCAGTACACTGTAACCAGTTGTTGAAGCAAGTGTACAAGGCTGTGTAGCCAGTACCAGTCAGTACACTCTATAACCAGTTGTTGAAGCAAGTGTACAAGGCTGTGTAGCCCAGTACCAGTCGGTACACTCTATAACCAGTTGTTGAAACAAGTGTACAAGGCTGTGTAGCCAGAACCAGCCGGTACACCCTATAACCAGTTGTTGAAGCAAGTGTACAAGGCTGTGTAGCCAGTACCAGCCGGTACACTCTATAACCAGTTGTTGAAGCAAGTGTACAAGGCTGTGTAGTCAGTACCAGTCAGTACACTGTAACCAGTTGTTGAAGCAAGTGTACAAGGCTGTGTAGCCAGTACCAGCCGGTACACTCTAAAACCAGTTGTTGAAGCAAGTGTACAAGGCTGTGTAGTCAGTACCAGTCAGTACACTGTAACCAGTTGTTGTTGAAAGCAAGTGTACAAGGCTGTATAGCCAGTACCAGTCGGTACACTGTAACCAGTTGTTGAAGCAAGTGTACAAGGCTGTGTAGCCAGTACCAGCCGGTACACTCTAAAACCAGTTGTTGAAGCAAGTGTACAAGGCTGTGTAGTCAGTACCAGTCAGTACACTGTAACCAGTTGTTGTTGAAAGCAAGTGTACAAGGCTGTATAGCCAGTACCAGTCGGTACACTGTAACCAGTTGTTGAAGCAAGTGTACAAGGCTGTTTAGCCAGTAACAGCCGGTATGCTCTGTAACCAGTTGTTGAAGCAAGTGTACAAGGCTGTATAGCCAGTACCAGCCGGTACACTCTGTAACCAGTTGCTAAAGCAATGTTACCACTATCTGTGTGTTGAATTCAGTTTGCTGTAGGTTTCCTCCATTAAATAAGGTATTTCTTTAATCGTACGTCTTATTTGTAGGTTTGACAGTTGCTGGGGAAGCCCTTGTGAGCTATTTTTAGAAGCAATTGTTGGTCGGCGTGTCACGTGACCAGCTTGCTGGTCGGAAATACACGCGATTGGCTGAATGGAGCTCGTCATTTGTCGCGTTCTTTGTGATATATAAACCTGTAAATACGCAGTATTCTGCTCATCCACCAACCCCACTACCGACAATGAAGGTCGGTCCATGAGAGAGAGACTGGTATCACAATAGATGAAAGTTGTGAAGAACGCACTTCCGACCTTCCTGTTCGATGAAAACACGTGACCAGCTTCGTGATTTGGTCGGAAGGACACGCGATTGGCTAACTGGAGATGACGTCAGTATTCGCGTTCTTTGTGCAATGCTTTACTAGCAACTTTACAGTCCACAAAACCCCACTACCGACAACAAGGCCGGGTTTGCAAAGCAGGGACTGGAGTCACAGTAGACGTGAGTTCTGAAGAACGCACTTCCGACCTTGCTGGTCGGTGAAAACACGTGACCTGCTTCGTGATTGGTCGGAAGGACACGCGATTGGCAGACTGGATATGACGTCAGAGGTCGCGTTCTTTTGAGCTGGCCGATTGGCTGATGCTTTAAAAGCAAAGAAGCCTGGGTGAAGATGAAGTCCTGGCCGGTCTGAAGTCGATTCTTCTTTTCAGCCGGCTGTACACTCAAACCAGTTTCCTGGCCATCCACCTCCCTTACTACCGACATATGTGCCGGGTCCACAAGGGAGGGACTGAGAGTGATTCAAGATGAAGTCCCTTCTATGTAAATACTAGGTGAGGTCGGCTGAACATAAGCTTGCCGGTCGACTAATGCTTTACAGCAAAGATGTCTGGACCAGAGTGCTCTGAAGAAATCTGAAGAATTCATCTCTTGCTGCTGATGTACATATATATAAGCTTACCGGTCGACTAATGCTTTAAAGCAAAGATGTCTGGACCAGTGCGCTCTGAAGAAATCTGAAGAATTCACCTATTTCTTCTGATGAAAAAACACTAAATACTCGAGCTAGGCTGGTGTGACTGATGCTTTACAGCAGAGAAGTCGGTACCAGTGCGCTCTGAAGAATGCACCTCTTGGGGATTTCCTTCTATTTGCAGTGTTCAAAACTACGTAGATTGAAGTTTTCCGTGATTTCTATTCGTAGTACTAGAAAAGACGTTTCTATGATGATGAACTGGGAAGTTACAGAGGGTACATTCAACAAACGAACACGGATAAAAAAAAAACCTGTAAGTAGTATATCCATTATTTCCTTAATATTGTCGATCTGCCCCTAACAACACCATGGTTGAATGGGAGGAAACTAGAAAAAAAAAATGGCTGCCTTCATATTCCTCGTCGATTACTGCCCTATCATCAACACTAAATTGAGTCAGCTAGGGAGCGTTTCCAGCAGATTTCTTAACGTATATCCGTGCTTGATATGAAGATAACATTTCTACACTAAAATATTCCCAAATAAGGTCGAAAATCCGTCATAATGCACACTTTCCTTTTAAAACTCTGGAGATGTTGAAAACACGTCTGCACAGTACACGCGCCAAACGAAAAAGATGCTATGACGTCATGTTGTCTAGACAGGAAGTAAATACCATGCGCCACCTTGCGAATGCACAGTACTGGGACCGGCCAGCCGGTGGAAACACAGGACGTCTTTTTCTGGCGTTTGGCGGGCCGGTCTGCGCCGACCGGTTTAGCAATTGTCCATTGGATAGGATGTATTAACGCAATAAAAGTATAGTTTAAAGCATGAATTACTTTGGTAATTTTTATTATCAGTCAGTTTTGTCCCCCTAGTATGAGGACTTCATGCTATTTTCCTTCCTTTTTACAGACATTTCAAATTTTAGATAAATTTCTTTGCACAATCCACTATATTTAAGACATTCATACTTTCAGTTGAAGCCTTAAAAGGACAGGTGTGAGGGTGGGGAAAGAAATGGCTTGGACCCAAGGTATGAACTCAGTATCTAAGGACACATAGTACACACAACTGAGTGTACAGTATGGAGAGAAGTGTCATGGACAAATGGTTTGAACTCAGAACCTACATACACAAAGCAGACAGCACTGACCTGAGGGTACGGAGAAGCAGCCTGGACAAATGGTTTGAACTCAGTACCTACATACACAAAGCAGACAGCACTGACCTGAGGGTACGGAGAAGCAGCCTGGATAAATGGTTTGAACCCAGTACCTACATACACAAAGCAGACAGCACTGACCTCAGGGTATGGAGAAGCAGCCTGAACAAATGGTTTGAACTCAGTACCTACATACACAAAGCAGACAGCACTGACCTGAGGGTACGGAGAGAAGTACCAGGGTTTGATGCGATGTCTGCCAATCTCCACCATCTCAATATTCTTCATTCGTGTCACTATGTCATCGTTATGAGCCACCATGGAGCCTGTTTGACGTGGAATCTTCTGATCTGGTTCATCCGTGTCCCCACCTTCAATCTGGATAAAAAATAAGAGAGGGTTTGAACTGAGAACCTCTGGGAATTGGGTAAACCAGTGTATCCCACCCCATAATTAGATAAACTAGTTCAAGCTTTGAAATCAGGACCTCCAGACTCTGGATACATCTGTGGTCTTTAAGACAGACAGAAAACAAAAAGCTACAAATTTCATACACTACAGCCACTATTGTCTGATCAGGGCTGGGAGAGACTGAGGTAGTAAAGGTTTGTAAATAGAAAAGGAATTTTATTATGAAACAAAAACAAAATATGTTTACAAATTTCGGGATAGTACAAATGGCTTCATGAAATCAAATATGTAGATAATGGTACTGGTAACTTACTACTTCTGAAATATTGAACAGACCTGGACAGACAGGACAACCGGATTAAATCATGAAGAACAATCTTTCACAACTAGTTCCAAAACTCTAATACAGTAACAGATGTGAATCTGGGTTCTGCAGAAATCCAGCTAAATATTTAACACAGTGGGATAATCTTTTGTGAATATACTTTCTGATTTTGAGGTAATTTATCTGATCTGTGGCAAAGTGTCGTGTATATCTGGTTATGTTAATTTTAAGGAACGTCCCCTGAACTTCAGTGGCCAATTCACACTCAATATGATAAAGAATGACACTTATAAGGATGTCCACACACGCTCCATTGTCTGGGCAACTTTGACAAAACTGAGGTTTACAAAGAACAGTCTGCGGCAGGATAACTACTACCAACATACACTCACTTTGTTGAGATACTGAGCAGGAATGAGAGAACGGGCCACACATAAGATTATTAATAATCTATATCCATAAATAACATGGGGAAAAGTTGATATTCAATTACATTTGTCAACCAAATTTACTATTTTTTTGTCAGAAACACGGTAATTTTCCTGTTTTCACAGATATCAGACATATTTTTAACAAACTCTTTACATTGACCACCATTGTATATTACCAGTAGTTTTTTTACCTTATAGCTATGCTGACCCACAGTTTGGAAATCTAAGAATTTTGTCATAGCTAAGGTTGATAAAAGGTATTCAAACTGCAGACCTTCAGAAAACACTATCACAAAGATTACACAAAATACCAGGACTATGGACAAGGAATATGATAAAAACTGCTTTCTGTCCACACTTAGGACAAAAGATTTGGGATTAAAGACAAAGCAATACCTCCAGTGGATTCAAATACTGTTGTATAAGAAATACAGTTGACTGAATGTGAGTGGACTCACAGTAATGAAAAGTGTCCTACCCGCGAGAGGTCCTGCGTTGATACTGATTTGGGGATGGAGAGAGCTGGGGAGGCTGTACCACTCTGTCTGTCCTAAATACAACACAACATACAACAACACACAGTCATAACAGCTCACCAATGAGGAAAACCCCTTGTAATTTCACCAAACAGGCGTGTAACAACTTATTTTGTATCAACGACTTATTTTGTATTACATGACTTATTTCGTATCAATTTTTGACTTATTTTGTATTACTGACTTATTTTGTAGTAAAATTGCCTTATTTCGTATTACTTGGCCAACTTATTTCGTACCAACAGTTGACTTAATATGTTACAAAACGGTGCGCAGAATTTTGACAAGATTTCAGGGTGATACAAAATAAGTCGATAATACAAAATAAGCTGCTCTATAGACAACTTGTTTTGTATCACTGACTTATTTTGTATTATCAGTTTATAAAACTCCACAATTTTGTTTTTAAAACTGTGGAACTCTTTGTTTATTCATTTTTTTTATGCTCTGGACTGCCAATTTTTTTTTTATTTTAACAACTTGAATATACCAGTTAGTTAGCTTGAATATTCGAGTTAATAACTGGAATATTCGAGTTAGTAACTTGAATGTACAAGTTGCTAACTTGGATATACCAGTTACCTAATTTGAATATATGAATGAACTAACTTGAATATACAAGTTAGCTAACTGGAATATATGAGATACTAACTGGAATATTCGAGTTAGTTACTGGAATATACAAGTTACTAAATTGAATTTATGAGTTAGGAACTGGAATACACAAGTTACTAATTTGAATATACCAGTTACCTAACTTGAATATGCAAATTAGCTAACTTGAATATATGAGTTACTAACTTCAAAATACGAGTTAGCTTACTTGAATATTCAAGTTAGGTAACTGGTATTTTCCAGTTAGCTTACTTGCATATTCAAGATACAAACTTGAATATTCCAGTTTCTAACTTGTATATTCCAGTTACTAATCAGTATATTCACGTTAGCTAACTTGTATATTCAAGTTACTAACTCATATATTTCAGATAGGTAACTTGTATATTCATGTTAGCTAACTTGTATATTCAAACTAGATTGGGCCAACTCGGCGCCAACATATCCCCAGACAGGTCATCACTCACGCCACAGGTTTTGATCGGGAATTTTTTAAAACATAATTACCCATTATTATATGAACTTCAGCACATCAATCTACTCTGTTTATATCTCCCCAAGGAAGATGGTGTATCCCCAGACGCCGAATACATAACTCAAATTATATTTTCAATCTTCCTGCAATGATAACTCTAAACCTATTTTCAAAGTATTTAAATGATTGATGATTGAATGTCCAGTCTAAAATAATAATCCCAAAAGAGCATATCTGTTTCTATATTTGTTGACAAATAAAATATTATTTTTAACTCAACTCATCATATTTTTCAATCTTCCTTCAAAGTATTTAAATGATTGATGATTCAATGTCCATTCTAAAATTCATAATCCCAAAAGCGCATATCTGTTTCTATATTTGTTCACAAATAAAATATTATTTAAAAAAAAATTATTTATATTATTATTTTATTATATTATTTTTAGAATTTGCAAATTGTTTTCAGTTATTCATTTCCTCTATACCTATATATGTGGTCCATATATATGCAACCTAAATATGTGACACAATCTCAGTTCTGACTCCCCTTTGTGTTATATGTAATGAAGCCCACCACCTCCCACCCCCACCCCTCTCCCCTTCTCCACACCTCTCTCACTATTACACAAGATCTGCAACCCCATTGAGTTCTTTGTTTCTCATCTGATATCATTAAATACCTTTGTTTATTTAGTGTCACTCAATATAGCTGGAGGTCCCAGAGGTGGGTGGGGGGAATCCGGGTGGGGGATGTGGGTTGAGCATAAATGGTAAACAATCTATATAAAAGGGGTACTCAAATACAAAAAGAATTGAGAATTTTAAGTATGTGATTATCAACTGAAATGAGTTCATAACTGTAGGAGCTGTGCCAAAATTAACTGAGGCAAGTTGAATAAAACTGGGCTAGTTGAGGGTTAAAAATCCCCTAGTTTTACTACATAAGGATATAATTTCATTAATATTGGGACTTAAAGCTCACTTAAAGTGTCCATTTTGTCTACTTGAATATGTTTAACCAGTTTCATTTTAAAAAGTGAAAAACTCAGCAAGCAGAGGTATAACACACAAAAATAAGTTCTTAAAAGACTAAGATAGCCATAACATTATTAATATTCAAAATTTAAATAGACAGGCATTTCCTTTTAAAAATTCAAAGATTTCAGCTCTATAACCCACATAGTTTGACAGTTACTGGGCTTTAAAGTGGCATAATATCCATAAATTGGGTTTCTGTGGGCATTTTACAATTGTTAAAGAGACCTTAGCAATTAAACTACAGATCTGAAACTTTTTGGGGGACATACATAACAAACAAAAACTAGAAATAGGACGCATCTGTGGCCAGATGCTGGATGTATCCACCGACAAAGGCCAACTAACATAGTTTAGAAGATAAAAAGCATTTTTCGTTAATAAGCAAGCTGAAAGCACTTTTAAGTTTGGCTACCTTTATTTGACCCTGTAGCAGGGGCCCAAGGTGAAGTCTGACCACTTCAAAAGATTCGCAGTCCATGATTTCCTATAAGTCGTTTTCACATTGCAAACCTCTAGGACCAATAATAAGCAGGAGGGGCCCAAGGTGAAATCTGACCACATGAAAAGATTTGCAGCCCATGACTTCCTCTAAGTTGTTTTCATATTAATGAGTTATTTGTGAAATACTGGCTATCTGCAATACTTGTAGAGATAATTCGCATTTACTCATTTTGAGTAGGTGAATAATTAGCTACGGGTCTGAAACTTCACCAAGTGAAAGCTCCCTCAAAAGTAGGCGAATGAGTTATTTGAGAAAAATTGGCTATCTACAATACTTTTAGAGATAATTAGAATTTACTCATTTTCAGTAGGCGAGTAATTACCTACGGGTCTGGAACTTCACCATGTGAAAGCTCTCCCAAAAGTAGATGAATGAGTTATTTGATAAAAAATTGGATATCTGCAATACTTTTATAGATAATTAGCATTTACTCATTTTGGGTAGGTGAATAATTAGCTACAGGTCTGAAACTTCACCAAGTGAAAGGTCTCCCAAAAGTAGGTGAAGGAGTTATTTGACAAAAATTGGCTATCTGGAATACTTTTAGAGATAATTTGCATTAACTCATTTTCAGTAGGTGAGTAATTACCTACGGGTCTGAAACTTCACCAAGTGAAAGCTCTCCCAAAAGTAGGTGAAGGAGTTATTCGACAAAAATTGGCTATCTGCAATACTTTTAGAGATAATTTCCATTTACTCATTTTGAGTAGGTGAGTAATTACCTACAGGTCTGAAACTTCACCAAGTGAAAGCTCTCCCAAAAGTAGGTGAAGGAGTTATTTGACAAAAATTGGCTATCTGCAATACTTTTAGAGATAATTTGCATTTACTCATTTTGAGTAGGTGAGTAATTACCTACGGGTCTGAAACTTCACCAAGTGAAAGCTCTCCCAAAAGTAGGTGAAGGAGTTATTTGACAAAAATTGGCTATCTGCAATACTTTTAGAGATAATTCGCATTTACTCATTTTGAGTAGGTGAGTAATTACCTACAGGTCTGGAACTTCAGCATGTGAAAGCTCTCCCAAAAGTAGGTGAATGAGTTATTTAAGAAAAATTTGCTATCTGCAATACTTTTAGAGAAAATGCAGAATTACTCATTTTTAGTAGGTAAGTAATTTAGCCACAGGCCTAATTTAGACATAAAGCCTACCAATAGAGTACTGTGGTGCACCCTGTAATATACTTTGCAAACTTGAGAAGGCTAATTTTTTTTTTGTTAGAGCGGTAATGGTGAAATCTCTCTACACACTACGGCTATCCAGTGGATACAATGATTTACTCAACAGTGAGAACCTGAAAGTAGATATTGGTAAGCTATGCCATGACATAGAGGTCTGCAATTTCACTCTGTTATAGCTGACCAAAAATTATGTGAATAACATATTTAAACAAAATACTGTAAATGTAATAGTTTTCACGTTATAACTGATTTACTCAACAGTGATAACGTCAAAGTAGCTATTGCTCAGCTATGCAATGAGCTACATGTCTGAATTTTTTCTATGTTATAGCTGACCCAAAATTAGGTGAACAACATATTTAAGCAAAATACTGTAAATGCAATAGTTTTCAAGTTACAACTGATTTACTCAATAGTGACAACCTGAAAATAGCTATTGCTCAGCTATGCCATGAGCTATAAGTCTGTAATTTCACGACGTTATAGCTGACCCAAAAGTAGGCGAACAACATATTTTAACAAAATACTCCAAATGCACTATTTTTCAAGTTACAAGTCATTTACTCAACAGTCAGTACCTGAAAATAGCTATTGCTCAGTTGTGCCATGAGCTACAGGTCTGTAATTTCACTATGTTATAGCTGACCCAAAAGTAGCTGAATAACATATTTACACAAATTTCTGTAAATGCAATACTTTTCCAATTACAACTGATTTACTCAACAGTGTGAACTTCAAAGTAGCTATTACTCAGCTATGCAATGAGCCACAGGTCTGGAACTTCACTATGTTATAGCTGACTCCGAAATAGGTCAATAACATATTGAAACAAAATACTCTAAATGTAATACTTTTGAAGTTATAAGTAATTTACTCAACAGTGATAACCTAAAAGTAGCTATTACTCAGCTATGCCATGAGCTACAGGTCTGAAATTTTACTATGTTATAGCTGACATAAAAGTAGCTGAATAACATATTTATACAAAATTCTGTAAATGCAATAGTTTTCAAGTTACAATTGATTTTACTCATGATGGAAGTTACTGAAAAGCCCAAAAGTAGCTATTACTCACTTAGCTATTGAGACAGACACCCAAGTTACTCACCATGTTGTAGCTATGAAAAAAGTATCTGAATAACATATTTTAACAAAATGCTCTAAATGCAACACTTTTCAAGTTATAAGTGATTTAGTGCATGATTTCATGACTTTTAATGCATTTTAGACATTTTTGTCTACCACAGGCCTAATTTAGACATAAAGCCTACCAAAAAGATAGGGTGGCGAGTCCTCTAGCATACCAAGCCACCTGCCAAATATGAAAGAAATCTGGAAAGAAATGTGGACTGTAGGTCGCTAACAAGCAATATTCCACATTTTAGACATTTTTGTCTACCACAGGCCTAATTTAGACATAAAGCCTACCAAAAAGATAGGGTGGCGAGTCCTCTACCATATCAAGTCACCTGCCAAATATGAAAGAAATCCGGAAAGAAATGTGGACTGTAGGTCGCTAACAAGAAATCTCTGCGGACGCGGACGAGGGCGCGGACGATGATGAATCCATAGTATCCCCGCTTCGCGTCGGGGATACAATTATATATAATACAGTTTAAGACTTGTCACACTAAGCATTTCCAAATAACAGGGCAAAATACGGAAAAAATGTCAAAAAAGGCACTTGGGCGAGTGTCTATGGCCCTCATACACAGGTTAAATGTCTACTAAAAACCTTGATTTTCGGCATATGTAAACAGGACATAATAATGCATTCCCAGATGGGATTTCAGCTCCATCAATCACATAGTTTAACAGTTACAGGGCTTAAAGGTGGTAAAAAGTCCAAATATTGGGTCATTGTGGGCCTTTTAGAGATCTCGATGTGGCTTTCAAATTAAAGCTTCAGACTTAAAATTTGTTACATACTAAGATTACACATAGAATATGTATCTAATAAAGTTTGAAACTTCTCAGACTTACCATTTCTAAGTTACAGAGCAAAATATGTGAAAAATGTCTTAAAAGGGTCACTCAGGTGGGTGTTTAAGGTCCTCATACACAGGTTAAATGTCTACTTGAAGCCTTGATTTTTGGCACATGTAAAAAGAACATAATAATGTATTCCCAGATGAGATTTCAGCTCTATCAGTCACATAGTTTAACAGTCACAGGCCTTAAAATTGGCAAAAAGTCCAAATACTGGGTCTTTATGGGGCCTTCTAGAGACCTAAATGTGGCCTTCAAATTAAAGCTTCAGACTTAAAATTTGTCACATACTAAGATTACACATAGAATATGCATCTAATACAGTTTGAAACTTCTTAGACTTACCATTTCCAAGTTACAGGGAAAAATATGTGAAAAATGTCGAAAAATGGTCACTCGGGTGGGGATTTATGGTCCTCATACACAGGTTAAATGTCTTCTTAAAGCCTTAATTTTTGGCACATATAAAAATAACATACTAATATCTTCTCAGATAGGATTTGAGCTCTATCAATCACATAGTTTGACAGTCACAGGGCTTAAAAGTAGCAAAAAGTCCAAATATTGGGTCTTTGGGAGCCTTTTAGAGACCTCAATTTGACCTTCAAAATTAAAGCTTCAGACTTAAAATCTGTTACATACTAAGATTACACACAGAATATATATCTAATACAGTTTGAAACTTCTCAGACTTACCATTTCCAAGTTACAGGGAAAAAGATGTGAAAAATGTCTTATAAGGGTCACTCGGGTGGGTGTTTATGGTCCTGATACACAGGTTAACTGTCTATTAAAGGCCTAAATGTTGGGGCACATATAAGAAAACACATAGATATATTCCCAGATGATATTTAACTTAGATGAGAGACATAGTTTGAAGGCTACAGTGCTTGAAAGTGGCAAAAAGTGCATAAATTGGGTCCCTGTGGGCACTTTTGAGACCTTAAGTCGACCCCTTTGGGTAAACCTACAGCCCTAAAATTTTCTACAGACAAGGATTACATATCAAAGTTATACCTAGCGCAGTTTGAGACTCATCAGAATTATCACTTCCAAATAATAGGGCAAAATATGTGAAAAGTATAGCAAAAAATCCCTAAGTGGGGGTATTTATGGGCCTCAAACACAATTTTCTCCTCAACTTAAAGTCATGATTTTCGGCACATGTACTAAGAACATATTAATGTGTTGTCAGGTAAAATTTCAGCCAGCTGAGCATCATAGTTTGTGACCTACAGGGCTCTAAGTGGCCAAAAGTGCAATTTCTGACCTTAAGGTGGCCATAAGTTCTTTTTTACTAGGAGTTTAAGGTCACCTTAAAATAGGGATCTTCCTTTGGGCACCCTTAACATGTGTACCAAGTTTGAAAAAAAAAAATTAATTTGTTTTTGAGTTATCGCGTCCACAAGGAAATTTCTACGGCGGCGGCGGCGGCGCGACGGACCTGAATCCAATATATCCCCGACTTTCGTCTGGGGATATAATTAGCTAACTCTTATATTCAAGTTACTAACTCGTATATTCCAGTTAGGTAACTTGTATATTCAAGATAGCTAACTTGTATATTCCAGTTAGGCAACTTGTATATTCCAGTTAGGTAACTCATATGTTCAAGTTAGCTAACTCGTATGTTCAAGTTAGCTAACTTGTATATTCCAGTTATCTAACTTGTATATTCAAGTTAGCTATCTGGTATATTCCAGATAGTAAGTCATATATTCCAGTTATTAGTTTGTATATTCCAGTAAGCTAACTCGTATATTCCAGTTGGTTAACTCGTATATTCAAGTTAGCTAACTTGTATATTCACGTTAGCTAACTTGTATATTCAAGTTACTAACTCATATATTCCAGATAGGTAACTTGTATATTCCAGTTAGGTAACTCGTATGTTCAAGTTAGCTAACTCGTATGTTCAAGTTAGCTAACTTGTATATTCCAGTTATCTAACTTGTATATTCAAGTTAGCTATCTGGTATATTCCAGATAGTAAGTCATATATTCCAGTTATTAGTTTGTATATTCCAGTAAGCTAACTCGTATATTCCAGTTGGTTAACTCGTATATTCAAGTTAGCTAACTTGTATATTCTAGTTACTGTTATATTTAAGTTACCTAACTGGCATATTCCAGTTACCAAACTTGTTTTTTCAAGTTAGCTATAACTTGTATATATCCCAGTTTGTTAACTTGTATATTCAAGTTAGTGACTGGTTTATTCCAGTTATTAACTCGTATATTCCAGTTTCTAACTACTATATTCAAGTCAAATAACTGGTATATTCAAGTTAGCAAAATAAAAAAAAACTTTGGTAGTCCAGAGCTTCTGTAACATTAAGACTTTTGCACAGATTACTAAATATTCAGAAAGGTGCATATATATTTTGTTTTGAAAAAAGTATAGCAATTGTAACACAACTGTATAATAGGAACTTGTCAATCAGCAATTTTCAAGGCAATTTGACCTCACAGAGTTTTATTATCAAGGCCAATGACATTTTATTCTATGATAATTTATGGTTGAATTTGTTTGTGTACAATTTAAAACTTGACATGATTTTTTTTTACCCTTTTCATGTAATTTTCATGATAATTTTGTGAAAGAAGGACTTCTTTCAATGTTACTTAGCACATAAGAATTGGAAAAATTGTATTTATCCCTGAAATGTTAGTACTTGCAAAGACTTTGGCTATTAAAATGATGCACAGTCATTCTTGTTTTTTTCTGATGCATACAAAAATGCTTAATGCTACCAATGGATAAACATATTTGCCACCTTTTCTATATTCTATTGAATAATGCTGAGCTAACAATGTGATTAACATTTGCATGTTGTCTATAGAATTGTACATTTTGCATAATAGAATTTGGGATATATGTAGTTTTTACGCTGTGCAGGTATTGTTGTCACCCGTGGTGTCAGGCTGGGCAGTTGGGCAGTCTCTCTGCTACGTGGGAGGGCTGGTTCAGTATTAACTTCTCTATGCTGTATCTCATAAACCATTAGGGTTAGGATGTTGAGCCTTGATAGAGAAATTGAGAGAAACTGGTTAGGGAGTGTAGGTGTGCAACATCATAGTATGACCTTGATTTGACCTTTGACCTTGCTGTAGTGACTTTGATCTCATCCGGCTCATATCCTTCAAACTGTAAGGTGTAGGCGGTTGATACTTGGTAGGGATATTGGTTAGGAAGTGTAGGTTACCAATATGTAGTCTAACAGTGTATTGTTCAAATTCATAGTCTTACATCAATGCTCCCTATAACGTTTACTCTGTAATGTTGAACATTAATGTAATATTTAGCCAGAGGTTTCTTGAGTGTACAAAGTGTACATTTTAACATCTTATCTCATGGAGATCATTGATTTTTCCCAAGGTTGTAGGATTTTGTGCTAGTGTTCCTACCAATAAACCAAATCTGAGCTCTCTATATGTAAACTTTATCTGATTCAACAAGGGCATTCATACTTCCACAAATATATTCCAGTCCAAGATTTAACACCATCTCAAATTCATTTACAGATACAGTTATAATTTTCAATATACTACTGACTAGTCTAATCAATTATATCTCTGAAATTCAGTGCTGAAAATAAGAATTGCTATCAGGCAAATGGTAAATGGACTACAAAATTGAATACAGTAAGGATTAAATTTCTTTGAGTCCATCCTTTGATGGAGACAAGGCACTATAAAAGTTGAATTGAAATTACTACAAAATCAGTCAGTGAAAATACCAGTTACCTAACTTGAATGTTATTTTGAAGTTAGTAACTCATATATTCAAGTTAACTAATTTGTATATTCAAGTTAGCTAATTTGCATATTCAAGTTAGTTAACTGGTATATTCAAGTTAGTAACTTGTGTATTCCAATAACTAACTCAAATATTCCAGTTAGTATCTCATATATTCCAGTTAGCTAACTCGTATATTCAAGTTAGCTAATTCATATATTCAAGTTAGTGAACTGGTATATTCAAATATTCAAGTTAGGTAACTGGTATATTCAAGTTACTAACTCAAATATTCCAGTTATTAACTCGAATATTCAAGCTAACTAACTGGTATATTCAAGTTATTAAAATAAAAAAAAAAAAAAATGGCAGTCCAGAGCTTCCATATAATGTAAAATAAAAATAATGAATAAACAAAGAGTTCCACAGAACAAAATTTCTTACACATTGTGGGGTTTTATAAACTGATAATACAAAACAAGTCAGTGATACAAAACAAGTTGTCTATAGAGCAGCTTATTTTGTATTATCGACTTATTTTGTATCATCCTGAAATCTTGTCAAAATTCTGCGCACCGTTTTGTAACATATTAAGTCAACTGTTGGTACGAAATAAGTTGGCCAAGTAATACGAAATAAGGCAATTTTACTACAAAATAAGTCAGTAATACGAAATAAGTCAAAAATTGATACGAAATAAGTCATGTAATACAAAATAAGTTGTTGATACAAAATAAGTTGTTACAAGGCGTAAAAACAAACTTTAGACCATTAAACATGGAACATTTTTATCACAATTTAGACCACAAACTGGGGAACAATTTGTATCAAAAATTAAACTAGAGGATCGCTCGCAAAAAAAAAAGATAATGTTTTTGCATAGCAAAAACAAAGCGTCCCGAAAAGGATATAAAGGTGAGTGCTAAAGTATTAAGAAAATGCTTCGTTTCTAGCCTTATACTGTTGTGGCAACCAAAGTAAGCGCAGTCTGCTCTATCTAGCACGGTTTTCAAGATATAAGCATTTTTGTGTTTTGCAAAAAATAAAAAAATTAAAAATGTCCGCTATATTTGGCGAGACAAAAATATTTTGAAAATTGGCATGGCTACTCTGCAGAGATACCCAGCAGGTCTAAAATTTTGTTGAGTTCGCTCCATATAGCACGGTTCTCAAGATATAAGCATTTTTGTGTTTTGCAAAAACTTTGAAAATTCAAAATGGCCACCATTTTTGGGGAGACAAAAATTTTTGTCAAAACCACTGCCGCGGTATGTATCTCCCGCCGAGCATTAAAGCAAAAGAAATAGCTTTTCCGAGATATTCACAATTTTTCATTTTCGTGTGTGAAAGCTCTGCCAAAAGTAGGTGAATGAGTTATTTGAGAAAAATTGGCTATCTGCAATACTATTAAGAGATAATTCACATTTACTCATTTTGAGGTGAATAATTAGCTATGGGTCTGAAACTTCAAGTGAAAGCTCTCCCAAAAGTAGGTGAATGAGTTATTTGAGAAAAATTGGGTATCTGCAATACTTTTAGAGATAATTCGCATTTACTCATTTTGAGTAGGTGAGTAATTAGCTATGGGTCTGAAACTTCACCAAGTGAAAGCTCTCCCAAAAGTAGGTGAATGAGTTATTTGAGAAAAATTGGCTATCTGCAATACTTTTAGAGATAATTCACATTTACTCATTTTCAGTAGGTGAGTAATTAGCTATGGGTCTGAAACTTCAACAAGTGAAAGCTCTCCCAAAAGTAGGTGAATGAGTTATTTGAGAAAAATTGGCTATCTGCAATACTTTTAGAGATAATTCGCATTTACTCATTTTGAGTAGGTGAGTAATTAGCTATGGGTCTGAAACTTCACAGAGTGAAAGCTCTCCCAAAAGTAGGTGAATGAGTTATTTGAGAACAATTGGCTATCTGCAATACTTTTAGAGATAATTCGCATTTACTCATTTTGAGTAGGTGAGTAATTAGCTATGGGTCTGAAACTTCAAGTGAAAGCTCTCCCAAAAGTAGGTGAATGATTAATTTGAGAAAAATTGGCTATCTGCAATACTTTTAGAGATAATTCGCATTTACTCATTTTGAGTAGGTGAGTAATTAGCTATGGGTCTGAAACTTCACCAAGTGAAAGCTCTCACAAAAGTAGGTGAATGAGTTATTTGAGAAAAATTGGCTATCTGCAATACTTTTAGAGATAATTCGCATTTACTCATTTTGAGTAGGTGAGTAATTAGCTATGGGTCTGAAACTTCACAGAGTGAAAGCTCTCCCAAAAGTAGGTGAATGAGTTATTTGAGAAAAATTGGCTATCTGCAATACTTTTAGAGATAATTCGCATTTACTCATTTTGAGTAGGTGAGTAATTAGCTATGGGTCTGAAACTTCACCAAGTGAAAGCTCTCCCAAAAGTAGGTGAATGATTAATTTGAGAAAAATTGGCTATCTGCAATACTTTTAGAGATAATTCGCATTTACTCATTTTGAGTAGGTGAGTAATTAGCTATGGGTCTGAAACTTCACCAAGTGAAAGCTCTCCCAAAAGTAGGTGAATGATTAATTTGAGAAAAATTGGCTATCTGCAATACTTTTAGAGATAATTCGCATTTACTCATTTTGAGTAGGTGAGTAATTAGCTATGGGTCTGAAACTTCACCAAGTGAAAGCTCTCACAAAAGTAGGTGAATGAGTTATTTGAGAAAAATTGGCTATCTGCAATACTTTTAGAGATAATTCGCATTTACTCATTTTGAGTAGGTGAGTAATTAGCTATGGGTCTGAAACTTCACAGAGTGAAAGCTCTCCCAAAAGTAGGTGAATGAGTTATTTGAGAAAAATTGGCTATCTGCAATACTTTTAGAGATAATTGGCATTTACTCATTTTGAGTAGGTGAGTAATTAGCTATGGGTCTGAAACTTCACCAAGTGAAAGCTCTCCCAAAAGTAGGTGAATGATTAATTTGAGAAAAATTGGCTATCTGCAATACTTTTAGAGATAATTCGCATTTACTCATTTTGAGTAGGTGAGTAATTAGCTATGGGTCTGAAACTTCACCAAGTGAAAGCTCTCCCAAAAGTAGGTGAATGAGTTATTTGAGAAAAATTGGCTATCTGCAATACTTTTAGAGATAATTCGCATTTACTCATTTTGAGTAGGTGAGTAATTAGCTATGGGTCTGAAACTTCACCAAGTGAAAGCTCTCCCAAAAGTAGGTGAATGATTAATTTGACAAAAATTGGCTATCTGCAATACTTTTAGAGATAATTCGCATTTACTCATTTTGAGTAGGTGAGTAATTAGCTATGGGTCTGAAACTTCACAGAGTGAAAGCTCTCCCAAAAGTAGGTGAATGAGTTATTTGAGAAAAATTGGCTATCTGCAATACTTTTAGAGATAATTCGCATTTACTCATTTTCAGTAGGTGAGTAATTAGCTATGGGTCTGAAACTTCACCAAGTGAAAGCTCTGCCAAAAGTAGGTGAATGAGTTATTTGAGAAAAATTGGCTATCTGCAATACTTTTAGAGATAATTCGCATTTACTCATTTTGAGTAGGTGAGTAATTAGCTATGGGTCTGAAACTTCACAGAGTGAAAGCTCTCCCAAAAGTAGGTGAATGAGTTATTTGAGAAAAATTGGCTATCTGCAATACTTTTAGAGATAATTCGCATTTACTCATTTTGAGTAGGTGAGTAATTAGCTATGGGTCTGAAACTTCACAAAGTGAAAGCTCTTTGGGATAGCTGCTCTGCAGAGATACCCTGAAGATAAAAAATTTCGTGGAAATCGCTCTATGTAGCATGGTTTTCCAAATATTAGCATTTTTGTGTTTTGCAATTTTTGCGCAAAAATTCGAAAATTCAAAATGGCCGCCATTTTTGGCAAGACAAAATTTTTTTGAAAATTGGCATGGCTACTCTGCAGAGATACCCTGTGGGTCAAAAATTTCGTCGAAATCGCTCTATCTAGCACGGTTTTCGAGATATAAGCATTTTTATGTTTTGCAATTTTTGCGAAAAATTCGAAAATTCAAAATGGCCGCCATTTTTGGCGAGACAAAATTTTTTTGAAAATTGGCATGGCTACTCTGCAGAGATACCCTTTGGGTCAAAAATTTCGTCGAAATCGCTCTATCTAGCACGGTTTTCGAGATATAAGCATTTTTGTGTTTTGCAATTTTTGCGAAAAATTCGAAAATTCAAAATGGCCGCCATTTTTGGCGAGACAAAATTTTTTTCAAAATTGGGATAACTACTCTGCAGAGATACCCTTTGGGTCAAAAATTTCGTCGAAATCGCTCTATCTAGCACGGTTTTCGAGATATAAGCATTTTTGTGTTTTGCAATTTTGCGAAAAATTTGAAAATTCAAAATGGCCGCCATTTTTGGCGAGACAAATTTTTTTTGAAAATTGGCATGGCTACTCTGCAGAGATACCCTGTGGGTCAAAAATTTCGTCGAAATCGCTCTATCTAGCACGGTTTTCGAGATATAAGCATTTTTATGTTTTGCAATTTTTGCGAAAAATTCGAAAATTCAAAATGGCCGCCATTTTTGGCGAGACAAAATTTTTTTCAAAATTGGCATGGCTACTCTGCAGAGATACCCTGTGGGTCAAAAATTTCGTCGAAATCACTCTATCTAGCACGGTTTTCGAGATATAAGCATTTTTGTGTTTTGCAATTTTTGCGAAAAATTCGAAAATTCAAAATGGCCGCCATTTTTGGCGAGACAAAATTTTTTTCAAAATTGGGATAACTACTCTGCAGAGATACCCTTTGGGTCAAAAATTTCGTCGAAATCGCTCTATCTAGCAGGGTTTTCGAGATATAAGCATTTTTGTGTTTTGCAATTTTTGCGAAAATTTCGAAAATTCAAAATGGCCGCCATTTTTGGCGAGACCAAAATTTTTTGAAAATTGGGAAAAGTACTCCGCAGATATATCCTGCGGGTCAAAAATTTTGTCGAAATTGCTCTATCTAGCACGGTTTTTGAGATATAAGCATTTTTGTCTTTTGCAATTTTTGCGAAAATTTCGAAAATTCAAAATGGCCGCCATTTTGGGCGAGACAAAAATTTTTTGAAAATTGGGAAAACTACTCCGCAGAGATACCCTGCGGGTCAAAAATTTCGCCGAAATCGCTCTATCTAGCACGGTTTTCGAGATATAAACATTTTTGTGTTTTCCTTATTTGGAAAATTCGTAATGATTAATTAATCATTAATTACTCGGCCATTTCTTGACCAATCAATGCCAAAATCTAATGATTTCCAGATTTTAATAGAATGAATGTATTTGCCAAGTTTCAGGTGAATTGATAAAATTCCTTTCAAGTTATCATCCGGACAAGCTTCCCCATCGAAAAAAGACATTTTTGGTCATGTGACCTCTCTGATTGGTTGAAATGTCACTGCAGCATATTCAAAAAAATTCCCCAAGGCTACTGCCTAAACCTGCCAAATTTGAAAAGAATCCGCCTAACGGTTACAGAGTTATAAGGAAAACAAAATGCGGAGCCGGCGGAGCCGCCGGAGCCGGCGGAGCCTGAAGCTCTCCCATACACAAACAAGCGTCCCTTGCGGGACGCTTAATCATGAAAATGCTTTATTAAATTGCCAGATTTATGACAATATTTGACCATTGGTTTCCTAATATTAAGGGGTTACCTCATAAGTGAATTTCACAATAAACAACATGGCACCATTATTTGTGTGCAACTTGGGAAATACTCTTATTTTACTATGAAACACAAGGTATGCTGATATTTTGGTGAAAATTCTGTGTGGTTCATTTAACAGTAATCAGACTAAAGAAAATCATTTTTCATTAAATTAGGCCTAAGATATTGACACTTTCAATAACTGGGTCCCAAAAATTCTTTGTGGATTTAGTCATTTCTACAGCAATGAAATATGAAATGTCGCTTTACTGTTCCTATCACTATTCCTTAATCTGTCCAATAAATTCTTCCTCGTGTCACTGCACTGCACAAACTGTAGAGTATTTCAAATTTTTTACTCTGAGCTTTACGAAATTCACAATATGTGAATTGAAAACATGCTAATGAGAAGACCGCCCTTATAAGTTATTACCTTTATCAATGAGGTCTTTATTATTTTTATGACTGTTTATTTATTTATTTGGGGTTTTACGTCGCTTTCAACGCTGTACAGGTCATATCACGACAGGTAGTTGGAAGGGCAGAGGAAACCAGCACATACAGTTCGCTAGGGTTCTGTACTGTAAACTGCCGACCAACGGCAAGCAACTACCAGCTTTCCCACTTAAGGCCATCACGGGGATCGAACCCCGGCCTCAGAGGTGGGAGGCGAGAGTGTTACCACTCTGTCAGCAGAATTATACAAATACTATTTTCATTGTAACTTCATGAAAGAAACACCTTGTTTGTCTCGTCTTGCTTTACATTATGGCAGCATTCTTTGACAAATTTGTCAATTTTGTGGCAATTTTAGGCAGGGTTACAATGTACATCAACTAGGGCGTCTGAGACTGATCAAATATATGTGGTAGAAAAATGATTTAACCTATTGACCCACTGTCAGCCAATCAAATTTCTGATCCCACAATGTCTGATTTAAGCTGTTAATTAAGGGTTTTATTGTCATTTAGAGGAGTTATAAATAACAATTTTAATGAGAATTCCTCCCCAACATCTTCAAACACATTGAAATTGACACTTTTAATGCCAACCTTGGAATATCAGGATACGAGCATCTCGAGCATCACAACTTGTACCCACAACTTGTACCAAAGATACATTTTTAAAAGATGGTTGGACCCATCATATTTTCTAATTTTATATATTTTTATTTTAAAATATTGCTAGCAAACACCACAGACTTCTGTCTCCTTATGTTTTCTAATTTGCATAATTCATTTTATAATAGTTCTAGAAACTCCCACGGAAATTCCATGATCTCACATTTTCTAATTTGCATATTTTTATTTTAACATATTACTAGGAAACCCTCACGAAAGTATGAGAATTTGAAGTATATGATCTTTAAATAAACAGACATTCTTACATAATATACTCGCTCTTCAAGTAGCATTTCTATTTATTAAATATAAAATATTGTCAGCTAACTCCATATAATTGAGTGATCTCGTATTTCTTCATTAATATTATGAACTATACGTGTATACAACTATTTGATATCCCAGCGGAAATGAGTTGTGGGTAAGAGTTATCGGTCACAAGATGACGTTGTCACGAGTTGCATGTAAATCGAGATATCAATACATTGCTCTACTGACCTTGCTGGTATTATGGTTTATAAAGAAACTGGACATTGTGAACAGTTTTACTTTTACAGAAAAATACCAGAAGCCACAAAAACATGCAAAGCATTTCAAACATACAACATTGAGTGCATGGGACTCTACCGACAACACTTGCTGAACAATCTGACATGCTGGTATATTTAGGTTCAAGGTTATATACTCTCCATCCAGCTCAGTGGTGGTTCATTGACTGTAATTTTAAATGTTCGGTCATTCAACACAATGCTTACCCTTTGTGTAACTAAACATCTGTGTCCTTTGACATATCAAAGGTTACTTTACATTCATTTAACTGATAGATTTGTCACAACTTGTTCTGTTTACACTTACAGGCATATTTATAGGGTATTTTCAGCAGATGCACAGAAAGTGTTGCATTCAATATTGACTAGCCATGTAGCACAATAGGTAGAACTCCGGTCACTCATCAGTGGGCCGAGCCAACAATTGATCAACCCAGATATGTGGCTGCCAAGCACAACACTACTGTATGGAGACTGTCTTGTCACTCTCAAGAGCCAATCATTCCATATCTAAAGGTTTTGCATTGCCGCTGGTTTTCTTAAAGAGTGCAGATGCTAGGATATTTATGGTTAGTTTAACAATCTTGCCTTCCCACACTTGTTTGTTCAATGCAACATTCATGAAGGATCCCTGGGCACAAAATAATGTCAAATACTACATATTATCAAATATAAAGCAGCGGCCTTACCAAGTCCTCATTCTTCCTCTTTCGATTGATTGTCACTTTTTTGTTTAACACAGGAGGCGTGCCATTCTGAAACAGAAAATGGTTTTACTGCAATAGCATTTTGACATTACCTACTGCTGGTTTGGTAACAAGTAACAACCCCCACATTATCATATTCTATAAATTGAAATCTACACAAATAATCAAATGTTACCAGTTCTGCTTATCTGGAGATTCTTAGTAATTTCTAACCAAAGTGTTACCAGTACAATCAGACTTCTGGATAAAGTTATAACCCTGTGTCATTCTACCGAGTTTGCTTCCTGACTACTCTGACAATGTAATCTAGACTGTAAGCTTATCAATCATACAACTTATCTTTTCACTCATGAAGGTTGATTGTATCACAGCAATGTATTACAGCAATTGTTGATATTTGCCAAAAATATCAAACATATTTACAATTTTTTTTGTCTCTTCTGAAAGAAAAACTCGTTACGAGACAGTTACAACTTACCATTAGAGTCCTATGACATAGCATGACTTAATTAATTCAGCACCTTGTGCACATTGTTAGTTTTATTGGTCTTATTGAGGCAGCAACTTAAACATTACCAGTCTTATCTGGAAAAGTAACACTCATTAGTCATGTGAAGTTCTATTTTTCAGTGAGCACAGTCAGCTAAACGTTACCAGTTCTGTCTGTTTTTCTGGAGAGGGAGGTCTGGATCCCGGCTGAGGCAGTCCATTGGCAAGCTTAACAGGTGTGAGCTTCTCCTTCTTTGCAACCTCCAGCTTGCTCAGGTCCATACGCTCCTCATCCACCCACTCGTCCAGACGTTTGTTGACTGAAAAAACAGTCAGTAATTAATGATATTGCAATAATTTTAGGAAACAAAACTGGTTTTGAAACTTGGTTCAAACATGAACTCTTGAAAGTAGAGCAAGATCTGATTTGTTGAAGACATTTTCCGCTGAAATTAACCCTGTAACCCTGTTTTTAAAAATCCTTTTACCTTTGCTGTAAAAGTTTGTGACAGTAATTGTAAATTGATAAATTCTACCATGCAGGAATACTGTTACACCCTGGTGTCCAAAAAGAAAGGCCATTGTTAAAAAAACAACCATAAAGAAAGCATCCAAACAGCGAAAAGGTTACCAAAAGAGGTGGTGTACAAGTTAATTCAACAGAAGAAGCTTTAACAGCAAGAGTATCGGTCTTTTTTCAATCAATTTTACCTCAATATCAAGTGCCTAATAATCATGTACTTTATCTTGACAACAGAATGACATGTCTCATTTGAAGCTGAAGGATATTGTTTCTTACAACAAATGTAGCTGCAACCTAGGAGTACAGATTATGACCTATCAATAAAGTTACACGGTTAACATTAAGAACAATACTCACAGTCATCGTAGTGTATGTAGTACTTGGTGGAATCTCCGTCATCCTTTTTACTTAATATTTCAGCCCAGTCTGAAAGATGTGGAAATACACACCATATATACAGATGGAGAAGTTATAAAAGTCATCAGTATGTAAAACAAGAATTAAACAACAAATTTGTTTCTGTCTGGAACTAAATACATTGAATTGATGAGAAAATTCAATGTATTTTACATTTAAGTAATTCTCACAGAACTGATATAATAGGCATCCAACCAGAATAAACTTCAAAGGCTGGCATTTGGATGAGTACTGCTCAAGCAGAGATTTAAGTTATTATTCTATTGTCATTGCTAGCAAAACTATGAGCAAATGCATCAAACAGACTAGCTGTGTTCAAAAGCTCAAAATATGGCAAGTCTCAAAAAGGATTGACAAAATAAACATATTACTGTTTAATAATAAACATTTGATCTTACAAAACTGCTTTTCTTATATTCCAAGGTTTCACAAAAAAATGCAGTAACATCAGAATTGTATTGAGATAACAGGAACTCCCCAGCGGTACTAAACTTTTCTAATATTCACTTGAATAAAACCATAAGGTGGATGGCACAGGTCATAGAAGACAGTAATATCTTCAAAAGAGATTCTTCACACTTGTTATAGTATCATTAGCATGTTACTTATGTTACAAATCACAATAAACAAGAGGAGAGTGCCCGTGAACGGGCACTGTGTCAGCTGACTGAATGTTTTTGATTTGTGATGGTGATAATGAGAGGAAAGCATAATTATCAGGGAAAGGGCTGTACAGAAATACAGTAAATGGTAACTGAACAGTATGTTCGAAAGATATTCCGAAGCTGACAGAAGAAAAGGACAAAAAAGTTGTGCCCTGCAAATGATATTATGAAATAAAGTAACAAGGTAATTGTTTAAGTGTAAAAAGTAGGTTAAAATATTTAAAGAAATACTATAAATGCAATATCCTCGTTCGACCATGAAGAAGGGGTCCAAAGGTCAAATCTGACCATAGCAAAAGATTCCCAGCCAAAGAATTTAGGATGGTTTACCATCCCAAACCTCTCGGACCAATAATAAGTGAGTCATAGGCACTTTTTAAGTTTGGCTATCCTTGTTTGACCTTGACGGAGGGGTCCAAGGTCAAATCCGACCACACAAAAAATTCCCAGCCCATGATTTCCTGTAGCTTGTTTACCATCCCAAACCTGTAGGACCAATAATAAGCGAGTTCTAAGCAATTGTAAGTTTGGCTATCCTCAACTGACCTTGAAGGAGGGGTCCAAGGTCAAATCTGACCACACCAAAAGAATCCCAGCCCATGATTTCCTATATGTTGGTTTACCATCCCAAACCTCCAAGACCAATAATACGCGAGTTATAAGCACTTTAAGTTTGGCTATCTTCGTTTGACCTGGAAGGAGGGGTCTAAGGTGAAATCTGACCACACCAAAAGATTCCCAGCCCATGATTTTCTATAGGTTGGTTTTCCATTCCAAACCTCTAGGACCAATAATAAGCGAGTTATAAGCACTTTTAAGTTTGGCTATCCTCATTTGACCTTGAAGGAGGGGTCCAAGGTGAAATCCGACCACACCAAAAAATTCCCAGCTCATGATTTTCTATAGGTTGGTTTTCATTCCAAACCTCTAGGACCAATAATAAGCGAGTTATAAGCACTTTTATGTTTGGCTATCCTCATTTGACCTTGAAGGAGGGTTCCAAGGTCAAATCGGACCATATTAACAGATTCCCAGCCCATGATTTCCTACAGGTTGGATACAATGATTTACTCAACAGTGAGAACCTGAAATAAGCTATTGCTCAGCTATGCCATGACATAGAGGTCTGCAATTTCACTATGTTATAGCTGACCAAAACGTCTGTGAATAACATATTTAACAAAATACTCTAAATGTAATAGTTTTCAAGTTACTACTGATTTACTCAAGAGTGAGAACCTCAAAGTAACTATTACTCAGCTATGCAATGAGCTACAGGTCTGAATTTTTGCTCTGTTATAGCTGACCTAAAAGTAGGTGAACAACATATTTAAGCAAAATACTGTAAATGCAATAGTTTTCAAGTTACAACTGATTTACTCAATAGTGAGAACCTGAAAATAGCTATTGCTCCGCTATGCCATGAGCTATAGGTCTGTAATTTCACTATGTTATAGCTAACCCAAAAGTAGGTGAACAATATATTTTAACAAAATACTCCAAATGCAATATTTTTCAAGTTATAGCCAATTTACTCAACAGTCAGTGCCTGAGAATAGCTATTGCTCAGTTGTGCCATGAGCTACAGGTCTGTAATTTCACTATGTTATAGCTGACCCAAAAGTAGCTGAATAACATATTTGCACAAATTTCTGTAAAGGCAATAGTTTTCCAATTACAACTGATTTACTCAACAGTGAGAACTTCAAAGTAGCTATTACTCAGCTATGCAATGAGCCACAGGTCTGGAACTTCACTATGTTATAGCTGACCCCAAAATAGGTGAATAACATATTGCAACAAAATACTCTAAATGCAATAGTTTCCAAGTTATAAGTGATTTACTCAACAGTGATAACCTAAAAGTAGCTATTACTCAGCTATGCCATGAGCTACAGGTGTGAAATTTTACTATGTTATAGCTGACCCAAAAGTAGCTGAATAACATATTTATACTAAATTCTCTAAATGCAATAGTTTTCAAATTATAAGTGATTTGCTCAACATTGAGAACTTCAAAGTAGCTATTACTCAGCTATGCAATGAGTCACAGGTCTGGAACTTCACTATGTTATAGCTGACCCCAAAATAGGTGAATAACATATTGAAACAAAATACTCTAAATGCAATAATTTCCAAGTTATAAGCGATTTACTCAACAGTGATAACCTCAAAGTAGCTATTACTCAGCTATGCCATGAGCTACAGGTCTGAAATTTTACTATGTTATAGCTGACCCAAAAGTAGGTGAACAACATATTTAAGCAAAATACTGTACATGCAATAGTTTTCAAGTTACAACTGATTTACTCAATAGTGATGACCTAAAAGTAGCTATTACTCAGCTATGCCATGAGCTACAGGTCTGAAATTTTACTATGTTATAGCTGACCCAAAAGTAGCTGAATAACATATTTATACTAAATTCTCTAAATGCAATAGTTTTGCAATTACAACTGATTTACTCAATAGTGAGAACCTCAAAGTAGTTATTACTCAGCTATGCAATGAGCTACAGGTCTGAAATTTTACTATGTTATAGCTGACCCAAAAGTAGGTGAACAACATATTTAAGCAAAATACTGTAAATGCAATAGTTTTCAAGTTACAACCGATTTACTCAATAGTGATGACCTAAAAGTAGCTATTACTCAGCTATGCCATGAGCTACAGGTCTGAAATTTTACTATGTTATAGCTGACCCAAAAGTAGCTGAATAACATATTTATATGAAATTCTGTAAATGCAATAGTTTTCCAATTACAACTGATTTACTCAATAGTGAGAACTTCAAAGTAGCTATTACTCAGCTGTGCCATGACCTACAGATCTGAAATTTCACTATGTTATAGCTGGCCCAAAAGTAGCTGAATAACATATTTATACGAAATTCTCTAAATGCAATAGTTTTGCAATTACAACTGATTTACTCAATAGTGAGAATCTCAAAGTAGTTATTACTCAGCTATGCAATGAGCTACAGGTCTGAAATTTTACTATGTTATAGCTGACCCAAAAGTAGGTGAACAACATATTTAAGCAAAATACTGTAAATGCAATAGTTTTCAAGTTACAACTGATTTACTCAATAGTGATGACCTAAAAGTAGCTATTACCCAGCTATGCCATGAGCTACAGGTCTGAAATTTTACTATGTTATAGCTGACCCAAAAGTAGCTGAATAACATATTTGTACGAAATACTCTAAATGCAATAGTTTTCTAATTACAACTGATTTACTCAACAGTGAGAACTTTAAAGTAGCTATTACTCAGCTATGCCATGACCTACAGATCTGAAATTTCACTATGTTATAGCTGGCCCAAAAGTAGCTGAATAACATATTTATACGAAATTCTCTAAATGCAATAGGTTTTAAGTTACAAGTGATTTACTCAATAGTGAGAACTTCAAAGTAGCTATTACTCAGCTATGCAATGAGCCACAGATCTGAAACTTCACTATGTTATAGCTGATCCCAAAATAGGTGAATAACATATTGAAACAAAATACTCTAAATGCAATAGTTTCCAAGTTATAAGCGATTTACTCAACAGTGATAACCTAAAAGTAGCTATTACTCAGCTATGCCATGAGCTACAGGTCTGAAATTTCACTATGTTATAGCTAACCCAAAAGTAGCTGAATAACATATTTATACAAAATTCTCTAAATGCAATAGTTTTTAAGTTACAAGTGATTTTACTCATGATGGAAGTTACTGAAAAGCCCAAAAGTAGCTATTACTCACTTAGCTATTGAGACAGGCACCCAACTTACTCACCATATTGTAGCTATGCAAAAAGTAGCTGAATAACATATTTTAACAAAATGCTCTAAATGCAACACTTTTCAAGTTATAAATGATTTTGTGCATGATTTCATGAATTTTAATGCATTAAAAATTATTAAAAAAATTTATTTAAAAAAAAGTAAGACAGATCCAGGTCTCATACTCACACAAGAGAATCTACCTGTGGCCTAGTACATATATGCAAGATATGAGAGAAATCCCTGCAATAGTCACTGAGAAAATTGTGATTAAGTGTTGAAATTTTCACACTTTTGGTGGGGGTACCCCCCTTGTAATGTCTCTAGCAAACAGACGAACAGACAGATTTGCATGCCTTGAACAATTTTTCATCCTCGATAGATAAAGTATCTTTTTAAAAAAACAGTACGTCTCTAGGCCTTGTAGTTTTGGAGGAGAAGTTGTTCACGCGGACGCGTACGCCCACGCCGCAGAGTGACGACATAATGTCAGCTGACTGACAAGTCAGCTGACATAAAAACGGGGAGCGGAGGGGAGCCAATATTATCTTGTTCTTGTGGACATTCTACTACACTAGTGGTTGAGTCTTGGTACTAATAAATGGAATTGTCAGGGTGGCTTGCCTTATTCTTGGTTAATTGCATTTTGACTTAATTGCCAACAGTGATAAATTGGTTTGAATGTGAGGCTGGAGATACATATGTCCTAAATCTCTTCTGTACCTGCATCCCCACCTGTAATACCAAAGATATTTTTGTACAATACAGTGATCTTCTGTCCGTATCTGAAAGGAAAGGTAAAGTTTCTCTATTTTTTTCGGTGGATACAGACAGAAGTTCACTGTATTATATACCAAAATACCTAAGGTATTACGGGTGTGGATACGGATGACATTAAGGACAGGTTTATTTTCCAAGTAAACTGCCTCTCTATTCCTAGCTCTTGTCAACTTATTTTAGCATCATCCCATTTCTTTAAAATTACGACACAAAATAATTCATACATATTCACTTGCAATATATTACTGGGGACCTGATCAATAGCTAGCATGTCTAATGAAGTGGGACCCGATCACCTGACTATTGTGTACTTTTTGCATTGCTTGATACCGTAAAATAGCACATGTTTATATTGGCACAAAAAGATTATACAAAATTATTTGACAGCTAATTGTCATACTTGACACTCATAACTTTCCGAAAATGTGAAAAACATATGTCATGACAGAACTTAAAATCTGACAGAATTTTAAATTCTGTCACGACATATATATATAGATTTTCTTAAATATAGTGGCATTACATTCTACATTGTGTTCATGTTAAAATTTGTGGGGGCAGCACAACTTATAAGCTCAGCTTCAGCTGCCTCCCTTTCAATAAGCCAATATTAACTAACTATAAAACTGACCGGTTATTTAGACTCTCCACATATGCTTTCCCAATACCTCTTAATACATTCTGAAGGTATAAAAGCAACAATAAAGGAGATATAAGGCAAAACTCCAAAGCAACTATTTTATGACCCCAGTTTGACCCATAAGGGGGGGGGGCGGGGGGGGGGCGTGGGGTAAAAACTGACCAGCTATTTAGACTCTCCACATATGGTTTCCTATTACCTCCCAATACATTTTATGGCTCTAAATGCAATACTTAAGAAATACATTTTATGGCTCTAAATGCAATACTTAAGAAGATAATGGGGGGGGGGGGGGGGGGGGGGGGGGGGCTAAATTTAAGGCTTTCAGATTGGAAGGTGTGAGAAAATCACCCATAAATGAGACATTTTTCAGGGGATTGTTCCCAAAATCTAATCAGCTCATGTTTTCAATAGTATGAACACGTGTGTCAAATTATAAGGCTGTGTAGCAAGTAGTTTTTCCTGAACTGTGATGGCGAGGGGGGTGGGGGGGGGGGGGGGGTGTACTTCAAAAAATTGTTTTTGATCATGTGACCTTCATAAAGGTCAAATTTAAGCATGCAGAAAAATTTTCCCACGCCTAAGGTATACAAGGGCCAATTATGGTTTGAAACCTTCTAATAATAAGGGAGATATTGAAGGGAGACCATAACGTGGTGGCAGCGAGGAAACCGAGGCGAAAACAAATAAGCACCCTTTCAGGGACGCTTAATTATTGATTAGCACTGACAAAGTTTAATTAGATTTTTGGTGATCAAAAAACATTTAAACTTGAGCTTCTTTCAACAGATGCCTATAGTACACGGGTGTCATTAATGCTAGATGTCATTAATGTTACTGCCTGGCTTCTTAACTTGGCACACGCCTCAAATTGGCACAAAACGGCAGCTAAAATATTACTTATTATTCTTTTTTTATTGCCCACACTCATGTATTTCCATATACCAAATAAGGAAATTAAAATGATGACAGAAATAATTTAAATATCTTCGGCAATTTCCGTGTGCAAACTGTGCCAATTTGAGGCGCTGATTTCATGTACAAATTATATTACCACTCATTAAAAACGCGAATAAAACATTTATTTTATTGATTTTATGTCAGTAAAATGCTTTTATAAGTTGCGCTTGTGTCAATACATACTTCAATAAAAAGAAATTCACGAAACTACACTCAAAACGATCAAAATTAAGCTTTTTGTGTCCAAGATGTGCCAATTTATGGCGCAAGGCAGTAGACAAGTTGTTTTTATATTGTCTGGTTTTATGTTACTTCCTTAAATGATTAAGAAATGGAATAATCAGTCCCCTGTTTATATGTATCGGTGTATATGTATCACATTAAATGTGTTTATCTACCCATTTTTATCGGTATTCTTTTTATCATTGTCTAACATTAATGACGTCTAACATTAGTTATTTTGTTGATCATCCAAGCTTGTTTGTGTTGAACGTGTGCCATGTCGCGAAGCAGTCATATTTCATGAAATTAAATTACTTAAACTGTTCTGTCTTTATTCCCATCACCTTTATATTGGTTTTTTTGCAGGCAAACCATAAATTTTGTGTAACACGTGCATTTGTTTGTAAACACAGTTCAAACATTTTCTGATAGATGGCGCAAATCTCTATGAACTTACGCCATTCTCCGGTTAACATTAGTTTCACAGGTACACGGTGCCCCTCGGCTATCTCCAACTGAAACACAATGAAAACATGAGTAAATAATACTTCCCAAATACACAGAGACAACTTAAAATGAGAAAATATTGGCCAAAAAACGTCACGAACCTTGTCATTCGCCATTTTGTTTTTATAACTCCGTTCAAGAAATACGATAGAAGTAACATTGTAGGATAAGGTGCTCAAACAATTTATATAAATTTTCAGTGAAAGCTTAACAAGCTATACATAAAAAAATGCTTATAATATAAAATGTGCAGGCAATGTGACTCGTAAAGTAATTCTTCATATACAAGACGCACATATGTCATACACAAAAATCATGGCAAAAATCTGGCATAAACACAGTTATACATAAGAAAGCCAATTGATATTCAACAGCCATGCAGACGGGTGAAAAGCTTTAAAAACACTGTGTTGAGGCGGATCAAATCCTCTCTTTCAAACTGCAAACAGAAGGTTAAACTAGGTAATAGCTTTTCAGATGCCTTTTCACTTCCTATGGAGTACCCCAGGGCTCTGTCCTGGGTACCCTCATTTTTACCATTTACACTACTCCTCCCAGTAATATCATTTCCAGTTTTAATGTCACCCACATTCTAAATGCAGATGACACCCAAATATTTCTGGCACTTGACCACAGGAACTTTGATTCTAGTTTTGCTGAGCTCGCTGAATATCTTACCTGTGTTCAAAAGTGGATGGATGGTGTGAAACTGAAACTCAAACCAGAGAAAACAGAATTCATTATCATTGGTGATAGATAAGCCAGATAGTCCCTCATCCAAAAACTCCCAACCCAACTTCTTGGAAATTCGATCTCTCCTAGTGATACAGTCAAGAACCTAGGTGTTACCTTTGATTCCGGAAACATCTTTACTGGCCACATAACCCAGGTTTGTTGTGTCTGTTATCACCTCAAGGATCTAAAATGCATCTGCAAAATCCTCAGTGTGGAGACTGCAGCATTGCTTGCTAACTCAAAGATCAGCAGTCAATGTGACTACTTTATGGCGTAAATAAATATAATGTGGTTAAACTCCAAAAGATTCAAATTGCCTGTTGCAGAATTGTTTTTAGACTTCATAGAACTAGTCATGTCACTCCTTTTCTTCAAAAACTACACTGGCTCCCTATTACATCCCACATCTTGTTTAAACATAATCTAATTACTTTCAAGGCCATCAGATTCTCCCAGCCCACATACTTATCATTCTTGATCAAAAACCAGTAGCCTAACTCGTGGCTATCTTTTTTCCTCAGTTTGTCCTAGAAAATGGATTCCCCCACTGAATGGAACAGACTCCCACCATGAGTCTGATCACAGTACACAATAACAGGTTTCCGAAGCCAGCTAAAACCTATTTGTTTAGACTAGCCTATCCTCCACCATAGTACATCTCCCTGCTGGGCTCTAACATGGATCTCGACCCAATACATCCCTGAACTTTCCCTTTTTGACCTCTAATGCATTGGAGGATGTTGCATCAATTCTGTGCGATATAAATGTTTCTATTTTTATTCTTGTTATTATAAGTATCTTACCACTGGAAAGCCAAAATACTTTGGTCCATGGTCAAAATGTCACTTTAATATCAAAGGTCACATGTTCAAAAGATAAGCTTGAAAACTATGCAATTTATAAATTTTCAGTCATTTATTTAAAATTAATATTATGATCCGTGTGTTTAAATATCTATGCTGCAGTTTGGACTAATTTTTTAAAAGCACATTTTCTTGTTATTAAGATATGTTATACATGTGTGTAGCAAACCAATGTGTCTACTGATTGGAGTATAAATGGATATGAAAAATAGTCTTTTCCCAACTGTCATCCCTGGTTTGGTATCTTTTCTTACCTTCTTACTTTTAATCCATGTACTATTGAACTAATCATTAGATTAGGTAGCCTAGTTATCAGAATGGCTTCAGTACCAAAGATATAACCTACTAACCTCACACTTAATGTGTAATGATGTCAAATTCAGTCACTAATGCCGAGCTTACACCGAGCTACATTTCTTACCATATATGTGCAAAGACAAAACTGGAGCTCCAACTTCCACCAACTGGGAGTAAACCCAGTTTTTCCTTTGATAACCATCACGTAAACCGTTGCCTCCCACATCAGGGGCGGATCCAGCTTTTAAGTAAGGTGGGGGATTCATATCAGACATACCATAACTAGGGGGGTTGGGGGCATGCCCCCGGGAAAAAAAATCAAGTTTTGGTAAAAATATAGTGCATTTCCTGTAAATTTAACACCACTCTCAAGAAATAATTTTGTACTTTGGGTGGAACCCCTTTGCATTATTTTTCAAAGGGGGTTTTGAAACCCCTGAACCCCCCCTCCTGGATCCGCTAGTGCACATCTGTTTGTCTTTGGCCTTTCCTACAATTGTAACTTCGCCATTGTACGTAGGTTCCTGTAAAATTTTCATCCCGTCTGTATCTGTCCTTAAATGTTGCCTTATTTTTGCCACTGTTCATGCTACATGTCATCCTAAGTCTGTCTATTGTAACTGTTGATGTCCTTGGACCAACTTTGTATCCTGTTGCCAATTTTTGTAACCTGTTTGGAATCTTTGCTCATCTTTACAGAAGCTACCTTTGTTCTACGTGGACCCTTCTAGGTTTCTTTATGTTTACGCTCTGTCACTATCTTTTGCTGTCTGTCACTTTAAGTGACATAAAGTGGTCTCAAGTCTCTAACTGGCTATACTGCACCTTGTCTACATGCACCATTTGTATACACCATGGCTTTTTGGGACCTGTGTCTCAAAGCCGTCACAACAAATTTGTTACTGCTTCACCGTTTTCCAATTTTGCTTCACCTCAACTGCTGCTGGGGGCCATGGTGGCAGAGTAGTAATACTCTCGCCTCCCATCTCTGAGATCGGGGTTCGGTTCCCATGCAGCCCTACATAAAGTGGGAAAGCTGGTAGTTGCTTGCCATTGGTGGAGCGTTAACGGTACAGAACCTTGACCAAGTGTATGTAATGGTTTCCTCTGCCATTCTAACTACTGATGTGATATGACCTGAAAGTGATGTAACCCCTCAAATAAGTCACCTTGACTGCTGTTGCAAGACCCGTTCCAAGACCTCTCTGGCCCGTGGATCAACGTCTCTGCCCCCTTACAAATAGCACTTCACCAGCCATTTCTCTACGTTTGTGGTGTGTTGCCAGACTTCTCTTCAAGTTCTTTGCCTTTTCACCCTTGTCTCACTTTTTCTCCCTTTGATATAGCCTCCCGTTGCTTAACCTGTCTCCAGTTCTATAATTCAGTGACCATTGGTCTTGTACAAAGACACCACCATCCCATTACCTTGTAATCCGTTGCTTCACTACAATCTACGTCTTGATAACTCTTCCTTCACGTTGTTATACTTCACTCATCCACCCCTCTCCCCATGTGGGGTCACTTACTCCCAGTAAACATTACAAACGTTTATAAACGTTTATAAACCTAGCTATGAATGGTTTATTTAAGATTTTAAAATGATAGACTCCTAAACATTCGCCTGTAAACGTTCATCAACGTTTAAGCATAAACATTTATAAATGTTCAAATATCCAGCATGATTCAATGGAGAATGTAAACAAACTTCATTTTATGAATAATTTCCCTGTTTACATTAATTTAACCTTGTACAGTGCATTCTATGATATAATGTACTTTTATAGCTCCACTTATAATTTAATAATGACTTCAAACAACAGTGATACAGCAAGACATAGTAACAGAAATATTTCTCCAGTTTCTCTCAAAATTGCTGTGCTGATATCATCATCCAAAATGAAAGCGAAGTTAAAATATTCTTCACTCTTTGTAAACGTTTAAAAATGTTTATTTAACATTTATAAACCAAACTAATGTTGCTGAAATGTTTATAAACCCATAATATTGAATAATTGTCAATATTTAGGTTTATATCTGGTTTTAAAAACGTTAATACATTTACTAAACGTTTATAAACGTTTGCTATGTTTACTGGACTATGCCTTCTCGGAACGTAGCCCCCAGTGGGTTGGACATAAATCACAGAGACTGGTGGCATTTAACATTCTTCTTGCTGTACAGAGATGGTGGTGACATTTAGACATTCTTCCTGCTGTACAGAGATGGTCTGACAGGATCATAACTTAACATTTTTATTGTTTCTGAGTGTTTTCAATGCTTGATTAAATAGAAATCGAAAGTTTGTCTTTTGAGAATTTCATTCTTCCTAATCAAACTGCTTTGGTTTTATTTGAATTTAACATAAGAGCAGAAACTGTTCAAAGGTTTCTAGTATGTTTAGGGCTTCATGGCCCTTAATGTTTCTTCCCATAAAATCTTAATTAGAATTAGTCATTTGTTTTAGAATTTCTGCCATAATAAGAACAATAAGATGAAATTGGATCACCTTGCCTACATCCTTGAGTAATGCCAGAGAAGCTACACTATTTGCCACACATCTGCATTGATATTATTGTTAATGACAGACACCTATTTTACAAAATAGCATCAGAGATGCCCAATACCCCACAGCTTAGGGAAATAGTGTTGGGACACCATGAAATACAGAAGAGGTACAAAGATCAGCAGACTTTTCACAACAGTGCAACTTACGTAAGGTGAAGGAGTAAAAATGCTTAAGAGAGAGGAAATGTATGTAAAAACAAAATGTTAAAACAAGGCAATTCAAAAGCAAGATGATATTATCAACTAGACAAAAGGTTTTTGTACACAAAAACAAAGCATCCCTACAGCTTTTAAGTTTTATATAAAATGCTAAAGGACCAATGTGAAGAGGTAAATGTTATTGGTGAAGAGAAAGTTTCCTGAAAGGACCATGTTAAGGCCACAAGAATGACTTTAAAATGAAAAAAGCAATCAGTGCCTGTGAACCGGTTCTATATCAGCTATGTGTTTTCAGCTGCAAAGTAGAAGCACGTTTAGGTTTGGCTATGCTCGTTTGACCTTGAAGGAGAGGCCCAAGGTCAATTTCGACCACACCACAAGATTCCCAGCCCATGCTTTCCTACATGTTGGTTTACCATCCCAAACCTCTAGGACCAATAATAAGCGAGTTATAAGCACTTTTAAGTTTGGCTATGCTTGTTAGACCTTGAAGGAGAGGCCAAAGGTCAAATTCGACCACAGCAAAAGATTCCCAGCGCTTAATTTCTACATGTTGGTTTACCATCCCAAACCTGTAGGACAAATAATAAGCAAGTTATAAGCACTTTTAAGTTTGGTTATGCTCGTTTGACCTTGAAGGAGAGGCCCAAGGTGAAATCCGACCACACCAGAAGATTCCCAGCACATGATTTCCTATATGTTGGTATACCATCCCAAACCTCTAGGACCAATAATAAGCGACTTATAAGCACTTTTAAGTTTGGCTATCCTCGTTTGACCTTGAACGAGGGGCCCAAGGTCAAATCCGAAAACACCACAAGATTCCCAGCCCTTAATTTCTACATGTTGGTTTTACCATCCCAAACCTCTAGGACCAATAATAAGCAACTTCTAAGCACTTTTATGTTTGGCTATCCTTGTTTGACCTTGAAGAAGAGGCCCAAGGTCCAATCTGACAACACCAAAAGATTCCCCGCACATGATTTCCTATATGTTGGTTTACCATCACAAACCTCTAGGACCAATAATAAGTGACTTATAAGCACTTTTAAGTTTGGCTATGCTCGTTTGACCTTGAAGGAGAGGCCCAAGGTCAAATCTGACCACACCAGAGGATTCCCAGCACATGATTTCCTACATCTTGGTTTACCATCCCAAACCTCTAGGACCAATAATAAGCGACTTATAAGCACTTTTGAGTTTGGCTATGCTCGTTTGACCTTGAAGGAGAGGCCCAAGGTCAAATCCGACCACACCAGAAGATTCCCAGCCCATGATATCCTACATGTTGGTTTACCACCCAAACCTCTAGGGCCAATAATAAGCGACTTATAAGCACTTTTAAGTTTGGTTATGCTCGTTTGACATTGAAGGAGAGGCCCAAGGTCAAATCCTACCACACCAGAAGATTCCCAGCCCATGATTTCCTACATGTTGTTTACCATCCCAAACCTCTAGGACCAATAATAAGCAAGTTATGAGCACTTTTAAGCTTGACTATACTCGTTTGACCTTGCAGGAGAGGCCCAAGGTCCAATCTGACCACGTCAGAAGATTCCCAGCCCATGATTTCCTACAGGTTGGTTTACCATCCCAAATCTCTAGGACCAATAATAAGGGAGTTATAAGCACTTTTAAGTTTGGCTATGCTCGTTTGACCTTGAACGAGGGGCCCCAAGGTCAAATCCGACCACACCAGAACATTCCCAGCACATGATTTCCTACATGTTGGTATACCATCCCAAACCTCTAGGACCAATAATAAGCGAGTTATAAGCACTTTAAAGGTTGCCTATCCTCGTTTGACCTTGAATGAGGGGCCCAAGGTCTAATCTGACCACATCAAAAGATTCCCAGCACATGATTTCCTATATGTTGGTATACCAAACCTCTAGGACCAATAATAAGCGAATTCAAGGCTTAATATTTGCAAATTTTTTATGAACCAATAATCAATCATCCGTCAATCGGTCAATTATGGCCCAATTGATCCTTATATCGACTGGCGCCTAGATTCTTCTGTCAGGAATGTGCATACCAAATTTGGTTGACCCACACCCAGTACTTTCTGAGGAAATCTAGTGAAACGGAAGTAAAAATTTATTGGAATTTTTGATAATGTGACCTTGATAAAGGTCAAAGGTAAAATTTATGCCTGTCAAAAAATTTCCCCATGCCTATAGAAGATAACTGCCAAATATCATTTGGATAGGCCTAATAAGAAGGGAGATATTCAAGGGAGACGATAATGTGGCGGCGGCTGACTGAAAGCCAGGGGTGAAACCAATAAGCGTCCCCTTTTCAAGGGACGCTTAATCAGATGGTTAATCTGTAAAATTTCTTAAATGAAGTATAGCTGTAAAAGACTGCACTATTAGTAGAATAATCAGTTCCAGAAAGCATATATATTTGTGATAAGAGAAATGTGTCTCAAATATGGCAACAGAAAACTTTTTTGCAGACCCTAGGTTAAGGGTCACACAAAGGTTACACATCTTTAATGACTCTTTATACACCCACACTCTCCAGCAAGTGGGTAATGTGGGTGTTCCACCACACGACTAAGGCTCCCGATTAAGGGTTTTTGAGGGTCGGTTTCAAAAATTTGCTTAGTCCCAGGCGTCGTGTAAGGGTCGGTTGGGGCCGTGAGAAATATCAAACATGTTTGATATTTCTCCCGACCCCAACCGATTATTTTTTCCCGCCATAAACAAAATGTCCAGTCCCAGGCCTCCTCAGACCAAATTTACACAGTCCTATGCTGTCCCAGGCTGCCTGCGACCCTTAGTCGCTGACCCTTAGTCCCAGACCCTCTATTCCTTAGTCCCAGGCTTCCTGCGACCCTTAGTCCCATTGCAAAACAAAAATCGGCTATCTCGGTCTGGGGACGCCTCAGGACACCTTGTGGGGTCGGGACTTAATCCTGGGTTAGTTGGGGCTTAGTGCCTCAGGCCTCCTGGGACCCAGTCAGTTTGTGTACGACAGGATCGTGGTTCAAACCGACCAGACAAATGGCTTAGTCTGTTCTTAGTCCCAGACCAGTTAGGGACTGTCTGGGGCCGCCTGAGGCGTCCTGAGGCTTCCTGAGGACGATCTGTACTTAATCCCAGACTTTGAAACCGATCCAGTTTTCCCACCCATTTTTTTTTTTTTTTTACCGATTGTCCACAATTAAGGGTCGCCGACAGGGTCGGGGCTTAATCCTTTGGTGGAACAAGGGCATAAGATTTTATAGGTCAAGGTCAATACGGCAAGGTCAAAAGTCAAATCAAGATCAGATCATGAGACTGCAGACCAGCACTCCAAATCAATGACCGTACCATTTATCAACTTGTTGTGCCTCAATTTATGGGATATAGCCCATACAATATTTTCAATGTCAAGAGCACAACAGCTAGGTCATATAGATCATATCAAGTTCATGCCGTGACATTGCACACATACAATCAACAACCATTGTCCCTACTAAGTATTAACATCTTACAATTTTTGAGATATAGCCTGGACAAGATCTTAAAGGTCACTAGAGGAAGGCCAAAGGAAGGTCACACCATAATGATGCACACCTACACTACCAAAACAATGTCCCCCAAGTGCAAACATCCTACACCTTGTTTCTGAGAAAGAAATTAGAAAATATTTTAAAGTTCAAGGCCACCACAGCAAGGTCAAATCAAAGTGATACCATTACACTGCACACATACACTCCCAACCAACATCCCGACCAAATATGAACTATCTACACATTAATATTTCTAAGATACAGCCCAGACAAAATTTCGTTAACACCACCCACCCACTCAGCTGGATACCCTAGGTAAAACCAATACCCATGCAGCCTTCAAAGGCTGTAAGGTAAAAACTGGATTCAAATCATAAATAGTCTAATACTTTTTTTGCCCGGACAAAATTTTTAAGGTCAAAGGTCACTAGGGTAACATAAAAGGTCAAATCAAAGTCACACCATGACGTTGCACACCTACAAACCCTAACCAATGACCCTACCAAATATCAACTTGCTATATCTTAATGTTACCAAGATATAGCCCGGACAAGATTTTATAGGTCAAGGTCACTACGGCAAGGTCAAGGGTCAAAACAAGGTCACATCGTAACATTGCACACCTACAACTCCCAATCAATGTCCCTACCAAGTATCAACTTCCTACACCATACCGTTTCCGAGATATATCCGGGACAAGAATTTCAAACTGAAGGACACTATGACAAGGTCAAAGGCCAAATCAAAGCCCTATACCCCCAAGCAATGTCCCTACCAAGTATCAACTTCCTACACCATACGGTTTCATAAATTCTGCCTGGACAAACTTAAGGCCTGTGGGGTAAAAACTCTATTTCATGATTTTAGGTACAATTTTTTTAAGAAATTAAAATTATTATTAAAACATTTAAAGATATTTTTATTTTGTTATACTTAGCAATTTACATCAAGAAACTATAAAGGGTCTAATTTACTGTTACAGAAACACTCTAATATGCAATGTCTATTTTAATTTACCTTTCTACAATTAGAATGCACTTCATAGCATTTAAAACATCACGGAATATACACCCCATGTGGATATTTTTCCAACAGTTACACAACCAAATTAAATGTGTTAATGACCAACAATTTGACTAGCCAGAACATCTGTAGGACTTTGTTACATTAACTTCTTCAGGGAGAAGCTAGGATTTCTGTCTTACATTAATTTGTTCAGGGAGAAGGTAGGATTTTTGTCTTACATTAATTTGTTCAGGGAGAAGCTAGGATTTCTGTCTTACATTAATTTGTTCAGGGAGAAGCTAGGATTTCTGTCTTACATTAATTTGTTCAGTGAGAAGCTAGGATTTCTGTCAATTACCTTACTTTACAACCTTCAGTCCCCATGAAGTGTAATTAATTCTATCATGTTTTTCGGGTGCATTTGTGTGTGTTTGACATTACTCCAAAAGTTATGAATGGATCTTTTTGAATGTATTGATGTGGATAATATCTGACCACATTAAGAAAGTATTAAATTCTGGAAAAGATCAAAGTAATATTGCTGATACCAAAAAAAAATAAGAAAATTTTGCTATGCTATGGTGCTATGCTATACTTTGCTATGGTGGTTGAGCAGGTCCTCATAAAATTTTTTACGTTGGTAGGGCCTGATCAAAGAAATAAAAAAACTCATTACATTTTTGGAAAGATTTAAGTCAGATTTTGTATAAAAAATCCCAAATTTTCGGAAATACTCCGTCTGCACTCTGTGAGTGTTTTCTAGTTAAAGGTTTTCTAGAATATATATAACATTTAAC
This sequence comes from Sabellastarte sp. h YS-2021, assembly GCA_964017235.1. Classification (NCBI taxonomy): domain Eukaryota; kingdom Metazoa; phylum Annelida; class Polychaeta; order Sabellida; family Sabellidae; genus Sabellastarte; species Sabellastarte sp. h YS-2021. The sequence goes on along the minus strand of OZ024928.1, from coordinate 185,374,305 downwards.
AATTAAAAAGAAAAGCAAAACTACACATAAACACATAATTAAAACAACAAATATGCCGCTCACTTTATTGCAAGCAGGCATTGTATCCCTTAACAGAGCAAACCTGTAGAAGCAATAATAAAAGAGATCGAGGTATTTTAGGGTTTTACTAATGCCCCTGTTCCACCACACGACTAAGGCTCCCGATTAAGGTATTTTGGGGATCTGTTTTCTAAAAATGTGGAATCCAGACAATCTGCTTGAGTCTGTTTGGATCTGTTGGGGTCTGTTTAAAAATCAAACATGTTTGATATTTTTCACGAATGTAAGCAATCCTCATTTGCCCCTACTGTACCCACAAATATTCCAGTCTCAAACTTCCTGAGACCTCCTCAAACCCAAATTTACACAATGTTGGGTTGTCTAAGACTTCCTGGGACTCTTAATGCCAGGTCAGCTTTGTATTAGTCCCATTATGTTCTGGACATAATCCCAGATCTATCCCCAAACCCCAATGCAAAAGAAAAAAACAAAAATCGGCCATAGCTGTCTGAGGAAATCTGTTATTAGTCCCAGGAAGTCTCAGACCAGTCTGAGACCCAGTGGGTATATCCCAGACAGGATCGGTGTTGAATCCTATCACAATCATGGTTTAATCACCTCTTAGTCGGGGAATGATCGTGAGTTGTCTGAGGAGGTCTGAGGCTTCCTGGGGATGATCTGGGTTTGATCCCAGTCCTGGATCAGGATTCCATTGCCCCACCCATTATTCATGTTTTTTTCACCGACTCTCAAGGATTAAGGGTCCCAGGAAGAATCGGGGCTTAATCCTTTAGTGGAACAGGGGCATAACGCTTCACCTTGAAAGAGGAGTACATGGTAAAATCTGACATCCTGAAAAGATTCATATCTTATGATTTCTTATAGGTTTGTTTTACAAATGAAACCTAAGGAAGTAAAAAAACAGCGAGACAAAAGTACCTTAAAGTGATTCCATTGATAGATGCGTAGCTAATGATTTCCTACCAGTTGGTATTACATAGGAAATCTCTTGAAGCAACAGATTTTTAGTTTCAAGTGATTTACTCAATAGTGAGTCAAAGTATCTATTAATTAACTACGCAGCAACCTTCAGGCTTACAAATGCATCATGTGCACATATAAATATTCACTGATTAGATGCCTTAGTCAAATACAAACTTTGAACCCTGTGGGAGATCATAATAAGCACAGCCTAAGTTTCCTGTAAGTTATATGAACATCCCAAACCTCTGCCAGCAAGAACGAATTGAAATAAAGGCCTTTGAGAGTCCAGTTTTAGTTTGACCTTGAAGGAAGGCCAGAAGTTGAAATCTGACCACATCAAGAGCTCTGCAGGCCAGGGTTTCCTATAAGTTATATCGGCATTCCAAACAATAATAAGTAAGATATAGTCCTTTTAAAGTTTAGTTTTATCATTTGACCTTGAAGGAGGGGTCACAGGTCAAATCTTACCACATAAGAAGATTCGCATCACATGGTTTCCTCGACATCACAAGTTGTTTGTACATACGTACCAAACCTTAACAAGCAATAAGAAGTGAGATAAAGACCCGTCAAGGTAACTTTCCATGATTTGACCTTAAAGAAGGGGTAAAAAGTCAAATCTGACCATATGAAATGATGCACAGCATAAGATTTCATGAAAATGTAAAGTTTGAAGCTATAAACCCAACTTTCATGCTTCAATATTAAAAATACTAAATAGGGGTTGGACAGGTGAACAAAAATGGTCTTGTGCAACAGTCTTTGTAAACTTGACTCATGTCGAGTACCTATTGTTTAAAAGAAAAAAAAAATGAAATTTAAAATGAAATGAGTCACAACTGATTTACTCAACAATGAGAATGAATCTCAAAGTAGCCTTTTCTCAGATATGCAATGAGCTATAGTTCTACAATTTTACTATTTCATAGCTGACCCAAAAGTAGGTGAATAACATATTTAAACGAAACACTGTAAATGGAATAGTTATCAAGTTAAAAGTGAAAATTTTGGATGTTTTTGACTCCCCAGAGCATAATGTTTGATTCCTGGGCTTAAAATAGCTATTACTTGCTTTATTTTGTAACCGGGGGCCGATTTCACTAAAGGACTTAAACTAAGTCCCTTTATTGGCTAAGTCAGGGACTTAAATCTAAGACTTTGGTCTTAACTACTTCTGGGACTTAAAATGGATTTCACAAAGGTGACTTAGCTAAGTCCAAGCTTATCAAATAATCACAGTGGTTTTCTGTGTCATATGACCTTTTATATCCTTCATTTGATGCATTTTATCTGAGGATAAGTGCTGTTTTGAAATAGAAAACCTTGTTACATGATATAAACTTCCAAAAGACTACTTCAGTAAGGTGTTCTGTATAATTATACTTTATTTACAGCCATTTCAAATTTTGAAGTGGAGAAAAGTTTATGGCGGCCATATTTAAGTCCTCTTTACAAAATTTAAGCCCACTACCTCCCAGACTTAAAGTTAAGTCCACTGACTTAGCAAATCCATGGACTTAGCCCCTTTGTGAAATCCACTAAGTCTAGGCCCACTGACTTAGCACCTTTTTGCCAGAATTTAAGACCAAAGTCTTAAACTTAAGCCCAAAATCAGGCTTAAGTCCCTTAGTGAAATCGGCCCCAGGCCTACAAAAAAGATAGGGTGGCAAGACATCATACTCACCAATTATTGCACTAAATATGAAATAAATGTGATAGAAACTATGCCCTAAAACTTGAACACAAGCAATAGTCAAAATTTGTGACATTTTTTACTCTCCAGAGCATAATTCTGACTCCTGGGCTATCAAAAGAATAGGGTGGCCAGATCTATGCCATAGCAATCCACTTGAAAAGTTTAAAAATAATCCCAAAAGAAATGTGGCTTGTAGGTTGAACACAAGAAAATCTCTAAGGAAGCGGACTCGGATAATGGCCGCGCATGATCCATAGTATCCCCGCTTTTCGGGGATACAATGACTCGCTCATAATCATTTTAACATCTGATGAATAATATTAACACATAAACTATATTTTATTGTCAACACAATGACTCTTGATCAAATGTCAGATGGACACCATTGAAACTACATGTATTGTCATCTTTACATTTGTTATTTTACACATATAAACTGAAATTTATATTCATATGTTTTTATGTAATCTGTTAACAGTTGGGAATATATACATGTATCATGGATAGATAAATTTATTATCCAACATAGAATTTGGTTTGAATATGAGGATTTACCGGCTGTAATATTTTTATTTCATAAACTCCAGTGCCACTTACTATGGATAAATAGAGTTATAAATTAGTCAACAGGTGTCTATTGGCCATTTACATACATCATTGGAAAGGTATTTTAAAAACATTCTGCATATTTTATTTTATTAAAATGGTGGAAAATTGCAAGTTAAAAATTAAAGCTTTTATATTCTCTAGTGCTGCTGTATATATAATATTTTTTACTGGTACTCATATTTTAAATATGGATTTATTTTTCTTATTAATCACAAAATACAGTGGATAATTAAAGACAAATATCCCCCATTAGACACATGTGAAAAATATCACTCATGAAGATTAACAATATAATACTCATGTTACACATTCATATATTAACATGACTTTCACTCATGACATATTTTTTTGGTATATGTCATTGGATAAGTTTTCCTATTTATGTACAGTTTTATCTTCCATAGTTTTATAAAACCTTGGGCAACACAGTCACAATGTATGTTTATCTGTGATTTCCTTTTAAAAAGATTTTTGTTTTTGTTGTTTACAGAGACATTCTTTATTACAGAACATACACTAAATATCTTGATATACTAATTGCTTATTTCTTTGAAATAGTTTATAGACACTGAAAAGTTGAACTGTTTTGGATTAAAAAATATTGCCTTAAAATTATTTTCTGAAATCAAAACATCTTTACCATAAAGACAAAATAGGAACTATCTTTGTAAATACAGCAGCAATATTTAATTCAATATTTTTGTACAAAAAGGTTTGAACATATACACAACACATTGATTTAAGCCAACAAAAGCTGAAACAGATGGTAAAAATGATGAAAGACACACTCGTTAATAATAGTAAGTGGTAAAACATGACATAAGTGTAAAAGCAAAGTGAGATTTTAAGGTCACCTTAAACTTTGGTTCAAGCTACACATAATAAACCACAGCTTAAGTTTTGAGTGAAAAGAAGAAAAATATTAAAACCGAGTAAATACTGGAAACATTTTAAAAATGGTTTAAATGTTTACAAAATGTTTTTAAAACCTATTTATATTCTGTTATGGTTTTCTAAACATTTCCAATTAAACGCTGTAATGCTGTAATGTTTAAATGCTGTAATGCTTTATAAACATTCTTTATAGAAACAGTTTTACTGAAAACATTTATTAAATGTTTAAAAAACATTTCCAGTCAACCTACATTTATAAGATGGCTGAAGAAATGAAGGTTATGCTGGAAATGTTTTTTCAAACATTCATCATAAAATGTTACACATAAAACATTTAAACAACATTTTAAAACATATGTGAAATGTATTCTGTCAAATGTTTTAAAAACATTCCATGAATAACCTTTTTTAAACCCATATATACAGAATGTTTGTTAAATGTTTACTTTCAAACATGTCCAAACAAAGATGGTGATGAACAGTAATAGGGAAGTTTAGAGGACTTTGTCAAAAATTGTCCCTTATCCCTAAAAGTAGGAATTGGATGGGGGCACAATTTATAAGCCACTATCTTACAATTTTGTACATAATAATATTTTCATTAGTTAGCAACCTAAAAGAGATATTGAATTTGGCGTCTGACCCCATAATAGAGATACAATTATGTTCATGTGTAATGTTTTTCTAACATTTATCATGAAACGTTTGATAAAGGGTATAGATAAAACGTTTGAAAAGACACGTTCCATTATAAATGGCTTTTCGTTCCCATCATTTTTTAACCTTTACCAAACGTTTTATTACAAGCATTTGCAAAACCCAAATATGTGTACTGGGAATGTAGCAATAAATGTTAATACTTATGGTTATATTGTTATTTAAAGGCAATAGTGCATGCAGTGTAATGTAATAATATCACAATTCTCAGTGACCAAGTGTCAGAAATTAAGCAGACAGTTCTGAGTTGTGAAAAGCCTGGATCTAATATATTAGTTTGATAGTATCAATATTTAAATACACTAAATACATTATTGCCTTTTAAATAACAATAACCTGCATACTGTGCATTATTTAAAGTAAATGGGTACATACAGAAAGATAATTCACAGAAGAGAAGACCAAACTATTAAAATATAAACCAAAACTTAAATGAAGTTTCTAACAAGCAATACTCTAGTATATATGAGAGTTTTGTACATACAAATATGATCAAAATCACACACTCAAAAGTTTATTTGAAATCTGATTAACAATATTAATACAAACACTGAAACTTTATTGTTTACACAACATCACATAATCTCTTCCATACGGTTTTCCCACCTCAGCCTATAAAATAGCTGACGTCTCTGTGGTATTGACTTTGTTATGTCTGTGGAAAAATGATTACTGAGTTGTTTTTTGGGGGGTTGAGCCTTAGAGTCTCCCTAAGCCGAGATCAATCACTATAAAAGGACAGTATAGAATGGACTACTGATGAAAATACAACCAAACTGTTTGATGTTCACAACTGAGACTTCAAAATTGACATTCCTGATTCATTTGGAAAACCATTAACAGCTAGGAGTATGTATAATGTAAACAATTTCATCTGCCAACAGTTTCATGACATTTTGAGTCATTAAAGGGATTCATTATTATAGTAAAATGCACTAACATCTGGATATATTACCTTCTTATTTGCATGGAGCATGTTGAACATCTTTTCAATTTAAAGTTGAACAGTTTCATAGTTGCAGTGAGAATAAGTTTAAATAAAATAATTCATGAACATAAAGAAAAAATATAGATAGCAACTCTCTCTAAATACAGTCACAATGTTTAATTCCACATTATACAAATTGTTTGAATTCATACACATAACTGGAGCAGTAAGTAATATATAAATGATCTAATACACACTTGTTTATAACAGTTTCTGATATACATGTATATAAAAACTTAAATGAAACATTTACACAGTGGTAAATCATGCTTAGTATTACATGTAAAGTTGGTATTTAAGAAGACCTTAAAAGCTTAAACTTAGTTTTAGTCACACACAACAGACCAAACCATAAAGAAGTGGTCTAAAATTTTAATATTTTTAGCGGTTATACCAAAATATGATTTGTGAGTATAAACTAGCTTTTGTTGGAACTGAAATTGTACAGCCTCCTTCACATAAGTTGCAGTATATATGTATTTTACATGACAAAATTTGTTATAAAAGCTACAAATTATATAACATTAATGTACAGTTATTTCAATATGAAAAGTTGCTTACAATAATGCCACCCCCAAAAAAACAAATCTTACTTTGAGCAGCAGTAAATTAATTGCAAGGTTTTAACTTTTATGTGAAACATCTGGGGCAGGTTTCACAAAGGGTCTCAGACTTAGCCTGGACTCAGGCTAAGTCAGGGACTTAAACCCTTTAAGGCTTTTGTCTTTGCTAAGTCCTGGGGTCGATTTCACTAAAGGACTTAAACTAAGTCCCTTTATTGGCTAAGTCAGGGGCTTAAAAACTAAGACTTTGGTCTTAGCTAGGTCTGGGACTTAAAATGGATTTCACAAAGGTAACTTAGCTTCAAGCTTATCAAATAACCACAGTGGTTTTCTGTGTCATGTGGCCTTTTATATCTATTCAAAATATAATATTGGTGTCATATATCCTTCATGTATTTTATCTAAGGATAAGGGCTGTTTTGAAATGGAAAACCATGTTGACACATATAAACTTCCCAAAGACTACTACTTTAGGGAGGTGTTCTGTGTAATTATACTTTATTTACGGCCATTTCAAATTTTGAAGTAGAGAAAAGTTTATGGGGGCCATATTTAAATCCTCTTTACAAAATTTAAGCTTCGTGAAATCTGCTAAGTCTAAGACCAGAGACTTAACATTCTTTTGACAAAATTTAAGACCAAAGTCTCAAATTTATGTCTAAATCTGGCCTTAAGTCCCTTTGTGAAATCGGCCCCTGGACTTAAATGGATTTCACAAAGGGTGAGTTAGCTAAGTCCAAGCCTATCATATAACCCAGTGGTTTTCTGTGGTATGTGACCCTTTATTTCTAGTCAAAATATTTTAGTGGTAACATATATCTTTTGTTTAACTCATTTTATCTTTGAAAAAAATGCTGTTTTTCAATGGGAAGCCTTGCAATCACACAGACATGTCCAAAGACTAATTTAGGTAGGTGTTCTATATATTTATTCTTTATTTCCAAGCATTTCAAATTTTGAAGTGAGAAAAATATATGTCGGCCATATTTAAGTCTCTGTTTACAAAAGTTAAGCCCACTCTTGGGTAGACTTAGCCAAAACCTAGACTTAGCAGCTTTGTGAAATCCTCTTCGTCTTAGACCACAGACTTAGCCTCATTTTAAGACAAAAATCTTAACTTTAAGTCTAAGTCTGGGCTAAGTCCTTTTGTGAAATCGACCCCTGGGGCAAGTTTCACAAAGGGTCTTAGACTTAGCCAAGTTTTTGGCTTAGTTAGGGACTTAAATGTAAGACTTTGGTCTTAGCTAGGTCTGGGACTTAAATGGATTTCACAAACGGTGACTTAACTAAGTCCAAGCTTATCATATAACCACAGTGGTTTTCTGGGTCATGTGACCTTTTACTTCTATTCGAAATATAATATTGGTGACAAATCCTTCATTTGACAGATTTTTATCTAAGAATAAGTGCTGTTTTGAAGTGGAAAACCTTGTTACCACTTAAAAACTTCTCAAAAAACCACATTAGGGAGGAGGTCTATATATTTATACTTTATTTACAACAATTTCAAATTGTGAAGTGGAGAGAAATTTATGGCAGCCATATTTAAGTCTTTGTTTACAAAAGTTAAGCCCACTCCCAGGTAGACTTAACTTTGGGGCCCAAAGCTTAGACTTTTCTGCTTTGTGAAATCTGCTAAGTCTAAGACCACAGACTTAGCCTGAATTAAAGATAAAAGTCTTAATTTTAAGTCTAAGTCCTTTTGTAAAACAGGCCCGAGTTTCTGACCTCACAACATTCATACAAGGGGAAAATATTTAATTTGTCTGGGCTCGTATTTCGCTTCATAAGTGTACATAACTTGGGCTTTGTATTTGGGGAGAGCGTATTTGCCTCAACCTGGCCCACTTTTCAAGCATGTACTGATTTTTTTACATGTTTAAAAAATATTTAATATTATGTATATATGTTAGAGTCGTCTTCTTCACTTCTCATGCCTTTTTTCTTCAAAAGGCATGAGAAAAAGTCAAAAGTGAGCTCAAAGTTCACACAACCAATAAACCTAACAATCGTATCAAATAAATATATTAATGAAAATATTTATAACTGTTCAATAAAGGTATAGAGGGCTGTGTCAGATATGATTCTGTTACTTAACTTTTAGAATATTGTGGCAATTAGCATATTGAATGTTTATATCATAATAATCCAATGGCTTGGTTAAAAATATATCATCACTACTGAGACCTATACGCTGACATATTTAACTTGAGTTCCTAATTCCATATTGTCAACACATAGTGACATATTATACATAGCTGAAGATTTACTGACTTGAACTCAAGCCCTTATTCTGTCCGTTATAAGGAAATAAGTGTGGATTTATTTGGATAAAAGTATTGCCCTGGGACAAAGAAAAGTTATAAATCTTCAAGAATTAATCTTTAAAATTTCTTTTTATAGGGTGATCTCACAATTTTCAACTAAATTCGGTAAAAAATGGCTCTCAATTAATCATCCTGTATTTATTATTTGGCTCCTATAAAATTCATTATTTATTTATATTTTTGTGCCAATTTAAAGAATTTGCCTAATTACCAACATAATTTATTTATTTGGGTTTTAACGTTGCTTTCAACACATTGTATTGGTCATATAACGACGGGTGGTTTTATGGGTAGAGTGAACCAGTACATACAGTTGGTCAAGATTCCGTACTGCTAGCTGCCAACCAATGACAAGCAACAAACAGCTTTCCCACCTGAGGTCGGGCCTGGAACCGAACCCCGGCCTCAGAGGTGGGAGGCGTGTCCCCACTCTGCCACCGTGGCTCCCTAATTACCAATGTAAGTGCACATTACTCAGATTGATTTTATATACAGAGGGCAATTATTAAATATATCTAGATCATTACAGTTTTTAACAAGATAATGGTTTTCAAGTTCAGCTTACAATCAGCTCATGTTACACAAAGATCGATTAGAATAGAGTTCATATTCACAATAAATTTGGAAAACATGGAATCTTCTAGCTTTGATCCAGAAAAGACAGTTTAACTTTAAGAACATATATTTAATCAAATATTAGCTGAACCATTTTCTGCAAACTTTAATCCAATTTTGGCTCAACTTCATTGTTCTTAGTGTTCAGGGTCCGAGTACACATTTAACACCTGGATGCTAAAGTGATCAGTACGGTGAAATGAGAAAAATGTGGGTTTATGGTTATCTACTAAATAAGCATAAAACTAAATTCTTGAATGTGGAACACACGATAGCACATGTTGATAACCACCTTTCAGTGTATACATGGACAATTTTGCTGCTGAGAAGTATGTACCATTTATGAAAGTTAACATAACAATAGGATGCATTATTTACATATTTTACAGCTCAAGCACAAATTTTAATAATCTTATATCCACATTTGTAATATCTAGTAATTACAATAAACAGTAAGTCATTTCAACTTGTTTCACTATAAACATGCATCATACAATATCCAGTAACTATACAACTTAAGAGTACATTATTCACAAATTCCGCCATTGAATGTGTTGTACAAACACTACATAAATTCAAATAATCAAACCTATTCAGCAGACAATGTTTTGACTTTGCAATGTTTAGAAAAGGATCCAATTACTTTTCAGATCACTCATTGGTTCTTCATTGCTACCTTGTCAAAGTACATGTTGGATATCAAAAGGTTCAGCTATAGAATGTTAAAGTTTCTTGTACATAAATCTGTATTTGTATTTATGTGTTGGATATGGACAAAGAATGGACCAACTTGCAAGTGACATGTAAATGAAATACAAATCTTCTGTAGGTGTTTTCAGGATGCAGACAGCTCACCATTGCTATAGAGAAGAAATTGGTATGGAAATTATTTTCTGTGTGGTTGTGACACAACAAGAACGCAAGATTCACTTGCTTTTTATGTAGGATGCCCTTGGCAACATCTACTCCCCTGACAAACTGAACATATCTATAAATTTCACAAAAAATAGTAGGGCCTATCAGTGTTATAAGCCCTATAGCATGATGTCAGTTTGATCACGTATGGCTGAACCTTCTCATTTGATCTGCTTAAAAGAGTTTGTGAATAAATATTTAACCCACAAAATATTAACTATTTGGTCAATCTTTAAGTCAATTTTTGTCCCAATCTAATTTTTCTGTGGGCCCCAGTAAACATACTACAATTGCACAAATTAATTTTAAAAACAGATACCTAGCAGAAGAGATGGTAAAATATCATGTTTTGGAATATACTAAGGCATCCATTTCATTAACACATTTTTTTCTGTTAATCAATCATTGTGTTTGCATTTTCTCTATTGATGCTAAATAGCTTAAAACCATATGTAAATTTATAATTATAATTAACTTATGTACAAATGTGAATTATATGATTACATACTCCACTAACTACAAACTAAGCCTATCGAATTGTACAATCAACAAATTAACATATTAAAGCAGGTATTGATAACCATATTACATATGTATGCATGAATAATTTACCATTTAAAAATGTAGGAATTAAACAAGAAGATCTAGAAGATACATAATTTACATAATATACAGCTAAAGTACTAATTTTCATTAGGTCATCTTGACACTTGTAAGTTTTATTTATAAATATCAAACAATATGTTACGCTCATCTTTTCATAATCATTTGACATTTGTGTCATCAGTTACTGGGATAGAATATAATTCATACATTAGAAATTCTATAGATATAAAAATAGCATCAGAAATACCCACACCCCACTGTGCGGGGAAATAGCCAAGACAAGGTCATGACGGCAAGGACAAATCAAAGGTCACCCCCATTGTGTTGCGTACATACAAACCCCTCAAAATGTCACTATCAAGTATCCATTTCCTACACCTTTTGGTTTCTGAGATATAACCACAATAACATTTCAAAGGTCAAGGTCACTACAGCAACATAAAAGGTCACCTACAAAACCTTTCTAAATATCAACTTTTTTGACCTTATGTTTTCAGAGATATAGCTTGGATAAGATTTTAAAGGTCAAGGTAAATGCAGCTAACTCAAATCAAAGTCATACCCTCATGTTGTGCACTTGCAACCCTTGACCAATGCCCTACAAAGTATCAATATTCTACACCTTACTGTTTCTAAGATACAGCCTGGATAAGACATTACCCACCATCTGCATGCCCGCCTGTCTAGCCGGACACAATGGGAGAAAACAATACTCGCACAGCATTTAAAGGCTGTGGGGTAAGAAGGCATATAAAACAAAAGCACTAACTACAGAATTTATATTACACATCATAATTTCAATAATATCTTCCTGTACAGATGATTATTTAGTGAATATAAGATAATTGTACTATATAAACGCAAAAAATTTCACAGAAACACCATCCAATTATTTACATATTTGATATATACAATGCATATCATGAACACTATGTACATATAATTTTAACATCCATGACATGTATTTATCAGCATTTATCCTTGGTTTAAATTAGAGGTGAATTTACATGATTATACCATAGTGTAGGATAGTTATTACAGAATACAAGAATTAGTGCCTTGATGCAAATATTTTCTGGTGAATCAAGTTTCGAGTTTACTATATTCAACTTTTGCAGTTGCAAGCCACATTTATGTTAATACACATATGTATACCAGTAAAATCATGATTATATACATACATATTCATATTATGCAATAAGATCCATCATTTATGCCCAGGTCAGACAGTGGCAAATTTTAATGATAGATATCTGTCACAGGTATTTGCCTATTTTTAAATTCGCTATGACAATTTGCCACAAAAGGTAGCATATTCTTCTCTGTTGTAGCTCTGCTGTATGCCAGTTGCCAATGAGTTGTACAAGTTTCTTGTTCTCAGTACATTTGCCAGACATTCTTCCTTGTTTGTAAATAATTCTCTCTTTGTGGTAGCAGATTCTTCTCAGATGTTATTCATTGTTTCCTACCCGTAGCTAATTCATGGGGTAACTAGACCTACGATTTGGAGAGCTGATGCAAATTTGTATCCACCCGAAAGAGAACTCATTAAAGCCAGTGAACCATCATTTGACCTTGAAGGAGGGGCTCAAGGTCAAGTCTGACCACATCAGAAGATTCCTAGCCCATGATTTCCTATAAGTTGGTTTCACATTGCAAACCTCTAGGACCATTCATAAGCAAGTTATAAGCACTTTTAAGTTTGGCTGTCCTCGTTTGACCTTGAAGGAGGGGCCCAAGGTCAAATCTGACCACACTAAAAGATTCTCAGCCCATGATTTCCTATAGGTTGATTTACCATCCCAAACCTCTAGGACCAATAATAAGTGAGTTATAAGCACTTTTAAGTTTGGCTATCCTCATTTGACCTTGAAGGAGGGGTCCAAGGTCTAATCTGACAACATCAGAAGATTTGCAGCACATGATTTCTCATAGGTTTGTTTCACACTGCAAACCTCTAGGATTAATAATAAGGGAGATATAGGCACTTTTAAAGTCCGCTATGTGGGTTACTTTGGCAGTCGTGGATGACCTTGAATTAACAGCTTCAAGGTCAAATGTGTGCAAGGTTGTAGAGGACATGTATATCTGTTATACATATCACCTATGAAGAGATTCAACCTTCTACCTATGAGAAACAGCCAGTAGAAAAATGTAAATAATTTTCAAAGAAATGCCTGCGGCGACCATCTTTTTTTTCAGAATGAGACTAATTTTAGTCCCAGAGAAGCTTACCCCCCAATGAAAATATCCTGCAGATTTGATGAACCTAGGTTTGTTTGTTTGTTTATTTGGGGTTTAACGTCGCTTTCAACACTGTACAGGTCATATCACGACGGGTAGTTGGAAGGGCAGAGGAAACCAGTACATAGAGTTCGCTAGGGTTGTGTACTGTAAACTGCCGACCAACGGCAAGCAACTACCAGCTTTCCCACTTGAGCCCGTGCGGGGATCGAACCCCGGCCTCAGAGGTGGGAGGCGAGAGTGTTACCACTCTGCCACCGTGGCCCCTTGATGAACCTAGGTGGTGTAGTTTTCTTCTTAGAGCGTTAACACCGAAAATCTCTCTACGAGCAGCGGCGGTGTAGTGAACGCTAAACCAAATTACAATTAAAGGAAAATTGTCAAATATCTCCACCAGATCATGGGGTTTTCACAGTAAAATCTTGCTTTGTTGAGCCCAAATCACAGGACAGCAAAAAAAAAAAACATTATAGAAATTGCAGAATTATGCAATTTATCACATGACCACAGTTTCCCGCCTCATTTAACAAATTCTGGCAAATTTAAAAATACCTGTATTGTTCTATAATCTCCAAGATTATCATAGCACCATCTCCAGTGTGTGACCTGAGCATTACATTGTTTGTAGTTCATGTACTTATTTGTACATCAATACAATCTATCTACATTGGTCCAATATGTAATATTCTGTCACATCAGTTATCATTATGGAATGTGACAATATATAGATACAAGATATTTATCTAATGGTATAAATTTGAAAATTTTAAATACTTAAATGTAGCTTTTATAAGCTACAAGCTTACCATGTGGGACTGAATGCTTACTCTGATGGCTGCGAGGCATCACGGCCAACGTCTAAGAAAAAGACACACTTATGGTTAGCCGTAGCCTCAGGTTGTCGTCATGTGATCAACCCCATTTGTCATCTCCTTTCTCGTTGAGATTTAAACCCATAACCCCTCAGCTGCAATACAGCAGGAAGGCAGGGTGGGACTCTTCTCAGTCCCACATTGTAAGCTTGTAGCTTATAAAAGCTACATTTAAGTAATTAAAATTTTCAATTTATTGCGCTACAATAGCTTACCATGTGGGACTGAATGCTGAATCCAATCACTTGCAGGAGGGATTACAGCTGAGAATGGAAGACATGTCTATTTTTTCTTAGAATTTTGATGATAATAATAATAGAATGAGAGATAGAATATACCATCCTGAGTCCCGTTTACAGGGCCCCAATCCTGAAGACCAGGCCTGTAAAAATCCAAAAAACCTAAATGAATGAGAGACAGTGCTAAAAACTGTCAGGGTGTTTGATAGGAGATGGATGTGTAACCAGAGTACACAAGACAGGGTAAAGCCCCAAGGGCTATCACGGAAGAATCTGAGCTTCAGGCTCGGATACTGACTAATTGCCATCCTAAAATATTAATGACAACCTTAAGGTCCTTAATATAATATACAATTTATGTTAATTTTAAAAAGACTAAATAGAACTTACCCGACACACCCTGATGAGTTAAACCTATATCTAGACCCTGGGCTTAGACTTCTGAAGACTTGGTTGTAGCGGATGTGCCCCCCCCCCTTTTCTTTCCAAGGAAGACTGGACTGAGGAGAAGGGTCTAGGACCTGCTGTGACGCTACTACTGGTCCCAGATACATATTGTTCTCCGAGAAAGACCGTAAAAGGCCTTAGAGGTCGCAAAGGCCCTAATGTCATGCGCTTTAACTTGGACCAAGTCCAAGGCTTGTTGGTCTGCTTGTTTGTAGCAAAGTAGAATGGTTTGTTTCAACCATGAGAAGAGAGTAGCGGGTCTGATGTCTGAGGTATGTCCTTTCTTGAAGGAGATGAAAAGGAGCGACCGGGAACCTCTCAGATCCTTGGTTCGGTCCAAATAGTACCTCAGGGCCCGCACGGGACACAGGGTCCTGTCTTCTTTGAATTGTCTATCTACAATGGTAGTCAATGCAGGAATAGTCACCGGAGACACTCTTTGAGAACCTTCTCTTGCTAGTTGGTTTTTGGCTATGAAGTCAGAAGAAGGGAACAAGGCAACCTTTTCCCATTGGCCTAGATTAGACACTTTGTTTGCAACCCAGTCGTGGATTTCACTGCAGCACTTGCCGGAGGCCAAAGCTAGCAAAAAAGTAGTTTTGAGAGTGAGATGTTTGAGGTCTGTGTCTTTCATAGGCTCAAAGGGCACTTTTGTGAGCTCATTGAGAACAACAGAAAGGTTCCACTTAGGAAGATTTCTGGGACTTTTGGGATGATCCCTGTTGAAACTGGAGAGTAACCTGTGAAGGTCTTCATTATGTGCAATATGTTGGGCCCAAGGTGTCAACAATGGCAGTCCTGTAACCATCAATGGTCGAGAGGCGCCTGTTTAGGTCTGAGTACAGGTACATGAAAAAAATCTGAGATTTGATTCACAGATGGAGTGGAGAAATCCACCAAATTTTCTCTGCACCATTTTTCAAAAAGGGCCCACTTTGACTTGTAGATGGTCCTTGTTGATGACCGCTGAGGGGCAGCAATTCTCTCTGCAACCTCCACAGAGAAGCCGTGTTCTTGGAGTTGTCCACTCCTAGACACCAGGCTTGGAGGTTGAGATGTTGCGGATTGCTGTGGAATACGTAATTATGGGACTGTTTGAGTAGTGTTGTTGACACCGGATGCTGCAGTGGGATCTCTATTGAGAGCTGCACTAGGTCCCCAAACCAGGGCATCCCTGGCCAGCCTGGGGCTATTACTATGATCAGGCAATGGCATTGCCTGATTTTTTGGATCACCCTGTGAAGGAGAGCCGTTGCAGGGTAAGCATAGGCAGTGAGACCCGTCCAGTTTATGTTCAGAGCATATATGTCACAGGCCTTTGGATCTGGGATAGGAGACACGTACAGTGGAAGCTTGTGGTTCAGATGAGTGGCAAATAGGTCTACATGGGGAGTGAACCAGTTTTGGCCTGGTCTTTGAAGTCTCTTAGGGCCAGAGAGACAGCCTTCAGCTCTAGGACGTTTATGTGTAGCCTTTTTTCCTGGTCTGGCCACAGACCCTTGGTAGAACTTTGCTCTCAGTGAGCGCCCCAACCTTCATTTGAGGCGTCTGTAAAGAGTTGGATACTGTGGTCTTTGGGATGAAGGTCTGATCCTTTCATCACGTTCGCAGGATCCTGCCACCAGTCTAGGTGTGCAGAGATGGCGTCTGTCCAAGGAAGGAGGCTGTCCAGTGACTGAGGATATCTCCAGTGCTCCTCGAGATGGAACTGAAAGGGCCTCATGTGAAGGCGTCCCTGCGGGACCATTTTCTCCATTGAGGTTAGCAACCCAATCAGAGACATCAAACATCTTGCAGTCAAAACATGTTTTGACTTAAGTCGTAGGATCAAATCCTGAAGTTTGAACCATCTCTCTTGAGTGGGTTTTACAAGGGCTGAATCTAGGTGGTACTCGTAACCGACGAACGAAAACACCTGAGTAGGTTTCAGTTCTGACTTTTCCTGAAAAAACCTGACTAGACTTCAGTTCTGATTTTTTTCTGATTTATTATCCACCCCAAGGACTGGGTTAGGTCTACCACTGCCTGAGTGTTCAGTTGGGCTTCCTCCTGAGACTGGGACCTGATCAGCCAGTCGTCCAGGTATTGGTAAAGTCTGAGTCCTCTGGAGAGGGCCATGAGCTTGACTTCCTTTACGATCATTGTAAAGACCTGGTGGGCTGTGGCCAGTCTGAAAGGGAGGGAGGTGAACTGAACACCTGAGACCTGTGGCAAAATCTAAGGTATTTCCTTGAGTTTGGATGGATGGGGATGTGAAGGTAGCTGTCCGATAGATCTATCGACAATACTCATTCCTCTGGAATAAGGGAGATCCTGATGGACTGTGGAGTTTCCATTTTGAACTTTTCTATGTGTAGAAAATTGTTGAGCCTGCTTAAGTCTATTACTGGCCTCCACCTTTGGTGAGGCTTGGGTACTAGAAACAGGCGACTGTAAAACCCGAGAGATTTTACATTTTCCACCCTTTGGATAGCGTTCTTTGACAGAAGAGACTGGATGCAATCGGCCAGAGCTTGGTCTTTTTGAAGGGCCTTGTATTCTGATATTATCAGAGGAAATCTGACCAAGTTTGGTCTTGAGAGGAATGGCAGTACGTAGCCATTGGTGATAATGTTTAATACGTTGGATGAACAATTGCTTGCTTGCCAGTCTCTTCTGAAGAACAGAGGCGACCTACTGGTGGACTGATGGAGGCTTTGGAGGAGTCATTGGGAAGAGGGGTTTCCACGACCCCTTCCCCTATTGTGGGGTCGAAAACGACCCCTGGAGCCTCTGAAGTTTTGTTTTCTTCTGTTTGAGGAAAACGATTGGTTACTGCTTTGGGAGGAATTGCCCCCATAGGGGCGCTTCCTGTAGGAGCCTCTTTTCTTGTGGGGACCACGAAAGGGCTTATACTGGTAGGGTCCGAAACCCTGAGAATCTTTTGAGGTGCCTTTTTAAAGAAGGAAGTCCTCACCTTCCTTCACTAACTGGGATTTGAATAAGGAAGACGGCCAGAAGGACGCATTCCTGAGCTCTTGGCATCTGGTTTCTCCTAATTGAGGTTGTAAGAGGGTCATTTCGGCTTCGCGCCTAAGCAAGCCAGTATTGCCCATTGAATATAACTCCCTCTGGAGTATATAGGCAAGGGATTTACTGAGGCAGGTCAAAGCTCTATGCTGGATCAAGATGGTCTTGTTCCACAGATCCAGGTGCTCACAGGCTTCCTCATATCCACGCTTCGCTGCTTTATTAGGGTCGGCACCTTTCCTGATTTGAGACCTGACCTGTTTGAAGGTCGACTTCAGACTATGCTGACACTTTTCCAGAGTGGAATTGCAGGAAGAAGAAGTCTTGGCAAAGGTAGTAGCGAAATTCAGCATGGAAATGTTTTGCCTCACTTGATGTTCCAATTCCTTGAGAATTGGAAGTGGAACCTTGCCCATAGGAGCCCAAGAGGGCTTAGGAGAAATACAGATCTTTGCAAAGTCTGTATTAAGTTCTTGTATTTTGTCTTCATAACAAGGCTGATCTACCTTGTACCACTTTGCAGTGGAGGGAGGGGCTTTAATGTACTTACCCTCTGGCAAATTTGTTGCTTGGAAGTCCTGATCAAATTTATCAAATGCATCCTTGATAATAGAATTAAGAGGTAGCATTGAAGAAGGACCTCTTGGCGTGAGTTCTTGCCTGGCTGTCTCATCATCAAGGCGCATGACCGCAGTGGAAGATAGTGCTCTCGTGATAACTCGATCGTCAACTCGAGTTTCATATCATTTTTTTTCATTTTTGTCTTATTGCAAACTCGAGCTCCTTTAAAATACTGCAAAAGTATATGAATAAACCACTTGCCAGTGTACAAAAATAAAATTTACTTAATATTTTCCTTCATATTTATCTATTACGATGTAAAGCCAATGATATCTCTCCATATATCTTACCTGGAAAAACAACCAATCAAAATGTCCGTTTTATTTCTCAACATGGCAAGAATGTTGATCCTTATTTTGCAGATAAAATATGACAAATTTTGTTGGAATATGGTTAAAAATAGATTTCATTATGAAAGGAATCGCATTAGTGCACATACATTTAAGGTTTGGGTGTTTTCAAATATTGTTATTGACTCGAGTTCAACTCGAGTTGACTCGTCGGTGATTGATGAAACTCGAGTTGGTACTTTGACGACTTGCAGAAGCACTATTGGAAGACCTACGCAAGGATTCCCTAGGATCCGGCAATTTAAGAATGCGTCGAAACGTATCCACCTCCTCAGCATATTGGGATGGGATGTCAGAGCTACTTCCCTGTAATAAGGAGGGTCAGCGTCATGTTGTGGATGGTCCTGATCAGGGTAAGACTTCCTAGCAGGCTTACAAGACCTATGCCTACATTCAGGGGACTGATCCTCCTCTGAAGATGAGGGTAAGAATCTGGATCTCGATTTATGTTTAGATTTGTCAGAGTGCTTAGGTCTGCTCGGGGCAGGCTGAGGGTCATCTGGGTAGTCAGAATAATGATCCGAGGCAGAGCTCGGCACCACATCATATTGCTTCAAAGCATGAGAAGACTTTTTGGGTTTGGTTGAGGCAACCCCAGAGAGATCCTCGACTCAGCTAAGTTGATGACCCGAGGCGTCATCGACGCGACTATCATTAGAGTCGAGGTGAGGAGGTAAGGCTGGGCCATAATCAACATCCATCGACTCGACAGCACTAGTTTTCGAGGGATCCAAAGTTTTAGGTTGAGATGGGCCTGGTTTAGAAGCCGAAGCGGAGGTCTGATCCACCTCCACTTCTGTTTATTTTTGTAAAGATTTTTGGAAATCTTCACGAAGACTTTGTGTAGCTTCTAACATGGTGGCCTGAAAAATACCCATCTTCTGATCAATCTGCATATCAAGTCGAGATCCCAAAGACTTCTCGATCGGATTGAACTTTCTGTTGTAAGGCTGTACCTGGAGTACGGGGCACAGTACAAGCTGGCGTTCTCAGAGACAATGCCTCAAAGGCAAGAGGTTGAGGTCGAGGTGGAGAAGTAAAAAGGCGTTCGGCAGCAACCTCTAGTTCTGCATGAGAACCCCTAATAGATCAGTGTCTTCATCTACATTTCTGTCAGATGTTTTATCGCCCCTCTCGACGTACCTTTTCCTGCGGGTTATTTTTGTTAGCTGTTTCTCAGTAAATGAGGCACAGATCTCACAGGGAGATATAAGAGTAACACAGGGGTTGTCGCCCTTACCCGCCTCTCTGCAGGTAGGGCAATAGTTATGTACATCAAAAGCATGACAGAAGTGATGACACTTGGAGGCCTAGGGTTTATCTTTGTTGGTTTGGTGAAAAGACATGTTTGAACGTAATATAAGAACGAAATAAGAAACAGTGACACCCGATCACATAAAGCCTAGCCGACAGAACAAAAATCCAAATAAAATGAAAATTACATAACTGACAGGGCGGAAAGTTAGGTAGAATGTGCTATACAGATTAATCAAGGGATTGACATAAAATAAGCAAACAACAATCAAAAATAACTGAGATATAAGTAGAAAACGGCAGAAAAAACTTCCCAAAATATCCAAGATGGAGGCGGCCAACGAGAAAGGAGATGACAAATGGGGTTGATCACATGACGACAACCTGAGGCTGTGGCTAACTATAAATGTCTTTTTTTCTTAGACGTTAGCCGTGATGCCTCGCGGCCATCAGAGTAAGCATTCAGTCCCACATGGTAAGCTATTGTAGCGCAATAAAACATTACTTTTAAGTAATTGCATATGTAACAGTTATCATAGATTGACTCTATATACAAACTGAAAATGAACATATCTTTACAAATACTTCCTATTCAAAGCATTATTCACATACTGATTTTGGATAATGATTGCATTAATGCTAACAGTTATGATAATATATACACATTCAAAGCTAAAATTGATTTGATATAAAGATCACTTTAACCTACCTCTGATTTACTTCATTTTAAGGGATAAGTACACGTTTAGTTGGTTCTTAGTCCATTCTTAAACTAATAAAGGCAATGAAAAAGTCATTCTCAGTTTGTGGTAAACATAATCTTAACATTGGTTAAGGTGAACTGAATACCATTGAAATTAATTGAAGACTCAAACTAATATACAGTAGCTCAAACCAATATACAGTATCACATATATTTTCCAGACAGTTCACTATTTTATTTTGAAAGATTCGGTTGCAGAACTCTGAAGTTTACAATGTTAGTAGGATATCACACTAGGCCAGACACCATACAGTATTTAGTATACAAGTAAACACATTGTCTGGGCACCAGTCCATCATGGTACAGTCTTTCATACAGGTGTGCCATCATTCTCGTCCTTAGGTGGCTTCATACGGTATCTGTGTGGAGCTACAGGAGGACCAGCAATATATTCATCTGCCCCAGGGCTGGTCTGCATCATGTATATGTAAAAGAGAAGAACATAAAAAGGTTGATCCGTATTTACTACACATTTACTGACATTCTGACTGTGAGAATTACTTTTACTCTAGGAAGTTTCAAGAAGTTTTTTGTACAAAGCTGAAGGCATTAGTATTTGGGTCACTGAGAAGAATGTATGTAGTATTTGAGAAAGGCTGTATACATCCAATAAAAGTACTGAGAATAGCAGTATTATATAAATGCCTGTGAGTATGTGCACAGAAATAGAAAGATGCTAAAAAATGCAGGACATTCGTGTAATGATCAAAAATGAGAAATAGGAAAAATAGTACCAGACGTTAAGCCCAAGTTAGCTGCTAAAAGTACTATACTGTGGCAAGTAAATCTTCAAACAACTCACAGATGTAATTTTTAATGTCAATACAATTGTCCCAAAATAATTTAACAATCCCCTTTGAAACTAAGCTTATTTATACTCCAATATTACTCTATGCAAAGAGAGTTGCAATTGCTGAAAGAGTCATAAGTGGCCAGCGGTCTCGAGTTCTTCGTGAAAAATTCTGATACATATATTAGGAATCTTTAAAAAATCTAAATTAAAATCTTAGTATACTATCACATTAAAAATATGAACCATTAAAATTATTCTTTCTTTGCCTTAAAATACTTTCAAAAACGAGAGTATCATAGTTTTTCAATGACAGTTGCAGCTGCATTTTATCCAACATATCAACCTTCAAAAAGTTTTGGATTTTAAAATTTTAAAGAAAACGATGCCTAAATACCAAAATTGGTGTATTGAAATTAAACTTGAAACAGATAATGATATGGCTTTGAATCTTGTCAGTGCAGTAAATATTTACCATCAAAGTACAATTAAATTAGATTCAGAGTTTGAACTTTCACTGAAAAAGGTATTGAAATAACATGGTTTAACCTTGGGTTCTGTCCCTTCAGGATCATTGATGCAGTAACCACAGCGTGTGAGGGCCCTCCTCAGAATTTCTGTCCTTGTCTCGTCATTTCCCTGTTCACTTTGGCGCCATTTCACAAGCATGTCAAATATCCTGTCCCAGGTGCAATGATGGTCCATTTCTATTTGCTGCAAAGTAGCACTGGTGAGCTTCAGATGTACACCTACCCTCTTCCAATCAGCTCCAATATGGTTGGCCAACTCACCCAGAACAACATCATCAAGACCTGACACAGATAATATTACCATTTAAAAAGTGGCTAAATTTTTCAATCTTTACAAACTGAAAGAGGTTTTAAGTGGGGGTAGTGAATGAATGACTTAAAATGTTTATGCTATAAAACTTACTGTTGATGTAAGTGTAAAAAAGTGGGTCAGAACACATTCACAAACTACACAAACATCCTTCCACCTTCCAAATACTAAATAACAAACACAAACAATTCAATAGAAATATTTACAACTGATGTAAATGATTTCAACCTGAATTCCTTTGCTTTTGACGACTCATCTAACTTTGACTTACTTTCTGTTTTACATATTTAAATTGAATATATATTCTGATATAAGTTACAAATAATTGTATCTAAAATGGATGAAAATATCTGATGTGAGTTACAAATAATTGTATCTAAAATGGATGAAACGATCAAGTTCCTAAAAGAGTGAAAATATTTGTTCTGTTGGTCTGCCACACACTTTTACATACTTTTGAGACTTGGCAAAGTTTTGTCCTCTGCTTCAGTGCCATCGAGTTCAATGAGGTTCTTCTGTGAAACATAAGACTTCATAGGGTTAAGTTCCAGGCACCAATTTTGAATAAAAGTTTAGGGAATTTGCTTACATCATTTACATTACTGTCAGTTATTAATGTTAGGCTCACTGAAAATGTTTTTATTCTTGGATTACGTTATATTTTTAAAGTTTAGATATTGTGGAATAATTAATGTTAAATATAATTTAACATGATGAAATGTTGATCCTTAACCACTCACATGTGGAGCATTCTTCTGCAGGTATCTCTTCAATGCTTCTACCTGTTTTGCAGCCAGTGTTCTGTCTGAAATGAATTCGTTTGTTGGATTATTCATTTATGCAAAAACATTTACATAAGAATATTTGCAGCCCTTGTTAGTTTATTTGAAATGTATTGTTACAAGAAATTCTCTTGCAAGATTTTCTATCATAAATCACAATTTCTATTCAAAACTAAAATTAATTTTACAAGTAATATCATGGTATGTACCATCATCATGTTCAATCAAACTTTAAACTTACACACACAAAATGCATAATTACATGGAATAAATAGAATACAGACTTATTACAACAACTCAATACATTGAATAGTCAATCAACTTTAATTATTTTTGAAGGGAAATAAAAAATTTGGAACACTTACTCACTGCAGTAGTTTAAACTTAGAGACACGAAAATCCTGGAATCGATTAAGAATGTTACAAATCAAATACTTGATCAAATTAATTTTTTTTCATATTTTGTCACAAGTGCATGGAACTGTTTAGGACTGATATTCAATCACCCATTTAGAGTTAAAGGGTACAAGTCAAATCTGTTGTTATAAAAATGCTTAATCATGCAATACCTTTTGCTCATTGCATAGGAGCAGGTATATTGGATTATCCATTGATTTTCCGATGATAAATTTTTTTGATGAAGCAATTTATGAAAAAAACATGAAGTGAGTTATTAGTGACTGGGTTCCATGTTCACATTGTCTATGTATGGCTGTCTAGTTGGATTTGGTGTGAAAAGTATACATTAGCTCACAATCAGCAGTTTTCTTGTTACACACTAATTTCTTACATATGTCAACTCAATATTTATAAATTATGATATCTATAATAATCTTAAGTGTAAAAAGTTATTATTCCAACAGATAAGACATACCTTTAGAGGGATGTCGCACCAGCAAGGAAGGTATTTGTTTGCATTTATCCACTTTACATCCAACATAGATGTCATTATTGTCTGTTTCAAGCATCTTAATTAGTTGCAACTGGTGAATTTTGTGAACATCTGATGTACCCAAGTGGCAATCACCACAATCTAATGAAAATCTGGCTGCCAGGCCAGGCCATGAAATCTTGATCAGGTTTCTTATAATCTTGCAGATGCGGTCTGTTAATTCCCATACTCTGCCAACATCATCACATTCAGTCCTTCCTCTGATAATAACCTGCAGTATGTTTCCTGTTAGCTGCACAAATAGCCATAAACTGTCAACTTGTGCCCAGATCCCATTTTTGAAAACTATTTGCTGCTGTGTCTCAGAGGGATCATACAACTCATCCATGAGATTGACACAAAGATGGTGCCAAAATGTGCTCGGAATATTTCCCTTTAATTGAAAGTTGAGGGCAAGTTCATCTTTACTACACACACCCAGCTTTGGTAATATCTTCTTGATATCTTCCGGGATTTCAATTTTGTCAACAAAGTATGGTATGAACAAAAACTGTTGTTCACCAGCTGAATGACAATGTGCAATGTGCAGCTGCTGGAATAGCTGCATAACACTTTCAACCTCTTCATCAAAATGTCTCTGGTACAGTAATACCTTCAACATGGCTTTGCTGAACAGGCCTCGTTCACACACTCTATGGAGGCAATCCAGAAATCTCTCCTCAACATCATCAAACAATTGCTTTCTTAAATTTTTGTCCAGTTCAGAAAATGAAAGACTGAGTGATTCATGATGGAATACAGAGCTCAACAAATCTTTAAAGAATCCCAAATGGTTAAAGATGATATTCTCAATATGTGGATGCCCTTGAAACCATAAACACAATCCATAGCTATGGAACTGTTTTAGACACATTTTCAAATCTTCACATGATCCAGGATATTTCTTTGAGAGTTTATCAAATATCTTAGCTGCTTCAGTAAATAATAGGATTTTTCCTTCTTTTTGTAGTTGTTCTAGTTTACCTGAATGGCCATCTACCAAATTACTTGATTGCCTGTTTAACGCAAAGTATGATTCTTTGTTTGATGTGCATGTATGATTTATTGTAGCACTCTCTTTTTGAAGAGTATTCACTTCAGTTCTTTCAGTCTTTCCAATCTCCTCACCACCATTTCCCATCTCCTCTATCTTATTTTCTCCATTTTCTTCCTCCATTGTGGTGACGCTTTCTTCCTCTTCTTCTTTTTTTTCAAATTTTGTTTTCATTTCCTTGGCACTTTCAATGAATAAGCGTCCTCTTTTACGTTCCTTTTCAGCTGGTTTTTTCTTAGCTTTGACTTCTACTACTGCACCCATTTTACCAAGATCTTGATAAAATTCCGTATAAAGTTTTGGTATCTCAACTTGGTATTTTTCTTGTTTACTAAGTTCCTCAATGAATTTGCTGAGGCTTAGCACATTTTCAAAGTTTGGATGACCCTCCTTCACAGAAATAACAAACAACCTATTTTCAAATTGATTGAGCAAAGTTTGATATGTTACCAACTTATGCAGGTTAAATGATTCATCCTCACAACCCTTGCTATCATTATGTACCTTTTCCAATATGTCTATCTCATGTTTGAGGAACTGATTCAGATTAGTGGTAAACTTGTACACCTTTTCTGGTATTTCATCAATGATGACCTCATCTGCTTTGGTTAACACTGGAATAACCATACACTCAGGAGATCTTGTCAGTGTTGCCTGGAGCCAATGGAAAGATATGTCATGTTTATCTGAACCAAGTGCCTGACACAGCAGAACAACATTCTGTGAACAATTGAAATGAAGAAACTGACTGGTGTAGTAATAAGCATCATGACCACCCAGATCGTATGCCAGTACCACTTTTCCACTTGTTAGATTCCAGCTCTTTACTTCAAATACTATGGTTCTGTCAAGTATTCCTGTCAGGAAAGACTGATTCTGTAAAAGGGTCATCAGCATAGAAGTCTTCCCTATGCCTTGGTCACCCAGGACCAAAATCCTCAAGATGCAAAGCCTGACTAGCTGCTGGCGTTGGATTCCACTCCAATTAATCTGACTATCATCAGTCCCTACAAAAAACCAAGCATTCTGACGCATGCATTTATCTCCCGCCGAATAAATTAGATGTACTAAAGATAGTGGAATATAAATTTCTTGTGAGATGGAGGCACATATAGAAGTGACAACAAGCAAGAGGCACTTTAATGTTTGATTCAATACTTATAAAGACAAAAGGCATTTACTCATTTTAGTAGCTATTACTCTGCCATCCAAAGAGCTACAGTTCTGCAACTTTATTATGTAGTAGATCAACCCAAAGTAGGTGAAGGACTTACTTAGAAGAAATTGTCAATGTCCAATACTTTTAAAGATAAAAGACATTTACTCATTTTAGTAGCTGTTACTCAGCTATGCAAAGAGCTACAGTTGTGCAACTTTACTAATAGTATGTGGTAGATCACCCAATAGAAGGTGAACAACTTATTTAGAAGAAATTGCCTATCTGCAATACTTTTAGAGATAAAAGACATTTCCTCATTTTAGTAGCTATTACCCAGCTATCCAAAGAGCTACAGTTCTGCAACTTCACTATGTGGTAGATCAACCAAAAGTAGGTGAATGACTTATTCAGAAGAAATTGAGTGTATGCAATACTTTTACAGATAAAAGGCATTTACTTGTTTTAGTAGCTATGACTGAGCCATGGAAAGAGCTAATTATCTGAAACTTCACTATGTGGTAGATCAGCCAAAAGTAGGTGAATGACTTAAATATTTAGAAGAAATTGCCTATCTGTAATACTTTTAGAGATAAAAGACATTTGCTCATTTTAGTAGCTATTACTCAGCTATCCAAAGAGCTACAGTTCTGCAACTTCACTATGTGGTACATCACCCAAAAGTAGGTGAATGACTTATTTAGAAGAAATTGCCTATCTGTAATACTTTTAAAGATAAAGGGTATTGACTCATTTTAGTAGCTATTACTCAGTTATGCAAAGAGCTACAGTTGTGCAATTTCACTATGTGGTAGATCACCCAAAAGTAGGTGAATGACTTATTTAGAAGAAATTGCGTGTATGCAATACTTTTACAGATAAAAGACATTTACTCATTTTAGTAGCTATGACTGAGCTATGCAAAGAGCTATAGATATGAAACTTCACTGTGTGGTAGATCAGCCAAAAGTAGGTGAATGACTTATTCTCAAGAAATTGCCTACCTGTAATACTTTTAGAGATAAAAGACATTTCCTCATTTTAGTAGCTATTACTCAGCTATCTACTCACTTAGCTGTTGACCTAGATCTGCAAAAGCAACAAAAATAAAAAGGACACAGGAAAGTAAGCTTATCAAAAATAGCATCAGAGATGCCCGTACCCCACAGCCTGGGAAAATAGTTTTCAACACCATGAGATATAGAAGTAGTGAAACAGTACACAGATTTGGATACTTTCAGAGCAGTGTCAGTGTCCAAATAATGTTTAAGTAGAGAAAATAACATCTAAGAGAAAGAAATTGCATGTAAAGAATAAGTATTAAAACAAGACAATTCAGTAAACTAAAAATTATGAACCTTTAAGACTTCTCCCATTTTTATTTTTATTTGTATGGTCGAATTATGGTTTGGATGTTTTGAATATTACCCGTACATACAAATGTAGCAATACATTCTTTTATGTGGAATTGGGGCAAAACCTGTGGCTCACTTGATGCAATACCATCTGTTACAATGGGAAGTTGCAAAAATAAAACAGTTAATGACTTCTAATATGACTTTAACAGTGCTTAATCTACACCAAAAGACACCCAAAGGTGCAACAACCAAGATTCAAGTAAAAATATATGAGAGATATAAGAGAGATAAATAGTATCAGATATCCTTGTAGAGACATAAAATAGCATCAGATATGCAAGATGAAAGGTCAAATCCAGGTCACACCATGACGTTGCACACATATAACCCTTGACCAAATTAAATGTCCCAACCAAATATCAACTTCCTACATATTATGGTTTCCAAAATATAGCCCAGACAAGGCATTATGGGTCAAGGTCACTACAGCAAGGTCAAATCAAGGTCACACCATGACGTTTTACATCTACACACCCTAGCCAATGTCCCTACTCAGTATCAACATCCTACACCTTACGATTTCCGAGATATACCCCAGACAAGATTTTATAGGTCAAGGTCACTACGGCAAGGTCAAAGGTCAAATCAAGGTCACGCCATGACGTTGCACACCTAAACCCCCTAACCAATGTCCCTACCAAGTATCAACTACCTATGCCTTACAGTTTCCGAGATATAGCCTGGACAAGATTTTATAGGTTAAGGTCACTACGGCAAGGTCAAAGGTCAAATCAAGGTAATGCCATGACGTTGCACACCTACACCCCCTAACCAATATCCCTACCAAGTATCAACTTCCTACACCTTACAGTTTCCGAGATATAGCCCGGACAAGATTTTAGAGGTCAAGGTCACTACGGCAAGGTCAAATCAAGGTCATACCATGACATTGCACATCTACACCCCCTAACCAATGTCCCTACCAAGTATCCACTTCCTACACCATAGGTTTCCGAGATATAGCCCGGACAAGATTTTTAAACTCAAGGTCACTACGGCAAGGTCAAAGGTCAAATCAAGGTCAGACCATGAGGTTGCACATCTACACCTCCTAACCAATGTCCCTACCAAGTATCAACTTCCTACACCTTACGGTTTCTGAGATACAGCACGGACAAACTTTTTCCCGTTACCCGTCCACCCACCCGCCCATCCCGACACCATAGGTGAAAACAATACCCCGACAGCCCTTAAGGGCTGTGGGGAACTAGATGAATAACATATTTGAAAATATTTCCTTAACTTTAATACTTTTGAAGATATTTAACATTTACTTATGTCATTATTTTGCTACAAATAAGAAAATAGCTATGGCATGCAATAGAACCCCAAACTATATGCCATCTTATAGTTAAGGAAAAAATAGCTGAACAACATATTTTACGAAAATACTCTAACTGCAATAGTTTCGGAGTTACAATGGATTTACTCAACAGTCACAATTTCAAAGTAGCTATTGCTCAGCTATCCAATGTGCAACAGGTCTGAAACTTTACTATGTGATAGCTTATCAAAAAGTAGATGAATAACATATTTGAAAAGAATTCCCTAACTTTAATACTTTTGAAGATATTTGACATTTACTTATGTTATTATTTTGCTACAAATAAGAAAATAGCTATTACTCACTTATGGCATACAATGGGACCCCAAACTATGTACCATCTTATAGCTAAGGACAAAGTAGCTGAACAACATATTTGAAGAAAAAGCTGTAACTGCAATAGTTTTTGAGTTATGAGCCCTTTACTCCAAGTAGCTAAGATTGCTATTACTCACTTATCTTTAGGCCTAAGTCCATAAAACCCAAAAAATTTTCAAGGGCGTGAAAATTCATTGGGACAATTAATTTACAAGAAATCTGTACCTGTAGTAGTTTTGGAGAAATCTGCGTGACTAACTAACGCACGCACACACAGGCATCATTTCATAATCTCCCTCCCGGGCTAAAGCCTGGCGGGAGATAATAACAGTTTGAAGTATTGGCAAAGAGTGATCTTAATATGAAAGTTACATCTCTGTTTTGTCACACTAAACATGCAATAAATGGTATTTATGAAGTTTACTTTTTATACTGTATCATTAAATGCATAATTTTATTTTAAAAATCATGACAGAATATTTATCAAAGGATGAAATTTGAACCCACAGCATTTGTTGCGATAGTTATCAAAATAAAGTCACAGTTATGGTTTTACATCCCCTACAATAGCTTGGGTCATATGAGGACAGGAGTTGAATACAAACATTGTGAAAGCCTATAATTAGATGCTAAAGCACTAGGTTGTTACTGTTACCAAACATACGTTTTTTGGTTTGCAGTAGATGAATAATATCTTTGTATCCTTTTTCAACAGCTAAGTCCATTGCCGTTTTCCCTTCATCATTAACTGCATCTATTTCAGCCCCAAGTTCTATCAGAATTGACACATTATTGAGATGACCAAACACTGATGCTCTCATAAGAGGTGTGGTTCTGAACGGAAGGTAAACAAAATATTTAAATATTATTAACCTTGTCGATGTTTGTACTTTATATTGAATCTTAAATTATTTATGC
Source organism: Sabellastarte sp. h YS-2021 (assembly GCA_964017235.1). Classification (NCBI taxonomy): domain Eukaryota; kingdom Metazoa; phylum Annelida; class Polychaeta; order Sabellida; family Sabellidae; genus Sabellastarte; species Sabellastarte sp. h YS-2021. Next base: position 185,344,040 of record OZ024928.1, on the reverse strand, counting down.
TTGATTAATTAAAGTAAAATGTCACATGTCACAAGCTACACACAATAGTATTTCTTATTTAATTGATTACATATTTTGAAAAGATAAAAGCAAAAAAAAGTCTTAACTTTATGACAAAATTCTTGCAGAGTTAAGACTTTTCTCCTAAAGTTATGACATTTTTTTGCTTAAGACCTTTTGTGAATCCCGGCCCAGGGAATGGGATTCACAAAAGGTCTTAGACGAAAATTTGTCTTAGATTTTGTCATAACTTTAAGACCACTGCAGGGCAGACTTAAGACAATTCTAAAATATTCCATTGCATGTACTTACATTTTACCCTTTGTTATGCCCACAAAATATATACTATGGGGATCTATACTTCCTATAAAAGTAATTTCTGTGGATTGTAATAAAAATTTACATCATTTAATTACCTCTAAATTTCCATATTTTACCTTCTTGTAGTAAAAATATTGTCATAAAAATGGCTGACTCACAACAAAACACAAATACTACTATTTTTACATAATTTTACAAAGAAAAAGTATCAAATCTGTTTTATAATTTTAAAGAGCATGTTTGGTGTAATTATTGATAAAAAATATTTTTGTTTTACTAAGATTAGTTCATTTGAATTCAAAATAGTTAAGACTTTTTGCACAAATTTTGTCTCAGCTAAGATTTTGCTAAGCACTTTTTGTGAATCCCAATTTAAGAGAAATCTTAGCTAAGACAAAAGTCATAACTTTAAGATTTGTCTAAGCAAAAAAATTGCCTAAACTTAAGACCTTTTGTGAATCCCAGCCCAGGGGTCGTATTCACAAAAGGTCTTAGCCAAGTATTAGGCTTAAGTTGGCTCTATTTTTATACAAAAGTTAAGCCTAAGACTTGGCTAAGACGTTTCGTGAATACGGCCCCAGGTATTTATCTTAAAAGAAACGATCCAAATACAAGATAAACAACATTTCCCATGTGCAATAAATTTCAAGATGGTGGGCGAAATTCTGAAAATTCTCAATCTATTAGAATCCATATATTAGTGGTTCTTAATAGCCAGTGGGGCTAAAATTTTGCCCAAAATCGCTCTATCTCTTATGGTTTCTGAGATAAATGACATTTCTACGATTTCAGGCAAAATAAGCCTAATCAGCATTTCGAGTATGCATGCATGAAGAAATTGTCCCGACTTCCGTTTCGGGATTAACAAATCTACGTAGATCTGAACCAGGAAGTGATTTTTACATGAATAAAAGAGTAAATAATACATAATTTCTTGCATAAAACACATAAAACTTATTTTTTATAAAAAAATATACATAACGATCTATAAAGTAACAATTTGTCACCAGGAAAAGATGTTGCAAAATATAGTTTTTAGTCTTCTAAGATGAGCGATAATAGGGTTTATGAACACGTACAGATATTTCTGAAGATGATTTTTCAGTGATTATTTAAATTAAATTTGAAAATTTTAATTACTTAAATGTAGCTTTTATAAGCTACAAGCTTACCATGTGGGACTGATTGCTGTTCTTGGATGGCCGCCAGGCCCGGCCAACGTCTAAGAAAGACAGACATTTATAGTTGGCCGTAGCCTCAGGTTGTCGTCACGTGGTACACTCCATTTGTCTTCTCCTTTCTCGTTGCAATTTAGACCCATACCTCCTCAGCTGTAATACAGCCGTGAGGCAGGGTGGGACTCTTCTCAGTCCCACATGGTAAGCTTGAAGCTTATAAAAGCTACATTTAAGTAATTAAAATTTTCAATTTTATTGCGCTACAATAGCTTACCATGTCGGACTGATTGCCGAATCCAACCACTTGGTGGAGGGATTACAGCTGAGACTGGAAGATATGTAAGACTACAATGGTAGTCAAAGCAGGAATAGTCACCGGAGACACACTTTGAGAACCTTCTCTTGCTAGTTTGTTTTTGGCTATGAAGTCAGAAGAAGGGAATAAAGCAACCTTTTCCAATTGGCCTAGATTAGATACTTTGGTTGCAACCCAGGCATGAATTTCGCTGTGGCGCTTGCCGGAGGCCAAACCTAGCAAGAAAGCAGTTTCGAGAGTAAGATGTTTGAGGTCTGTGTCTTTCATAGGCTCAAAGGGTGCTTTTGTGAGCTCATTGAGAACAACAGAAAGGTTCCACTTAGGAGGATTCCTGGAACTTTTGGGACGATCCCTGTGAAAGCTGGAGAGTAACATGTGAAGGTCTAAACTTTGTGCAATATGGTATCCCGCTGGGCCCAAAGTATCAACAATAGCTGTCCTGTAACCATCGATGGTTGATGGGCGCCTATTTAGATCTTGATACAGCTACATGAAAAAATCTGAGATTTGTTTCACAGATGGAGTGGAGAAATCCACCGAGTTTTCTCTGCACCATTTCTCAAATAGGGCCCACTTTGACTTGTAGATGGTCCTTGTTGATGACCTCTGAGGTGTAACAATTCTCTCTGCCACCTCCACAGAGAAGCCTTGTTCTTGGAGCTGTCCACTCCTAGACACCAGGCATGGAGGTTGAGATGTTGAGTATTGTTGTGGACACCGGGAGTTGCAGTGGGATCTCTGTTGAGAGCTGCACTAGGTCCCAAAACCAGGGCATCCCTGGCCAGCCTGGGGCTATCACTATGATCAGGCAGTGGCATTGCCTGATTTTTTGGATCATCCTGTGAAGGAGAGCCGTTGGAGGGTAAGCATAAGCAGTGAGACCCGTCCAGTTTATGTTCAGAGCATCTATGTCCCAAGCATTTGGGTCTGGGATTGGAGACATATATAGTGGAAGTTTGTGGTTCAGGTGAGTGGCAAATAGATTTACATGAGGTGTGAACCACTTGAGACAGATCTGTTTGAACACCTGCGGATGCAGTGAGCATTCTGTTGACTGAACTTGGTTGGACCTGGACAGAATGTCAGCCATCACATTCAGGTACCCTGGAATGTGTCTGGCTTTCAATGCTATGTGATAATGATGCAACCATGATCTTTTACAGGAGCGCGCACATCTCGGCTGAGTGAGTTCTTCCTTGTTTGTTTATGTAGGCTACCACTGTTGAGTTGTCTGTTGCAACCAGCACTGTTTGGTTCTGACACTGGTCCTTGAAGCTTCGAAGGGCCAGTGAGACTGCTTTCAACTCTAGAACATTTATGTGTAGCCTTTTTTCCCCATCTGACCACAGACCCTTTGTAGAACTTTGATTTAAGTGAGCGCCCCAACCTTTGTTTGAGGCATCTGAAAAGAGTTGGATGCTGTGGTCTTTGGGATGAAGGTCCACACCACTCATCACATTTGTGGGGTTCTGCCACCAGTCTAGGTGTGCATAAATCGTTTCTGTCTAAGGAAGGAGCCTGTTCAGTGACTGAGGATATTTCCAGTGCACCTTGAGATGAAACTGAAAGGGCCTCATATGAAGGCGTCCCTCCGAGACCATTTTCTCCGTTGAGGCAAGCAACCCAATTAGCGACATCAAACATCAAAACATGTTTTGATTTGAGACGCAGGATCAAATCCTGAAGTTTGAGCCATCTCTCTTAAGTGGGTTTTACAAGGGCTGAATCTAGATGGTATTCGTAGCCCACGAACGAAAACACCTGAGTTTCAGTTCTGATTTTTCCTGATTTATTATCCACCCCAAGGACTGGGTTAGGTCTACCACTGCCTGAGTGTTCACTTGGGCTTCCTCCTGAGATTGGGACCTGATCAGCCAGTCGTCCAGGTATTGGTGAAGTCTGAGTCCTCTGGAGAGGGCCATTAGACCTGGGGGGCTGTGGCTAGTCCGAAAGGAAGGGAGGTGAACTGGAACACCTGTGACCTGTGGCAAAACCTAAGGTATTTCCTTGAGTTTGGGTGGATGGGGATGTGAAGGTAAGCGTCCGACAGATCTATCGGCGATACCCATTCCCCTGGAATTAGGGAGGTCCTGATGGACTCTGGAGTTTTCATTTTGAACTTTTCTACGTGTAGAAAAGTGGTGAGCCTGCTTAAGTCTTTTACTGGCCTCCACCTTTGGTGAGGCTTGGGGACTAGAAACAGGCGACTGTAAAACCCGAGAGATTTTACGTTTTCCACCCTTTTGATTGCGTTCTTTGACAGGAGAGACTGGATACAATCGGCCAGAGCTTGGTCTTTTTGAAGGGCCTTGTATTCTGATAGAATCAGAGGGAATCTGACCAAGTTTGGTTTTGAGAGGAATGGCAGTATGTAGCCATTGGTGATAATGTGCCCCCTGGAGCCTCTGAAATTTGGTTTCCCCCTGCCTGAGGAAAACGATTGGTTACTGCTTTGATAGGAGTTGCCCCCATAGGGGCATTTCCTGTAGGAGCCTCTTTTATTGTTGGAACCACAAAAGGGCTTGTTCTGATAGGATCCAAAACCCTGAGTCTTTTGAGGTGCCTTTTTAAAGGAGGAAGTCTTCACCTTCCTTCACTAATTGAGACTTGAACAAGGAAGATGGCCAAAAGGACGAATTCCTGAGTTCCTGGCGTCTCGTTTCCCCTAAGTGTGGTTGTAAAAGGGTCATCTCGGCTTCACGCCTAAGCAAGCTGGTGTTACCCATGGAATATAACTCCCTCTGGAGTATATGGGCTAAGGATTTGCTGAGGCATGTCAAGGCCCTGTGTTGAATAAGAACAGTCTTGTTCCAAATGTCTTAGTACTCACAGGCTTTTTCATATCCACGTTTTGCTGCTTTATTAGCCTGAAAAATACTCATTTTCTGTTCCAATTGGATGTCCAAATGAGACCCCAGAGATTGTTCAAATTTCGATTCAATTTTCTGCTGTAAGGCAGTACCTGGGGTGGGTGGGAAAGATATTGCTGGAGTTTTTAATGACAAAGCCTCGAAGGCAAGGGGCTGAGGACGCGAAGGAGAGGTGAAAAGATGATCTGCAGCACTCTCAAGGTCTGCATGTGATCCCAAAAAAGATTCAATCTCCTGATCGCCCAACAGCTCCAGTTCATCATCATTTTTAGGTGTGTCAGATTTCTGCTTTTTAATATACCTCTTCCTATGATTAATTTTTATGTCGTCACTCTGCGGCGTGGGCGTATGCGTCCGCAGATGCGTGAACAACTTCTCCTCCTAAACTACAATACCCAGAGACATGCTGTTTTTTTAAAGATACCTTAACCATCGAGGATGAAAAATTGTTCAGGCCATGCAAATCTGTTCATGCGTCTGTTTCCCAGAGTCATTACAAGTCAGGTACCCCCACCCAAAGTGTGAAAATTTCAACCCTTTATCACAATTTTCTGTTTCACTGTCGCAGGAATTTTTCTCATATCTTGCATATATGTACTAGGCCACTAGTAGATTACCTTGTGTGAGAAGTAGACCTGGATCTGTCTTAATTTTTTTTTATTAATTTTTAAAATAATTTTTAGTGCAATAAAATTAATGAAATCATGCACTAAAACACTTAAAACTTGAAAAGTTGCACTTAGAGCATTTTGTTAAAATGTGTTATTCAACTGCTTTTTTCATAGCTACAACATGGTGAGTAACTTGAGTGTCTATCCCAATAGCTAAGTGAGTAATAGCTACTTTCTGATTTTTCAGTACCTCCCATAATGAGTAAAATCACCTATAACGTGAAAACTATTGCATATACAGAATTTTGTATAAATATGTTATTCAGCTAATTTTGGGTCAGCTACAGCATAGTAAAATTTCAGACCCGTAGCTCTGTTGAGTAAATCAGTTCTAACTTGAAAACTATTGCATTTAGAGTATTTGTTTAAATATGTTATTCACCTAATTTTTGGTCAGCTATAACATAGTGAAATTGACCATTAAATTTATTTACCCTTTTTTACATAAGTGCAAAAGGACTAAATCAGTTCTAACTTGAAAACTATTGCATTTAGAGTATTTGTTTAAATATGTTATTTGCCTAATTTTTAGTCAGCTATAACATAGTAAAATTGACCATTAAATTTATTTACCCTTTTTTACATAAGTGCAAAAGGACTTTGGCAGGGCAAGGGTAGCAAACCCTCCATCAAAGCCTATTTACAGTGCAAAGTCATACACAGTATGTCATTATTTTATTCTGGGGTACCAATATATTTGAAATATTCATTCATATGTATCAGAAAAGTATATTAGTTCAATAAAATAGTTTCATATGAATCAAAAAAGTAACAAATATCAACAGATAGTAGTTTACTCTCATATATTTTCAGTAATACAAATTTAAATTTTTAAATATGTCATCCATTATTAGTTGCATTAAAACTAATTAATTAATTGAAGTATATCTTGTACCCATTTGTAAAACAAAGTTAGCCATTCTTCTTTTTTACTAAAATTTTGAAAAATTTTCATATAGTAATGCAGATAGTTGTGCACATTTTTTGTAATATTAAGATACTTAAAACTTTCTTTAGTCTCACCACATTTCACCCATAATGCATAAATGGAATAGGTTATAATAGTAATTATATTATTTCTGGTTATATTTATTTGTTTTGCGTTGATTTCATCTAAACCAAGAACAATATGATGCCAACTTATATCGAGTTTTAGAATTTCTCCTACTCTTTTCCAGATATTTTTTACTCTTTCACATTCAAATAGCATGTGCTCTGCTGTTTCATTTTCACCACAAACTACACATTTACTTGTAATACCCAATTTCCATTTACTCAATATATATCCAGTGTAAACAAGATTATGAATGAGAGTATAATTAAATTCTGACAATTTTTTGCATAAAATTCCTCCCACTTTGCGTCTATATATTAACCTCCACTCATCATGGTTAAATTTCTTGTCAAACTTAGAACACCAATTTTTTTCCATATAATGCCTTGTCAATTTTGAGTATGAGGTTGTGATATATATCGTTACTTTTCAATGTCAATTCTTGTTATAAAACAGTATATCATTTGTTTTTTCAATGTTCACAAAATTTGCGAGGGAGGTATTAATAGTGCTAAATAAGGTTTTAATACCCTTTTTTTACAATTGTATATTCTCTAATCCAATCTCTTTTGCTGAGTATCTTACTTAAAATAAAGCTTTCGTTGTGGAAATTTCCATGCATATCAAACAGGTCCTTGACATAAATGATACCTCCTTTTATCCAGTTTTGAAAGTGGATACATTTTTTTCAAAACTTAAAACTTGGATTTCCCCAAACAACTTGTGATAAAAAATCATAGTCACTCATTAACTTTGCTGGTTTTGCACTTTTATGTGCATAAAAGGCTAACCACAGTTCTTGATAGAAACTTGGTAAGTTTGACAGAATTGGAAAGTCTACTAAACTTTTAATATTCATGTGAATAAGCATTTGTAGGCTACAGCCAATTTTTTTCAAGAAAGCTTCAGCGACAGGTTCCCATAAGGGGCTTTTTAACCATCTAATCAACCATGGAATCTTTAAAGACTGTATCTTGGACCTTACATCAATGACATTCACACCACCGTTTTCTACTGTGTTTATTGTACATTTTCTGTTTATACGGTCTCTGTTGTGCCACATAGATTTATTTATTTGTTGTTCAATTTGGTGAATAATATGTTCTGGAACTGATGTTGCTGTACACAGATAGATTAATTTAGGAAAACAAATAGAGTTAAGTACTGTAACTCTACCAAATATATTCAGATTTTTCCTTTTCCAAACATTGAGTGTATTTTCAAATTGAATCAATTTGGTATTCCAGTTTAAATTTTTACATGTTTGTTTGTCACTTCCTATATATATGCCTAGGCATTTAATTGGTGATTCACAAAAGCGAATGTTCTGAAAATTATTTATTTTTAACCTTTTCAGGTTTCCAAGTAAAACCCCTTCTGTTTTGTCTAAATTCAATCGCGGCCCTGCAACTTTTGAAAGCTTATTTACAGTGTTTATTGCTTCACTTACTGAGTTTAGGTCATAAAGTATTAATGTTGTATCATCGGCGTACTGACTGATTTTCAATTCATTTCCCTCAAAAACAATACCCTTTATATTATTATTTTCTTTAATATGCATTGCTAGTATTTCAACGCACATTATAAATAAAATGGCAGATACTGGGCACCCTTGCCGTAAACCTCTTTCAAGGAAAACTTTTTGGGAAAGATATCCATTATTTTTTATAACTACGTTAGCGCCATTGTAAAGAGTACTAATCCACTGAATAAGGTTTGTGCCAAAATTAAATTTTTCCAGGGTTTTAAACAGAAAGTTTCATTCAACTGTGTCAAAAGCTTTTTGGAAGTCTAAGTTTAGAATGACTCCATCTGTGTCATACTTTTCAGAGTATTCAATAATGTCGTTAATTAGTCGTAAGTTATCACCAATATATCTAGTTTTGATGTAGGCAGATTGATTTTTGCTCACTAAAGTTGTTATCACTTTTTGTAACCTATACGATAAAGCAAATGCAGTAATCTTATAATCATAATTTGTTATGCTTATGGGTCTAAAATTTTTAAGTAAGTAGCTTTCATTCTTTTTATGTAATAAGGAAAGCTACTGCGATTTTCATTGTTTCAGGAAGTGTTTTTTTCACAAATGACTCATTCACCATATTACAGAAAGGGGTGCCGAGATGATGCCAAAAGTGCTTCTAAAATTCAGGTGTAAGGCCATCCAGGCCAGGCAATTTATTAATCTTTAACTTATTTACTACATCAGAAAACTCATTCTCACTGATAGGAGTCTCACACATAAGCTTTTCTGTGTCTTTTAATTTAACCTTTAGGTTTATATCTGAAAAGTACTGCTCGATCTTATCATTGCTGGTTTTGTTACTTTTAAATAAGTTTTCATAATATTTAGCCAACTCATTGATGTCACTGTCTGTATGAACAAAATTACCATTCGAAGTTTTAATCTGGTTAATGGTGTTATTACTTTGTCTCTTAGTCTCTAGGTTCATAAAAAATTTACTACATCTGTCACCCTTTTCACACCACTCTGCTTTAGATCTTATATATGAACCTTGTGTTGCTGTTTCTAATAACTCATTTAATCTTATTTGTGTATCACATATTTTGTTCTGCACATTTTGAGAATCAATTAAGTTTTTTAGTTCATCTAGTTTGTTCTGTAGGGATAGAATTTCTGATTTTTGTTTCTGAGATCTTTTGCAACAATAGTTAACTGTAAATTCTTTTACTGAAACTTTAATCATTTCCCATAATTGTTGATAATTTAATGAACTGTTATATTTATCTGTACATTCATTAATAGCTTTTATAATATATTGACAGTACTCGTTATCTTTGAGAAGACTGGAGTTGAATTTCCAGTAATTTGGTCCCCTTTTATAAAAATTATAAGTTAATTCAGCAATAACCAGTTTGTGATCAATTTTGAGTCAAAAGGCTCTACTACTTTACTATTAATCTTGGTATATTTATTTTGACTTACAAATATGTAATCTAACCTGCTTTTGGTACCATGCTGTTTATCAATGAATGTGAATCCATTGTTTAAAGTATTAGATTGCTGTTTTGTATCCAGCAGACTATTATGTTCTATAAGCTCTGTTAACCGTTTTCGACTTTTGTCCTTTAAATGAGTTGGTGGTTGTCTGTCAGAATCTAGAAGACAGCAGTTAAAATCACCAGCTATCACTATATTATTTACATTTAGTGAATGATTAGTTATCCACTTATCAACTTTACCATAAAAACTGGTTCTATCTGTCTCAGAATTAGGTGCATAAACATTTACTAAAGTAATGATTTCATCATTCACTTTTATGTTTACAAGTAATAAACGTCCCATATCACATGATTTGGTATTTAATATTTCAACATTTAGATTATTTTTAAACATAATGCAAACACCACGACTGTGAGCAGAGTCTGTAACAGAGTGTAAAATCTTCCCTTTCCATAAATTGTTAAAACATTTCATAAAATTCAATTTACAATAGGTTTTCTGCAGGAAAATAATATCTAAGTTAATTTCTTGAAGCCAATTAAACATTTTTTTGTCTAAAGTTAAAATTACACATACCTCTAACATTTAAACTGCCGATTCGAAACAAGGCATCTTAAGAATTTATGGATTATTCTATAGTAGAGAACAATTTCTTTAATTAAAATTAAATACTTGACACTCACTGTTATTGATATCATTGCTGTGTTTTTGACACTCATTATCACAGTATTTATCAAAAGATTATTGTCATTCACTGTCAGTAGAGTCTGACACAGAACTTTGATTATTCTGAGTTTGTGTGTTTGTTCTACTCTTATGTTGTTGACGGGTACTCTTGTTTTGACCATCTTGGATTGAGTCTCTGATTTCAGTCAGCAGGTTTCCCATCTGATTTTTCCCAAACCAGAACTTTGACTTTATATGGAGTGTATCTTTTTTGTTGAGACCCGAACCCCAGAAGTAATCCCATGGTACAGCTTCCACAATTTTGTTTTTGTTGGAGGTTATCAGTGCTCGATGGAATTCAGGTACTTGATCACATTTGGCTATCAAAATATCTTTTATAACCTGTACTTTCTCATCATTCCACTTTGGATCAAACGGAAGCCTTTTTTCAGCTTGTTTGGCAAGAGCTGCAGTTGGGGCATCTTTCACTGCTAGTGCCACTTCGGGGGAGCCACGTCTGATTGCCTTGACATAATTGTAAGCATGTTCAGAAGACTTGGCTATTATTCCATGGCATCTAATTTGGCATGGGTAGAAATTGCTGAGTATGTCATCAGCTCCCTGGAATGCAATAACTTTCTTGTGTACATTCTTTTTCAAAGCTTCGCAAGTACTATCTCCTGGTTCATGTCCTGGGAATCTGCACAAATAACAGGCTGTGGGATTTGTACACTAAGAACGAAAGTGTGAGGTTTCAAAACAGTTGGTGCACAAGATATCTCTCTGTGGTAATGGCTGTTTCTCATAAAATAATCTTGCCCTGCTACCCCAATGTAAACAACACGAGGAATATCCTGATGGAATGGCTTTGCATACATTGTCCGATCTCCTGAGTAGCAATCAGTAAGTTCTCTGGTGACAGGATTACTGATCTTACCAAACTGAATGGGTTTAGCAAGTGTTACACCCCTAGATTGAAGGAATGCCTCAATACTTCCATTCTCTTTTGACAGTGGGATATCCTTAATTGTTATTTTTATTGTTTTTTCTTCAGGTGAACTTTGGCCAGATCTAAATGGGTTGTCATTATAAACACCCACTAATTGGCCTCTTATGGTTAACTTGGCTGAAATTAATTTAATTCTGTCTTCAGTGCTTTTCACATAAATCCTCCATAAGCCACCAATTCTTTGACATGCAGTCACGTTTTCATGGCCTAGCACATGTCCAGCACATTCATAGACTTCATATTCACTAAGGGTACTGAAATCAATTATATCTCTTGCTTTGAAAAACACTGGCGGTATGAAAGGCATTGCCATTGTTCTAGTAATTTAGCTAATTACTGACACTTGTTTGTTTGTTTTAGAGTTTATTTCAAATTGTGTCCCCCTTCTATTTTGAAAATATATACACAAATTTTTGCTTATAATATCTACAATATCATAAACATCAATCAAATATCCACATCACTTAGATCCTTGTAATTTATCCTTTAGTATGATTCTACATTTACTGTATTTATCTTTGGATTTGTTGCTTAAAATGTCAAAAATCTCCAGAGCTCCAAAAAGTGTGTGTGTTCACTCTGAGACCACGTGACCAATAGCTCATTGCATAGCTGAGTAATAGCTATTTTAAGGTTATTACTGTTGAGTAAGTCAGTTGTAACTTGAAAACTATTGCATTTAGAGTATTTTGTTTAAATATGTTATTCACGTAATTTTTGGTCAGCTATAACATAGTGAAATTGCAGACCTGTATGTCATGGAATAGCTGAGCAATAGCTACTTTCAGGTTCTCACTGTTGAGTAAATCATTGTATACACTGGATAGAGGCAGTGTGTAGAGAGATTATAGCTAGCCTTCTCAAGTTTGCAGGATATATTAATAACCATAAAATGTTGCCTGGGAATATTTTTGGCCTCATTTTGAAAAACAAGATGGCCGCCAGGGATGTTTATTCGACTTAAAGCAAGGACTTCTGTTGGCCCCCTAGAGCAAAGGGTATTATAGGTATAGATCTCAAATTGGCAGGATATGTTTGTCATTAAAAAATCTTGACTGGGAATATTTTTGGACTCATTTTGAAAAACAAGATGGCTGTAACGGGTGTTTCTTTGTCAGTCATGAAAAGTGCTTATATCTCACTTATTATTGGTCCTAGAGGTTTGGGATGGTAAACCAATCTATAGGAAATCATAGGCTGGGAATCTTTTGGTGTGGTCAGATTTGACCTTTGACACCTCCTTCAAGGTCAAACAAGGATAGCCAAACTTAAAAGTGCTTATAACTCACTTATTATTGGTCCTAGAGGTTTGGGATGGTAAACCAACCTATAGGAAATCATGGGCTGGGAATCTTTTGGTGTGGTCGGATTTGACCTTGGACCCCTCCTTCAACTTCAAACGAGGACATTGCATTGGAAATATGTCTTTAAATATGTTTTAACCTACTTTTTACACTTAAACAGTTACCTTGTTACTTTCCTTCATAATACCATTTGCAGGGCACAACTTTTGTGTCCTTTTCTTATGTCACTTCTAGTATTTATATATAGTGGAGTACTAGTAGATTCTCTTGTGTGAGTATCAGCCCCACATCTATCTTAATTTATTTTAAATATTTTTTTGTGTTGAAAAATATGAAATTACACACTTAGTCGCCATTTTCTCAGTCACTATGATAGGGATTTATCTGAAATCTTACATTTTTATAGCGAAATGCTCCTACCATTTCCTAAAAGTAGCTATTATGTTGGAGCCATCCAAACCAATGGCCAATGCCATAAAGCATTTTTAAGGTTATATAACAACCTTTATCAGCCAAAGGGCTACATAGTAGTCCGTCCTCCCGCCACTAGGTCACCTGACCGCTCTTTGTTTACCATATTTTGTTGGCCATCTTAGTAGTCAAGACGTGTTTTGGAAAGCTCTGATTGTGGACATTTTCTATACAAAATGTCTTACAATATGGATTCTTATGACATATCAACAAGAAATAATCTTCATTTGGACACGATATACAAGTAAATACCTTACAATTTCTGTGGATTTTTGGGTATCATGCATTCCATGTGCAGTTTGTAGACACATTTCTGTCATGGTTTTGCTAGGAACTGGACTTCTAGATACATTGGACGAAGGTTACTCCAAGCTCTACAAATATATGCCTACTTTTTGCTGCTACTGTGGAAAAGATGGTTATTTTAGCAAAATCCTTGCATAACACCACTACTGTGGTGAATGGAGGTAAAAAGCCTTAGCCATAGAACAAAAAGTATTTCATATATATTTTATTTATGCATGTCTATTATATGAATGTGTACATATATGAACTTCAATTTACTTATTTTTATAGATTTTTTGTACATTGCAAAACAGTGTTTGGGATTTACAAGGTCCTTTAAATTTCAATATAAGTTTTGGGATTAACATTATCACAAGTGGCTTCATTGCTTTTTGTTTTGCCTGATGCATCAAAGCCCAACTATTATGGTGTGAAATCTTTTGAAGTATATTAGATTTGGCTTCACAGCATTCTATCCTTTAAAATCAAAGAAAAACTTTGGTGAAGTGAAATTGTATGAAATATATTAGATGGCTTCACAACCTTCCCTCTTTCCAATCAAAGAAATACTATTATAAAGTGAAACCCTTTGAATTATAATACCTGTGGCTTCACTGCCTTTTAATCGTGTATCCTTTGCAATCAAAGAAAATCTATAATCTTTTGTATTATATTAGATATAGCTTCACTGTCTTTGAACTTTCTTTCCTTTTCAATTGAAGAACAGTTATTGTTTTTACAACACAAAAGCAAGAATGTATGAACGGATTAATGTAATTGTAATTAATTCCATCTTTGATATGGGAACACTTGACAATGCAATTGGGATAAAAACTACAAGACACATTATTAATTGTTCCTTTTCAAGTGTACTCTGGTAATAATACTTTTTGTCCGGATATGCAATACTGTTTGTCCAGATACCTTTTGTCCCCATTTTAAGGTCGATACTTTTTGTCCAGATACTTTTTGTCCTACAATCACTTTTTTCATGGCCACAACATGGTCAATAACTTGGAGGTGTATCTCCATAGGTAAGTCAGTAATAAGTATTTTCAGCTTTTCAGCACTTACTTAATGAGTGGGTGGCTCATATCTTTAAAATTCTTGCAGCTTCGGAATTTCTTTCGAACATGCTGTTCAATTACCATTTACTGTACTTCTGTACAGCACTTTCCCTGATAATTAATATATCCTTTCCTCTCATTATCACCTTCACAACTCAAAAACACTCAGTCAGCTGACACAGTGCCCGTTCACGGGCACTCTACTCTTGTTATCATTTGTTCCTCGGTAAAGGAAGCACAAATGTTGCAGGGTGATATAAAGGTGACACAGCATCATCTCCCTTGCCAGCCTCCCTGCATGTTGGACAAAAATTATGTGCATCAAAGGAATGGCAGAAATGATGACATTTTAAAGCTCAGGGCTTATCTTTATTGCTTTGGTGAGAAGACATACTGAAATGCAATAAAAAACACGCAATAAGAAAACGTATCCCGATCAATTCAAGCTTGATTCGAGACGAAAGCCCAAAACACACAAATAAGTAAAAATACTTATCCAGCTGAAGTAAAACTTTCACAGAATGAGGGATAACAATTAAAAAAAAATAGCATCAGAGATGCCCGTACCCCACAGCCTAGGGAAATATTTTTCACACCATGAGATATAGAAGTACTGTATCAGTACAAAGTTCAGGATACTTTCAGAGCACTGTCAGTTATATAAAGTTCCAAACAATGTTTAAATAGAGAAAATAATGTCTAAGATGAAGATGAAGATGAAGTATTAAAACAAGATAATTCAATAACAAGATGACAGCATTAATCAGTAAACTAAACATTAAAACACTCTTTATCTACATCTGCATGGCCGAATTATGGTTTAGATGTTTTGAATATTACCATGCATACAGAAGTGGTAATGCATTCAATGAATACTTATGTGTGCTTTTGGAGTAAAATCTGTGGCTCACTTGATGAAATTCCATCTGTTACAATGGGAAGTTATAAAAGTAAAATTCTTAATAAATTCTAATATGACTTTAACAGTGCTTGATCTGCATCAAAAGACAGACCCAAAGGTGCAACAAGATTTTAAAGGTCAAGGTCACTACCACAAGGTCAAAGGTCAGATCAAGGTCACACCATGATGCTGCATTCCTACAACCCCTAACCAATGTCCCTACCAAGCATCAACTTCCTACACCTTATGGTTTCCGAGATATAGCCCGTACAAGATTTTATAAGTCAAGGTCACTGCGGCAAGGTCAAAAGTCAAATCAAGGTCAGACCATGATGTTGCACACCTACACCCCCTAACCAATGTCCCTAGTAAGCATCAACTTCCTACACCTCACGGTTTCTGTGTAGGAACAAGACAAGGTTTTATAGGTCAAGGTGACTATGGAAAGGTCAAAGGTCAAATCCTGGTGAGACCATGACCTTACACACCTACACCCCCTAACCAATGTCCCTACCAAGTATCAACTTTCTTCACCTTACGGTTTCCGAGATATAGCCTGGACAAGATTTTATAGGTCAATGTCACTGTGGCACAGGTCAAATCAAGGTCAGACCATGACGTTGCACACCTACACCCCAATGTTCCTACCAAGTATCAACTTCCTACATCTTACAGTTTCTGAGATATAGCCTGAACAAGATTTTCATACTCAAGGTCACTACGGCAAGGTCAAAGGTCAAATCAAGGTCAGACCATGATGTTGCACACCTACACATCCTAACCAATTTCCCTACCAAGTATCAACTTCCTACACCTTACGGTTTCTGAGATACAGCCCGGACAAACTTTTTCCAGCCGCCCGCCCACCCACCCTTAAGGGCTGTGGGGTAACAAAATGGCTAAATACAGACATCCAACAGTAAGTATAAACTGAGATATAGTAGAATAAATGGCTGTGCA
Organism: Sabellastarte sp. h YS-2021; assembly: GCA_964017235.1. NCBI lineage: Eukaryota > Metazoa > Annelida > Polychaeta > Sabellida > Sabellidae > Sabellastarte > Sabellastarte sp. h YS-2021. The sequence continues at coordinate 185,328,002 of OZ024928.1, read as the reverse complement.
TTTCACAAGAGATTCCAATATGGCGGCAGCCAACGAGAAAGGGAGAAGACAAATGGAGTGTACCACGTGACGACAACCTGAGGCTACGGCCAACTATAAATGTCTGTTTTTCTTAGACGTTGGCCGGGGCTGGCGGCCATCCGAGAACAACAATCAGTCCCACATGGTAAGCTATTGTAGCGCAATAAGATTATATGTTAAAAACTATTGTTGTTTCAGATATTCTTTTATTTGAAATAAACATTAAAATCTTACCTAATAAATTTGGAAAATGGTTTAGAACACCAGCAATTGGTAAATATATGTTAATTAGTTGAAAATACTTGTGTATTTCATAAACAATCAGCAAAAATTTAAAGACAATTTTAGATAAAATAATATGCACACTACACACGCTAAGCTTAATTGTTTTAAATAAAATATACATATAGATCTACAGAATAGTGTTTTTTTTGCCAAGACAATGTACTTTAAATTATTGCTTTTATTCTTCTAAAGTTGGAGAAATGGAGTTTCTTAACCTGTACAGTTATTTTTGGAGATGATTTTTGATTATTAAAATTCTTGTGGTTTCAGATATTTTTTATGTGAGGCAAGGTATTAACTAATAAATTAGGAAAATTGTTGAGAACACCAGGAATTGCATATGTTAATTACTTCAAAATAGTGGTGTACATATTTGATCAAATTTTTTGGAAAATTTTAGATAAAATGTGTTCACTAGAGATATGCAGTTGAAAAAAAATTTAGTTTCAATAATTTTATTATTTTTTTATTTATATGGGAAGATTTTCATGGAATGAATATGACCAGAAGCAATGTTGGGGTATGTGTAAATAAAAATATAAAAAAAAATTGTGGGCAAAAGATGGGTATTTGTGTACATGCATGATCTATTTTCTTAAAAATTGGACAAATAATGAAAAATAGGAATTACAACTCCTTAAAAGCAAAATAATTAATCTTATTTCGATATTATTACCAGTGCAGCTTGTCATAAATGAATATGTTCTTAAAATACAAGGAACTAAAGGTCAAATAATGCACTTAAGATTAATGCATAATAAAGCTAATAAATGAGGCTGAAAAAAGATGGACAAATAATGGACAAATAATGAAAAATAGGAATTACAACTCCTTAAAAGCAAAATAATTAATCTTATTTCGATATTATTACCAGTGCAGCTTGTCATAAATGAATATGTTCTTAAAATACAAGGAACTAAAGGTCAAATAATGCACTTAAGATTAATGCATAATAAAGCTAATAAATGAGGCTGAAAAAAGAATAATAGGAAAATA